>ML790319.1:517184-545468 GCA_009831015.1 Picea engelmannii | reverse complement strand
GAGTTAGAGAATGCATTATGTCATAGGAAGTCATAAAGTCTATCTCATGGAGGTGGGCGAGAGGGAAAAAATCATGCCAAGTCACCCTTCCAAAAAATTTATCAATCCATATCAGAAAAGGATCGTGAGACGTCAACGACTCAAAGGGATGGCTTCAAGATTTTGAGGGTTTACTACCTTGGAATTCATCACTCCCTGGGGTCTGAGAAAGGATTAAAAAGAACTTAGAGGGAAACTAGAAAATTCTAATGGGAAATATAAAATATTGAGATAATAAACTTCTTAATGCATTCAACCTCCCCTTGAATTATAATGGAAAGGTTTTCCCTAAAGAAAACTTGAAACAAGGGACATGTTCCCCAAATACATCCTTAGTGACATAACGAGGTAAAGCAATCAGAGGGAGATGGAAAACCTTGTCACAAGTATCCTACTTCAAGCAAACAACGTCCTCACCTTTATAAAAATTTCAGCACAATAGTGGTTGATAATATTCTTCATATAATAAATCCAAGTGCTCAAAGGAATACTCATCAAAATCCTTAAGATGTGACCAAAATCATCAGGAGAAAATTGCACTGGGTCATCCTTGGGTGCTTGTAAAATTTTTGTAATTATATGATCATATTATTTCCAAACATAAATATTATTAGGAACATCATATGATTGTTGTAAAATTATTAGGAATATTGACTTGGTGTTCCCCGACAACGACATAAAAAATGTTATCGCACAATATATACTTTCCCAAAGCCTAAAGGAAAGTAGGCATAGATTGATGTAACATGGAGGTATTCCTATCACTATCACCCTAATAGGATACCTCTTTCTATTTAGGAGGATAAGAAACTCACTCCAAGGGAGAATTCCCAAGACCTAGTTGGTTGATGAAGGGTAAAAAGACTAGGTAACAGTTTGTTTGATCTCATTCATCTACAAGATTATAGAAATCAGATCCTTTTAGGGGATTATGCAGTCAATAATAGTAAAACTATCACTTCAAAAATAAAATAATGATAATTAGTATCTAAGGAAAGAGGTATATGCAAGAGGTGTTGGCACTTCAAGGCCTCAAACATCTAAATATTTAAGGGAGGTTTTTCTAGAGAGTAGGCACTTCTAGGCCCTAGCATACCTTCCTTCCTTATCTTTTTGAAAGACAATTAATTGGTGATTTAGAATGAAATTACTAGAGAGATAGAACTTTAGGGATCTAATAATTACTCCCCAAAAATGTATAATTGGCAAGATCAAGCTACTAGAAGAGTTATAGGGAGAAATAATCATTTGTTGTCTCTCCCCTAGGGTTTAAACAAGATATTTCATAATCTTAGTCATGAAACAAGTCAATTTTACCACAAGCATCCATAACATGAATAAAAATTCATATTTTCCACTTACTTCACCAAGAATAATCAATTCAAACCCTAGTTCAAGACAATTCCACTATGAAAAATTCCAAAATACACCATCGTAAAGCTCTCCCAAGAAATGCACACTACTTATTTCAGCCAATGACCCTTAAAGAGGGAGAAAATTTCATAACAACACTTATGTGTCATCAGTTATGGTGAAAATGAATGTCACTTTATGTCTATTTATAGTAAATTATGACGTTTAATTATTTTAGGTCAAAATAATAGGGCAGACGTGGCTAGTTTACTCAAAAATTACATTTTTACCAAAATAAATTCAATTTGCATCTAAATAGGCCTCCAAAGGTCACGTCACTCCCTCCTAGGGTGATGTGGGGACTCAAGTGCGGGACATTGGGAAAAGGATATGAAATGTTGGGCCTCCAAAGGCCTAAAAGTTTCCCACGTGTGACAATATCCTAATCAATGCATCCAATGTGACAACCCCAAGTAACAGGGGACGTCTAAGGCTGTAGAGCTGGCATCCAAGGCCTCCCAAGGACAATGTTTAGGTGGGAGGAGCATGAGGCCTTAGGTCTAGGTCTTCCACAGTGCCTCCAAAGGAAACATCCTTCCTTCATCTAGTACAAGCCTTCAATATCTTCTTATCCCTTACTAGGGTTTCATCATCCCTCTATGGGATTTGATCCCCCATGAAGGTTCGATCTAATAATTCCTTCATGTGTACCTGTCCACTGGGAAAGGTATTGCAGACACAACAAGTATGCCCTCCAGGGGTTCATAAGTCACAAGGCACATAGCATGTAAATCACATCCAATAATTAAATTACCCAAACATGTGCATCAAACCCCCCTTAACCCCCCAAAAATGCTCAAAGACGTTACGCAATTTTAAAAGTTAGGTTTGGTGAGGGTCTAAGGGTGTCCTATTGGGATAACCTCTCTTAATTTTGGGGTGTTTACCAGGTGGAGTCTAGTCAAAGTCATGTAAGCATATGAGGTAGCATGGGGTAACTATTTGGGAACGGGGTGCATGTGATAACATGGAAATGTAGTGTCTTAGTTGTGGGTGCCTTTGTGGAGGGTGAGTTTCACCTTGTCATGGATGTGATTATTTCCTAGCCCATTCATTTCCATCCTTTATCTCTTTTGATATTTTTCTTTTGTGCTTCAAGGGAATAGTTGAGGGCCATTGTCTTGTCTTCATGACCAGAGGTGACGGTGTTATCCAAAAACATCTCATGAAGATGAGAAGGTTGGCTCATAATAAGACCCAATTTCTCTTAGCTATGCCACCAAGATCCACTACCTTGGTTTGGTGATCATATAGGCGGTAATATCATACTACGACATGCCCATGGTCATAATAGGTCGGCTCGTGATGAGACCTCCTATCCATCAACTAGTACCTTGAGGCTTTATGTTATATTGTGGGTCATTTTTTCTTATTGAGAAGCATTGCACTTATTTCTCAGGGATATATGGGCAAAGCATATCAAAGGTTTCAAAATTGGCTTTTAAATCTTTCCAACTACCTTTACCCTCTGGGCCTTTAGTCCCCTCTTCCCACAAGGTAAGGTACAACCCTTCATAGTGTGGTGAATCCCAATGCCCCCAAAGAAAATGGGATATGGAAGGAATAAATATGGAAAGTGGTAATTATGGAGGGAATGGGCAATGAATCTTCAAATATAAAACCAGTAGAAACCCATCCTAAAGGGAAAGCAACTTATTGTGCCACTGTGTCACCCTTCTAGGTTTGAATGAGGCAAAGAGCATAATTTCCAATAAAACGTCATGAAATGAAGAAGGATTCAATTCAACATGTTCAAGTGATCCAAAAATTAGAGTGATACATACCATGATACTCAGACTCATTACCTCATGGAGAAAGACTCACTTCAGGACCAGGCTAGTGTGACGGATATTGTTGCTAGTGATATGTGGACTGCACTAAAGAAAAGAAGGGCCCTTTGGGGACATGATTAAGTCATATGGCTCTCATCACTCTACTTCTAGGACCTGTGGGCCTTGAGACGTGATTTCCTTAGTTATCCCTAGGCTAGAGGATAAAAAGCTGGTAATCCAATGATTTATTTCTATGTTCGAGTTAAACAAATTTATTCACATAAATAGAATTGTGCCAAATTTGGGTTTTGGGGAACATAATTTGGTTTTTGGTTCTAATAGTAGTTTTAAATGTGTGAATAAAATGGGAATATGATGTAAGGAAGCTGGAACAGACAACTGCCTCAAAAAGAGGGGGTTATCTCTTCCTTTAACAAGTCTCCTGCTGAGGGACCAAATATCCTCCTCATTATAGAGCTTGAGGCATGAGACTTATTATGGACTCCCATATTATTTATTTAGTGTTCCGGCTGTAGTTATTTTCCTCTCACCTCATCATCATATCCATTTTCATTGGAAGATGTGCATGGGTTGAAAATCAGTCATCAACACTCCTTTATTCAAAATTTTGAGCATGTATGAAGAATAAATTTTATTTATCCTAGTTAGAACAACACGCTACAACAGATTATTCAGAACAATAGTAAATCCAAAAAAAAAGGTGTAACAAAGCATCATTTTCCAACATTCTTGTACATACACTAGTGTATTTTTCAGAGTTCTTGGCTATTTTGGTACATGAATCCTAGAGTAGGTATTGAAATACTGTAGTTGCATTTTTTATTTCAATAAAGTMTGAAAAATGATAGGTATTTCTTCTCCAATCCAAGGAACCTATAGCATAATATATGACAATAGAACTAGACTACACAACCTCCATGTATCAACTCAAACCATGAACATATGTTTATAAGTATGGGTAATTAACATTCTGAGGTAAAATGATTTTAAACTTTGATTAGTTTATTGAGAATGAAGGATATCATTAAGAAGCTCTCAAATACTTGTTAATCCCATTATTATTTTTCTACTCCACAAACATATTAACTTGATTTTACTTATTAAACATGTCCCCATATCCTATGCCCATATATTATGTTCTTATATGCTAAACCCATATGATATATTTTCATATCCTATCCTTATATACTATGTCTCCATATTCTACTATACTTATATAACACTCCCACTCCTTATATCCATATACATATACCATACTCATTTACCATTTGTATCCCACTCAAATCCACATGGCATTTTATTTGTTCACCATTAGGCATACCATTTTCCAGGATGGATTATTTCATATTCATAAACCATGCAATAGTCTTTATATGTCAACACACGTTTTCTTTATGAAACCTTTCAAATCAATAATTGGTGTCCCATAAACCATCCATAAACCAATATGATCTTTTTGGTGCCAAATTATGTTACGAGGAAAATCTCTCTATCGCTAGGGTAAAACACAATAGACGGAAATGACTGCAAAAATCAACTCTATTCTCAAGTATGCTATGCAAACAAATATGCTAGAAAGACAAGATAAAAGGCCTACCTCGTCCAGATGCTCGATGAAGTCCATCGTTGATCACTTGACCCAAAGAAATATACCTACAACTAGTCCTCAACAACCAAGAAAAGAAACCATATGGTGATAATAAATGATGTTAGCACATTCAATAGCATAATCCATTAATAAACATGAAAAATATTCCCATGGAATAATAATTCAAATGCTTACAAGATATCAATTAGATGGGAAAAGAGTATTTCTATGAATATATGATCAGCAGAAGTGAAAATGCTACAGACTTCCGTGTCGGCATGGTTTTGAACCGATAAACTAAGTTCCTTCCACCTGGGCCTCCACCACTTCAATCCTCCACCAAAGGAAAGCTCATAAAAGATATACAATGGAACTCTCAATCAATAAGGGAAGATCTTGGGGGATGAACACTGTGTTCAGACTTAAAGGACAAAGGGATGCAGACTCAATTTGAAGTAAATAATTTCTCTAGAGTAACTTTGATCTCAAAGTTGAATTCTTTCTCCTCTTTTCCATAGCTCAGAATTGGCCCTTTTATATCCTTCAAATGGAACTGAAGGGTCGAGTCAAAACATTTCCAGTATATGGAATGCCAAGGATCATAGATCTCATGTTGTGACATGGAAACCCGACACCAATTTTCATTTTTGGGCACAAATCCTGATGTACGTGGGTTGTAGTGGTGCAACTTGCATATACACATGTTGTATAGTAGGCAAGGTGCGTACATGTGGAAACAATATGTATTTTTAGCTCTAGAATTTACAAGCATGGATGATAAGTCTGCATAGGGAAATGGAAAAGGCCTTTTATGCAAGATTTCATAGGGTGAGGAAAATATTGCTATAATAGATTCCCCCTAATGTGTGAGGTCGGAGGAGTATATGCGATGGATGAAATACATTATAAACAACCTAGAAGTGGAGTGATGTGGAGACAACTAGAAAAACTAGTTTCTCATTACATTCTGCACTGACTTTGCATATATGGCTGCCAATAGAATTACGCTGTAGATCCATGTGAAAATATACCAAACAACTGTCTGTGGCCATGAATAGGAAAATACAAATGTGGTTACATGCCAAAGGCTATCATAGTCATGAACAAGGCCCAGTAGAACGAGTCTCAAAACCAATCTGAAGATATATGTATCCAATGGAGTATAATCCGATATAGGTAGTGGTCCAATGAAAAGGAAGCAACAGCTCAGGAAAGTTATGGCCACATACTGATGTCTTCAAGTCTTCTACACAATCCACCAAGGGTGAAAGTCTACATCATGTGAGTAAAGGAGTTGAGGTCAAACATAATGAGACATTGTTTGATTACCGGTCATTGAAGTATACTATTAACAAATGTGAGATAACCTACCGATAATGAAATTAGGTATTGATGGGTGTTCTATATAAACTAAAAACACACACAAAAACCCTCAATTAAATTGTCAACCTGGGGTAAGTAAACTTAGAGTTGTAGAACTATATGTTCCAAGGTAGAAGGGATGGTAGTAGTATAGTCTAACTAATGAAGTGTTTATATAAGAGATAATATATTCAAGCAAAGACTACTAATGATCAAACCCTACTAAGAAAATCAAACTATGCACCCTAAGTAACCTTTGAACAAAGGATCAATGGATAGTCCTAAGAAAGAAAATGAAAACCCTACTTTAAAGCAAACTAGTTCAATCATAACAATCAACAAAAGAAAACTATCTAAAGCAATAATAATAGCAAAACCACTTGTAATTAACCTACTAAAATTCAATAAGAAACTATCTTGTGGAACCAAGTAAATAGACAAGTAACTACCCTATCAAAGAATAAATAGACAAGTAAGCAACTAACCTATTAAATAAAGTAAACAACTAACTAGCCTATGATAACTTCTATAGCAAGTAAACTAGTCAATAAGAAACTAATTAAGCTAAGAGACAAGTGAACTCTATTCTTAAATTAAACTTTACAACTACTTCTAATTTATGAAAGGAAATCTACTAAATTGAAAACATCATGACAATAAAAGTAATCAACAACTACTCTTTAATATACGATAAGAAAACTTTTTTTAATATACTAAAGCAAGATTATTATCTAATCTAAACGCAAGGAAACTATTCTCTAATCTGTAAAAGCAAGAAAACTACCATTCTATTCAATTAAATTGCATTTTATACTAATTAAGCAAATTCATACTAAGATTCATAACTGAAATCTAAATTCAATAATCAATGCTGAATTGAAATTGCAACCTAAATCTAGAAAAGGAAATTGCATGAAAATACACTGAACTAATTCTATTCTAACAATTCAAATTGCAAAAGAGGAAATATTCATAAAACATAAATTAAATACTATTTCAGCATAGGAAAATAAGCAAACTAATTGCGAAAATATAGATAAGAAACTGAGAATTAAAACTAGAAACTATCCATCCATCGAACCCTTGCCAATGAAGCCATTATCTTCATACTTTGTTTTTAACTCTATTTTAACTTGTAACTGTTCTATTTCAACATACATAAATTTAAACTATTATCTAATGACACAGGGGTTAGTAGCTTAATCTTAAGATTATTTCTTATTTAGTTAGAAAGAAATTGCATATTAACTATTCTTCATAAGAAACCTACAACAAAACACATTCATTAGCATTAACTTAAAAAACAATCTGCAATTAAAAGAATGAGGAATTAGATGCACAATTCTGCAACTAAAATAAACACACAGTAAGCAATCGAAATTGGGAATTTGACATAATAAAAAATGATTTTGAAAACTAAGAAAGGAAAATGAACAATTATAAATCTACACTAACAAGAACAATTATCCAGACCACTGGTGGCCCCCCTAGGAGGTCTAGGAAACTTCTCAACACAAATTTGTGATTAGAGAATCAACACAACACTGTCATTCATTAAAAATGCAGTCTAATAATAAGTTTACAGAGATGTCTCAATTACACAATAAAAATGTCTTCTTAAAATTCTTCTCCTTGCTCTTGATACTACTGGTGGTATTTATAGTTTTTACAAGTTGAGAGTTTGACCACTAGAGGGTCGATCCTCTCTAAAAACAATAAATTTCATTTAAGATACCCTAAATGTAAGTGGATTCTATAAATGAGGCAAAACAATAATCGCCCCACATAACAACCCAAATCGAGTTGTCAAGAGTTAAGTAGCTAGATGCCATGAGCACAAGAAAAACCCATATCTTTGATTCGCCCATCGTTGGCCGCCAATACCATATCCACCAAATTGCACATTATTTTTGTCTAGGACGGAGTGTCGGATAGAGTGCCAAATGGAGTACCGGACCGAGTGTCGAATGGAGTACCAGACTGAGTGCCAGAAGCAAAAACAAGCTACAATTTTTCCCTATGACACACAAAACATGAATTAGTTTCTCGGGAACATAAAAACATACAGAATTACACTCAAAATCATCATAAAACATGAGTTATGCATACCTGGTGTGAATCATAGTGATTTGACACAAAATCTCTTCAAAAACTCTTCAAAACAGGAAAACGCATATACATATTCGGAAAAAAAGGATCTAATTAACGTCATGAAACCAATCATATCATGGGCCCAACATTACCCCCACACCTAAGATTTTGTAGGTCCCACTACAAACAATTATGAATCACCCAACATGACTAGACTTGCAAAGGAGGGGGTGGATTAGATTTAGAATCTTCTCCCTCTTTCCCGGGGGATTTTGTCTTGGGACTTTTGTGATGTTTTAATTGAATCTAGAGACTATTATTGGCGGCATTCATCTCATCAACCCAACATTATAGAGAATTCATCTTGGCTTGTAGGACAATGTTATCATGGCGTAAATGATGACTCAGTGTTTCATGCTCTCTAAGTTTGAACTGGAAGGATTCTAGTTTTTGGAGGTTGTTGATGACATGTGAGGAAGCCTTGAGATTTATATTATACCCTTGATCCTTTAAACCATGCAAAACAACAATTTTTCCTCTGCAAAATTAGTTCCAAAAGTGACACCTGTAACTACAAGATAATAACTATTGTGTAAAAACTGAGAAAAGGTTTTGTTTTTGAATATTTCCTTGATAAAATCCTCTCTTGGTTTTCAAAACTTCACTTCCAATTGTTAGGAAAACACGAAAATAAAACATGACTAAAACATAAAAAATAGTGTTTTATTTTTTGAAAAACTAGGCCTCTAATAGAATTGAATATATCCCAAACCATAACGTATATTCAAAAACGAAGATAATTTATTGTGTTTTGGTATGTTATGAACAAAAACCTCCTCTAGGTTTAAGAATTACTTTCCCATTTGTTCAGAATCCCAGCTTGAAGTTGGTTACTCAAAACTTGCAGAAGCACAATGTACTCTTAGCATAAGCGCAACGTGGTCTTTGAGAGGGATTTTGGAGGCCTTCCCAGAGGATTTCTGGGCTGAAAGTGGTATGGTTGGAAATTTTATGATGTCTGATACACAATGGAACCATCAAGAACTTAAAATGCCTTCTCTAAACCTCTGAAAAACTGACTTGAAGTCAAGCTGTCCAAATGTGCAAAAACCCTCCTATAGAGACTGTATTTGGGGAATTTATCTCAAATAATAACACTTGTTCATAACATGAAGGATATTTTTGTTTCTTGGTCTATGATCGATAAAAACCTCTTTCACTTTTGGTAAATTCATCTTCCTTAATTCAGAAACCAATTTTGATGTAGAACTTTGATCAAGACAATCATTTGAAAATTTATGACAAGGAATGATGAAATGACCATGATGAAACTTTATGACCTTGGATGAGTGGAGGGAGTAGTAATGACACCTAGACACACCAATGACAATTTTACATCCAATATATGTCAAATTTTATTTGAGAATTTTATTTTGAAAATATAACAATTTGACCTAATAACCCTATCAATCACATGAAAGAGTAAAATTGATCACTAGTGACTGACAAAATTGACATATACTAACAAAAGGCTTGGTTTGTACTAGTAGGCATGGTGAAAAGGAGAATTTTTATTTCCTTTCATCAATCTATAACAATTCAAAAAATTGTTCCTCTTTTCATAAGCTTGTAATACATATGGCAGTAAGTATTTAACAGTTCTTATCACTCTGTATTTGTCAAAAAGAGTAGTTAAGTATACAAAGTATTCTATAGCATAAACATAAAAATGAATAGTAAGCTTATAACACCCACAATGATGTCAGTAGTATATACTTTATCATACCAATACAAAAAAATGCTGATATAATATCCCAAGACATTGTAAAAAGACAGTATAACAAAATTTTGATATAAATCCTACTTCCTCTTCTCATGGGTTTGCTATACAAATGGGAAGTTATTAGAGTTTTTTTTTAGCTCATGAAACTCCCCCCAGACCAAATATATGGCAAGTACTCATGCCATGAATTATCAATGGGCTTATTGGTCTTTACTTTTTTTAGAGGAGGGTTAGCAATAGGCTTCTTGGTACTCTTTCTCGATGAGGCTGCAAGGGTATCAACAAGTTCTTTGGAATTTTGGACCGGTAGAGGAATATATTGAGCATGAGGGTTTGGGTGGAGGAAAATTCCCTAGATCAAGAGTAGTCTTTCTAGTCTTGATTGTAATATGAGGACTTGTAAATTGGTAAATGAACTCATCCCACATTTTCCCCTATTTTTCCAACTCAGCTAAGACAAGTGGTTTGATAAGGTCGTGGTGAAACAAGCGGTTATGGGGATTGGTTACATTCTTCCTCACTTGGGAAGACATATTATCAAGAATTTTTAATAAGTAAAAGGAAAAATTTAATGGCTTATTGAACTGAAAGTGAGCTAATAATTGAAAGTAACAGGCTTTAAAGACATAATATCTACCTTCACATGTAATCAATCTAGTGATGACTATGAGAGGGTTGATTAGATCCTCTTTTATCCACCCTTTGGAGTATCCCTTAGCTCTAGAGATGTTCTAAAATTTGGGTTTGAAAACCCTATTATAGCTTGCTCTTGGAAAATGGTGGTGTTTAAACCAGTTGTCTCCAATTCTTGGGAGCTTTGTGGCTGAGGCAATTGATTCCTCAGAGATCATGAATACAATGAATAGGAGAAGAGAAAGATAAGAGTGTTCCATTATTATTTGTTTTTCCATCGTGCTCACACAATCCATTCCTATATCTCGCATTTTATAAGGCATGTAATAATAACTCTATAATGAATAGTTTGTAATGAAAATAAACCAGTTAAGTGGTATGTTAATGAAATGTACAGTAGTTTATAACACACATGGAATTAGCATTTCAAAAATAAAATAACTGCTGATATAATAGTGTGTATTATGAAAACAACACACATAATTTTTTACAAAGATTTACTTCTTCTAGGAAATGTTATCATTTGTCAACTCATGAACCCTCCCCTAGACCTAAGTATTGTGACACCTCACGATAAAAAATATAGGAAACCAATTAGTTCTCCCAATAGCTGAAGATTTACAGCTTGTTAAGTGTAGAGATAAATTTCACAGAGTGGTCTGACGAGACGGTTAAAACATGGCCCTACCTATAGGATAAGAGATCCTATATATAGATAAGAAGAGGTAGGCAATAGAGTTTCAAGATAGTCTCAGAGTTAGTTCCCAATGGAAAGTTTATGGAGTTCATTATCCTTAGCTTAACCATACATACTTCATGTCAGCTTTGTCTACAAGTAATGTCGTACATTAGGACAAGATTAAATTTATTAATTATTTTTTGTCACATTATCATCCTCGCTAGGTAGAATTCCCCACTGACAACAATCCTGTTTAGTACTCCGACGGCTTTACCTAGTCATACCACAGGCCAATACCCACTACTAGAAGACCTGTTCAGTATCTCGATGGGTTATCCTCTTACACCCTCAGAGATTGGCCCTCCATATTTTAATATTTTAGTATAAGATTGCTTTGTGTAAGAAGATGGGGGGATAACTCTGAAAACAACTTTTTCTTTCTCTTTTTTTTTAATTGGTATGGTATTTATGTTAGAGGATGACTTTTGGTTATATTTCTTAGTGAGTCCTGATGTAAAGGGTACTTAAGAGAACGTGACCTATCTAAAGATATGATATAATCAAGCTATTTAGTGTGTAGTGGATGGTACCCTTGAGAAATAACATAAAGGTATCTCTAGGATAAACTCACTTTCTTCTTTTGTAAGTTATTGTGATGTTTCCATGACTAACCGCTAATCAGACCTCCTTGTTACTCTTTAATAAAGATACTTTACTCAATTTCTCAAGTTTCTTGGAGAAACTGTATGAGAGACCTCTAATATTGATGGTTATGGTATCACCTCCTTATATAGTGGTGGAGGTTCAAGAGCAATTGCTTTTTAAGATGCCTTGAGAAAAATAAGTTGAAAGTCTTTGCAAAAATATGGCTAATTACAACAAGTCATTATTCATTTGATGCTTAGCAGAGAACAAGGTTCAAGTATAGCAATGTTTTTGAAGAAAATCCTTCTTTTATATTTCCTTGGAACTATATACTCCTGGTGAAATAAATACCTACATAAATCTCTAGAATTGTTTGTCAAAAACCACACTCTAAAATATCAAAAACTAATGAGATCAATGAGATCAAGTCATTGGAACATGTATCTCATATTTCTTTTATTAAAAGAAAATGTAAAATGAGGTTGCATTAGACTTTAAGCTAAACTAACAACATGCAACTTTTATTTATTATCCTACCCTACCTAAAAAGAAAGGAAAATCTTTATTCAAGTTTAAGAATTTTTCCAATGTAACCATGTGCGAAGAAAGATAAGAAACATACTCATATCCGCATATGAAAACATTACCGTAGTGATTACCTGGATATGAAGAACCAACCAACCTACTTGTTTTGGAATCAAAAGGTGTTGAAGAAGAGAATAGTATTATGGCTTGATGACCTCTTGAAACCAAATTTCAATGTAATCTTGATGTTCATCAACAATAATTTCTATGCTCTCCTTCATCATGTTATGCAGATCCTCTTCTTCTACATGATTGATTTCTGAAGTACATAAAGGATCTACTGAAATGGATGTTGAGAATTCCTCAATATCAGGTATTAATGATTTCTCTTCACTAGATGTAGTCCATAATTTTTCATCTTCCTTCACAGTTTGGCAAGGAAAATCATTTTGTAGCTCATATGACCTTGATTCTTCTAATATTTTAGGAGAGGTAGATATACTTTTGGTTGCTGCCAAAATATGTTCTTCTTGAAAAGAAGAAATCCCGACTGCTGCTAGGATTTGAGAAAGTTCCCTTAGGCTAATGGTTGGTTCTGAGTTCATCTTGCCATTTGTAAAACTTGGTTCACACAAAGATGATGTCCACAAAGTTAGGATCTCTTGATGGTGGTAAGAAAACAAAGGTTTTATTGTTTGTTTCTGCAGAAGGCTTGTTGGCCCTTGACGAATTTTTGGGAGATCCTTGGTCAAGTTTGACCTATTTTGGGACTTCAACATCCTGTCGAAGGAGGAGCGCAAGACGAAGAAGAGATTACGGGATCTCGACCCCTTTTTGGGTCCTTTTTGGATTTGGGATTATGTCACGGGTATGGGATGTCGGCCCACGGGTTTACCCATGTTTAGGCCTATTTTGTAAAGTATAAATAGATGTCTAGGGAAGGTAAAAGGAGGCAGTTGCAAGTTGTTTCTATGCGCAAAGGCATATCTGTGTGATATTGTGATAAGTGCTAGATCTATGTGATTGAAGGATTGTAAGTGCTCTATGAATACTGTGTGAGACTTCCAGAGCTAAGTGCAAGTCATTGTAAGTGGTTGTGGAGGGTTGTGTGCTTAGATCTACTCGGGGAAGGAGGATATAGTGAGCTAAGCAGATCTCTTGTCCTATGCAGAGTAGGGTTTGAGGCTCTATGCATGTAACCTATTGAAGAAGCTAATAAAGAAGATGATTTGGTGGACGTAGCCCTGGGGTGGGGGTGAACCACGTATATGTTTTGTTTCTTTACTTAGTGCCATGTGTTGATGTGTTTATGTCTTTACTTGCTAAGTGCTTTGAGATAGATAGATATATATTCTTGTTCTTTGTGCTACTGATGTATATAGATATTATATCTAACCTATGTGAATGTGCTTAGTGCTTGGATCTACTAGATCTAATCGACCTCCCTATGATAATTTCTTAGATATAGCAGATCTGGATGAATGATGTTATACTCTATTTTATCTGCGAAGTAGACAATGGTTGAATATTGATGAAATGTTGGTGTTAAATGCTCTGTTAAGTATTACAATCACAAATTTGTGTCCCAGCTAAGGTTGTAGACACTTGAGTCCTGCAACCACCCCTGCCTCTACCTCAGGTGAGACTTCATCTGCTTCATATGTGTTGTTGAAAGGGCCGATAGTTAGGGTTTTGTTGGTGCATTGTTGTAGCGTTGAACCCTGGGTCTGCCCCTGTTCCAACAAATGGTTCCTTTGTCGGGACTGAAACTGTGATTGTTGGGAACTGAGAAAGAAGAAAAATGGTGCAAAGATCCGACATGAAATTGTGAAAGATCTGTGCATAGACATGTCGCTCTAGTGTGTAGTACTCTACTTAGTTGTGAAGCTCTGTGCTAAAGAAAAGAAATCTGATCTGAAGAAAAGAGGTAAGATCCGAAATCTTTGTGCTCCGAGAAAGGTAAAAGTGAGAATTGTTTATTAAAAAAGGTAAGATATGCAAGATCTGTGCTCTGATAAAGGTAAGAATAGTGAAAAGTTCTAGATCTGACAACTTTTTGCTCTGTAGAAGTAAAATAAGTGGAAATTTTTTTGTTAGAGTCCTAACCCGCACATAGGTAGAGCAATATATTCAGATGTAATAAAGGTCAGTATTAATAAGGCCTTTCAATAAAATAGAATAAGGAAGATGTAAGAATACCTAATAGAAGCTTCCTCTTCTAGAAGGATCTTCCTCTAGATGCTTCTCTTGATAGACATATTTAGTATAAATAAGGGTTGAGGGTATGAAAACCCTAGCTTGGAGATTATTGTAACAGAGCGCTGCTCGACTAGAGGTTTCCCCCTCAAAGAGGCCCGTGAACATTGCTTTCTGAATCAAAGTGTTATTTATGTTGTTGTTCTTATATCATTTCTATGTTATTGTGGAGATTATGCTGGTTATATTACTGTTATTCTACCATTTCTAGTATTTTATTTCTATTCTGCATACTTTTTATATCTGATATATTACAAGTGGTATCAGAGCACTTTCCTTGGAAGAAATTGTGGGAATTTTTTTTAGGGTAGAGATGTATTCCAACATCTTTAAGACATAGAGATATGTCGTTACACACATAAGACCATGGTTGAGGCATTCATACATGTAGGAAATACAAGTGGTTCTTAAGTGCACATCTGTTGGCCACCCTTATAACCCCTGTTGGTACCCCTTCAAGTGGTAGCGCATTAGGCAACACCTGTGTACAGATCAACCTATATTTCCTAAGTCCCTCTTTAGATAAACAGATCAACTGCCTGACTGTTATAGTACCACCGAGAACAACACTCGGGAAGATACTCTCTAGTACCTGGGTAGTTGGGTAGTACGACTAAGGGTATGGTTTATCCTCCTTAGTTAGTGCCCTGAGATATTGGGTCGAGTACTATTGTTGGACCCCACACATATATCAGAGAGCCATAGAATAGGGCAAACCCTTGTCTGTAGAACCCTTGAATACCTAACCTTTGGGGGACAAAAACATAAACAAATTAAAACAGACAAGATTTGTTGCCACACAGTTGTGTCCGATTTGTCAAATCACTAAACTTTTCTTACTGGTTAATAATTTGGGGATTTCATCATTGTAGTATTCTTCAGACTGGAGTATAACTTCCCAGGTGAAAAAAAAAAAAAGTCTATAATTGTTTTCACCATTATTTGAGACCTATTCCATTGGATTCATCTCTTCGCCCTTATCACATTCATCCATATCATTTGTTGGAAAAAAATTTGACCCCACCCACCCCTTTTTAGTTCACCCATCCTCATGGCCCATACCCGTAGCCAAGACCTGGAAGCTCACTTCAACACCTTGCAATCTGGTCTCCTCGAGACCCAAAAAGAAGTAAAAAAACTCAGTGCCAATGTTGCCTCCATCGATACAACCATCAATACAACCATCAATACAACCATAAATACAACCATGTAGTCCTCAATGGAGGAATTCAAACAAGAACTAACCACCCAACATGAATCTGTCTTTGCATCACTCTGCACCAAATTGAAGATTCCTACAGATGACCCTTTCTCTGACGCACCTCCAAAGACTAAAGGTGAACATTCCTCCCATTCCCATAACTTTCAACACCATCACTTTCAATGTGACCTACGCCTTCCATGGGTGGATGTGACCAAATTTGATGGCTCGGACCCCACTAGTTGGGTAACCCAAATGGAACATTATTTCTCTTTATACGACATTACAGATGACTTGGCCAAAATTTGGTATGGTGTTCTCCATCTAGATCAAGAACATTGGCAATGGTGGCAATGGAGAAAAACTTCCCGTCAAGGGTATATTGCTTGAACCCAATTTGTGACTAAGCTTTATGAATTCCTTGACACTGACACCAACCATTTGGGTCGTTTGACAAAGTTGAAACAATCAAGAAAAATAGAAGACTTCATAGTTGCCTTTGAGTGCCTGGATTTTCGAATAGAGGGCATGACTGATGCTTTCTTTCGAGAGTGTTTTATCAATGGCCTCAAGGAGGAGATCCAAGCCCATGTCCTCATGGATCGACCCTCAAGTTGGGTGGAGGCTACTAAAAGAGATAAAGAAGCACAACATGTTGTATCCTCTCAAAAATGAAAACCCTCCTTTATCCCTCGCCCTAAACCTATAAATCCCACTACTCCCTTCACCCCATTAAAGATCCAAAAATTGACCAGGGCTAAAATGGCTGAACGCCAACTCAAAGGCCTTTGTTATAACTATGATGACAAATATTTCCTGAGCCACAAGTGTAAGGAAAAAAAGATTTTTATGACCATATTTGAGGATATTTCATAAGAGGATGTTGAAACTCCCCTTGTGTCTGAGTCACCTAAAATCACTGACATAACCCCTCCCTCAGACCCTCTCAAAGTGGAACCAATCATTTCCCTCAATTCTTTCACTAGCTTCTCCACTCCCAAAACCCTCAAGTTAATCAGTTACATCAAGCATCGGAAGGTCATCATTCTGGTTGATAGTAGAAGCACCCATTATTTTATTCATTGCCACATTGCCCAAGAAACTCATTGCTACATCCATGTCGTCAACAATTTCCAAATCATGATTGCCAATGGTGGTTCAATGAAATGTGGAGGGCGTTGTGAAAATGTTTGTCTCCAAATCGGTTACTACCACCTAAAAGCCCATATGTTTTCTATCGACATGGGAAGTTGTGACATTATGTTGGGTGCAGACTGGCTAAGGACATTGGGTCCCATTCTCATGGATTTTAAGGAATTAACCATGCAATTCAACCAGGAAGGCCACCAATATAAATTCCAAGGCATCACTACTGGTTCAACTGAGGTCATTAGTTCCCATCACATGGAAAATCTACTCAAGAAAGGTCATTCTAGTGTCATTGCCCAACTCCATGCCATACAAGCAATAGAGACACCCCCGGTGCTGCAAGACCTCCAAGCCCTCCTTTATAAACATCAAATGGTATTTTCCACTCCCCAAGGACTCCCTCCTTATAGCGGTGTTCATGATCATTCCATTCCCCTTGTACCCAGAAGCCTTCCTCCCAATATCCTCTCGTATCGCCACCCCTTTTCACAAAAAAATGAAATTGAGAAAATGGTCCAGGAACTCCTTAATGTAGGCATTATCTACCCTAGTATGATCCCTTACTCTTTTCCTATAGTCATGGTCCTAAAGAAAGAAGGTTCTTGGAGAATTTGTCCTGACTTTCATGCCCTCAACAAACTGACCATTAAAGACAAATTTCCCATTCCTGTCATTGATGACCTCCTGGATGAATTGAGTGGCACCCAATTCTTTACTAAACTTGATCTTCACTTAGGCTATCACTAGATATGTATGAAAGAGGCAGACATCCCCAATATGGCCTTTCGAACTCATGAGGGCCATTATGAGTTTTTGGTCATGCCCTTTGGCTTATGTAATGCCCCCTCCACCTTCCAAAGCCTCATGAATCATGTCTTTCATCCCTTTCTCTATCATTTTTTCTTAGTTTTATTTGATGATATCCTCATCTATATAAAAAATTGGACAAACCATCTTACTCATGTGGATCGAGTTCTCCATCTACTCTCTCAGCACCAACTTTTCCTAAAAAAGTGTAAATGTGCTTTTGGTGCCTCGGAAGTAGAATACTTGGGTCATATGGTTGGAAAGGATGGCATTAGGGTGGATCTGAAAAATATTGAAGCTATGCAAGATTGTCCGCACCCAAAGACTCTCAAAATCTTGCGTGGATTTCTTAGCTTAACAGGGTATTATCACAAGTTTGTTAAGAATTATGGAAAGATTGTAGCACCTCTCACAGCTCTCCTCAAAAAGAACTCTTTCACTTGTACTCCAACTGTTGCTCAAGATTTTCAAACCTTGAATATGGCCATGTGCACCACTCAAATTCTGTGCTTCCTGATTTCACAAAGACCTTTGTGTTTGAATGTGATGGCTCAGAGAAAGGAATCAGTGTTGTCCTTATGCAAGAGGGTTGACCTTTGGCCTTCACCAGCAAGCAACTATCTGAAAGGAATCTAGGCAAACCCATCTATGAAAAGGAAATGTTGGCTATTCTACATGTCGTTGATCTGTGGTGCCCTTATCGTTTGGGGCAACGTTTCCAAATTAAGACAAATGATCAAACCCTCAAGTACTTTCTGGAACAACGCATTTCCTCCCCGTTGCAACAAAAATGGGTGACTAAGGTCTTTGGATATGATTATGAGATCATTTACAAGAAAGGAAAAGACAATGTGGTGGTGGATGCACTATCCCAAAAATATGAAGAAGAAGGATCTATTTTTTCTCTTTCCTTCATTATACCAGATTGGCTCCAAGTTGTTCACCAGGAATGGCTACAAGATACCAAAATTTTTCATATGATCCAGCAATTGTAGACCAATGCTCCAACTCCCCAAGGGTACTGTTGTCTCTAGGATGAACTTCGATACAAAGGCCATTTGTATTTAAGTAAACAATCAAAGCTTAAATCCATGGTACTTTCTGAGCTTCATGCCACACCCACAGTGGGGGACTTCGGGTTCACAAAAACCTATGACAGGGTCAAATGTTCTTTTTTCTGGGATGGTATGAAATAGGACATCTGTAATTTTGTTGCTGAACATGATGTGTGTCAATGCAACAAGGGAGAAATAGTCAAATATCCAGGCACACTACAATCGCTTCCAATTCCACCTGCTATTTGGAAGGATATCTCTATGGACTTTATTACCGGCTTACCCAAATCGAGAAATAAATCAGTCATAATGGTGGTTGTGGATATCCTTTCCAAATATGCTCATTTCTGCACTCTTCAACACCCATTTACTGCATCCACAGTGGCTCAATTTTTCATGGACCGAGTCTTCAAGCTTCATGGCATGAGACACTCTATTGTTTATGATCGTGACCCAAATTTCACAAGAAATTTTTGGCAAGAAATGTTCAAGCTACAGGGCACCCAATTACATCTCAGCACAACTTATCATCCCCAGAATGATGGTCAAACAAAAGTTGTCAATAAATGTTTGGAAACATATCTGAGGTGTTTTTCCTATGAAAAGCAAAATCAGTGGGCTCAATGGTTACCCCTAGATGAATGGTGGTACAACACTTCCTACCATACAACTACACGCATGACTCCTCTTGAAGTGGTATATGGACAAAAGCCACCTTCAGTTCTCTCATACTTACCAGGTACCTCAAAGGTCCAAGTGGTTTACCAAACACTTATAGTTCGAGAGGATATTCTCCATACCCTCAAAGAGAACTTGGTCATGGCACAGAATCACATGAAGCAACAAGAAGATCAAGGTCTCTCTAAACGTTAATTTGATGAAGGGGATTAGGTGTTTCTACGACTGCAACCATACAAGCAAACTTCCCTTAAGGCCAAGCATTGTCAGAATCTAGCGCCCAAATTTTATGGTCCTTATACAATTCTCAAGCGTGTGGGACAAGTCACCTATCAGTTAGCTCTACTCAGTCATTCAAAGATACATCCTGTTTTTCATGTTTCATGCTTAAAGAAGGTGATTGGAACTAGGTGCCAAATTCAAGCCAACCTTCCTGAGTTAGCTGAAGAAGGATCCATTTGGCTATAGCCAGAAGAATTTTTGGACCAGCGTGAACGTCACCTGGGTTAGAGAACCATCAAGGAATTGCTAGTCCAGTGCAAAGATACAACTCTAGTAGATGCCACTTGGGAACCAACTACCATTCTATAGCAGTTTCCACATCTCAAGCCTTGAAGACAAGGCTGTTTTTAAGGGGGCGGACGTGTTAGGGTCCTAACCCGCACATAGGTAGAGAAATATATTCGGATGTAATAAAGGTCAATATTAATAAGGCCTTTCAATAAAATAGAATAAGGTGGATGTAATAAGACCTAATAGAATCTTTCACTTCTAGAAGGATCTTCCTCTAGATGCTTCTCTTGATAGACATATTTAGTATAAATAAGGGTCGAGGGTATGAAAACCCTACCTTGGATATTATTGTAACAAAGCGCTGCTCGACTGGAGGTTTCCCCCTCAAAGAGGCCCATGAAAATTGCTTTCTGAATCAAAGTGTTATTTATGTTGTTGTTCTTATATCATTTTTCTGTTATTGTAGAGATTATGTTGGTTATATTACTGTTATTCTACCATTTCTATCATTTTATTTCTTTTCTACATACTTTTTATATCTGGTATATTAGATTTTGTTTCAAAAGTATGTATCTAGGTATGTTTGATAGATTCTTTCCTAGCTTGAAAAGTAAGTCACTAATAGAAGAAAGAAGGTTTGATATATGTAGATATGATAAGAATAGTGAAAGATGTGTTATACCTATGCATATAAAGAATGTTTGGACTAACAAGTGGATGTAGGATCCTAGAAAGAATTTTTTTCAGGTTAGCTACCATGATCTTAGTGTGTAGTTCAGGAAAGGATGGGGATCATTTAAAAGAAAGAGAGGATTAACCTTTGTTACAGTTTCAGAAAACTAGAACATCTTGCTAAGGAATGCCCTGGGAGAAGACCTGGTTGTCTTTGTTGCAAAGCTATGGACCATGAAGTATTGGATTTACCTAGAATGATTGCTAGGCTTGAATAAATGAACATGAGGCAAGAAAACCCTAAGGAAGATATAGAAATGGAAAAACCCTAGAAAGAATATGAGAAAGTATTGATACAGATAAAAGAGACCCTGAATGACCACTGACATGTCATTTTAGCATAGATATTCAAAGAAAAAGAATGACTCGAAGAAAGAATAGGAGACTTCAACATTGACTGTGTTCTATATGAAGAAACATAGGTGAATATCAAGAGAGAAAGAACTTGGGGAGCTATAGGAAGGCCTGCTATGATCCCTTCCTTAGGAGGAATAGGACTATTTAGAGGAAAGTTGATAAACCTATGTGGAAAGCTCACCCAGATTTCTATGCATGCCAATGGAACTTTGACAGAGGAAGATTTTGATATTATTAAATTTATTGAGAACAACGCCCCATTTACCATGTTACTAGGAAAACCTTGGATTGAAAGAAATCAGGCCAGAAGAAAGGAAGAAGAAGAAGTTTTAGCACAAAAGAAGCACGAGTTAAAAGATTTCATGACTAGAAGGATTGCAAACTTGATTGAAGAATAGAAGAACATATCGAATCTATTTAACACCAGAGACCTGGATGTCAAAGTTGTAAGAACAATAGAGGACCCTTAGAAGATTGAAGTACCTATTCCATATAAATAGGAAGTATCACCCTCGAATCATAAGAAAGAATCTCAACAGAGTGAAGTAAATGTGCCAAAAGAAGATAAGAATAAAAATGGAAAAAGGAATAGCAAGGCAAAACTCACTAGAAAGAAAGATAGAAATCTAGGTAAGAAGAGACATAATATCGACAAGTTACAGAAGGTTCCAGAGCGAAAATTTGCAAAATTGGAGCTTCACCGGGATAGCAAAACAACATCACCTGACACTTCGCCATGGCGAAGCAATATAGCCATTGGGAATGATATAACCATTCAGTCGACCCTACGAATGGGTAGAAATGAATTTATGGTTCACCACCAGACCATTGGACCACACCATAACAGAAAGAACAGAGTTAATGAAGACTTCTCGACCGTTGCAAGCAATTTGTTGCCAAGATATCTATTTATCTCATTGCGCCATGCATCAAGAATGATTTTTCCAACCGTGAATCTAAGCTCAGAGACTTGTTGATTTTACATAGTGATCATTGTGTTATTGCCTTATATCCTATTGCAATGTATACATTGTCCCTCAAACCCGAAGAATTCCAACCCTCAGCATGTATCTCGAATGAGTTCAGCGCAACATAGAAAATTCTTGAGGAAGTTGTCATCGACATCATGACTGAAAGAGAAATGTCGATGTCTACAGGTGCAGAAGCTTCATCAACGAGAGGAATGCAAGCCTCTCCATCGTCAGCTCATGGAGGCGGACCATCCTAACCATTAGTAGAGAATAAAACCAAGCATAAAGACGACCTAACAAACGTGAAGTTGATTCCATTTATATTTCCCGATTACATCCCACCTCTCTCTAGCATGGTGAATTGTGCCAACATGCCACGAGACTTAGAGTACACTATGGTCACTGCATACCTCTCGAAGGGGATACACGTAGTTTGAGTAGAGCAGGATAAGATCAGAGCATTGAAGTTTAGCAACTTCAACCTCAAAGACTAAAAGATCTATGGTATGCTTGCCCCATATAAGTACCTGACTAAAACAACAGGGAAGAACTCGAAGATCATCCCTCAACAATGGACTATGGACCTCAAGCAGTCCACCCTCTTCAATGTAATGAAGATACCGCACTTTGGGAGGCACCAGGAGGTTAACACATGTGTTAATATCCTGCTATCATGCTTCCATGGAGGCTACTTATGGCTAGACTTATGAATTACAGTTGACCCAAAACTGATCCACAGGATCACAAGACTGAGTATGCAAGGACCCGATCCACATAACTTTTATCCAAGAAAAGCCACAGATCGTGCACTTGCATAGAAGATAAAGGACAAATATGGTGACGTTGAGAAGGGAACAAGAGGCTACAAGGTAGCTTCCATCTAGAGTGGAGTAGTGTGCCTCGCATGTCAATTGATAGTTGGAAATTTAGTAAGGAATAACTGACCTACATAGGTTACTGACTTTGTCATTGACCTCGCAGGGAAGTGCGTAGAAGTCCTACAGATGAATTGGGTGAAGTACCTAGTCAACCAGTCGGAACTAGATTATCGAGAAGCACAAGATCAGGGTTATGAATTTCATTTCAACTAGCTCCTGGTCCTCATTGCATTTGTTGCATGGGAGATGTCGGAAGGTGAAACCTTCCTCGACATAGAGTTGTTTGAATTGCTTGCCGTGAAGATTGATACCCTGTGGTATTCGGCTGATATGAACAAACAACATCAGTCAAACACTTTGTTTCATAAATAATACCTCTAGCTAAAGAGAGCCATCAAAGTCAATCCTCACATGACTTTGAACACCCTATAGAGGTTCTAACCACTAATGAAGTTCAGCGCAGATCGACACTTTATCTACATTACAATGCGAATAGATGAACATCAAGAGCAACTCGATTCATATTACAAACTCATAGAATAAGACCTAGAGAAGATAACTAAGGAATGGTCCAGTGACCTCCTTATCCCCACCAAACCCGTAGAGATATCTGATATTGACAGCCCAAAGGACACTTATAAAGAGCATAATACACCTAGAACCAATAGACAAAAGAAGACTAAGGAAGTCCAAAACTTAAGCAACACCTCAGGGAAGACTCCTTCAGTATCACCTGACCGAGGGGGTGGTGACAAAGTAGAAACTAAATAGGAGGCCAAGGCACAACAACAAGTCGAAGAAGCTTGAGCTACTCTCAAGGCTTTCGAAGTAGAACTATCAAGATCAGAGTGACACGGGACAAGTTACGGGTGAGTATTGGGGGCCTATTGGCCCTTGACCAAGTTTTGGGAGATCCTTCATCAAGTTTGACCTATTTTGGGACTTTGATAGCCTGTTGAAGGAGGAATGCAAGACGAAGAAGAGATCGTGGGATCTCGACCCCTTTTTGGGTCCTTTTTGGATTTGGAATTATGTAACAGGTACAAGATGTTGGCCCATGGGTTTACTCATGCTTAGGCCTATTTTTTAAAGTATGAATAGATGTCTAGGCAATGTAAGAGGAGGCAGTTGCAAGTTGTTTCTATGTGCAAAGGCATATCTGTGTGATATTGTGTTAAGTGCTAGATCTATGTGATTGAAGGATTGTAAGTTCTCTATGCATACAGTGTGAGACTTGCAGAGCTAATTGCAAGTCATTATAAGAGGTTGTGGAGGGTTGTGTGATTATATCTATTGGGGGAAGGAGGATCTAGCAAGCTGCATAGATCTCTTGTCCTATGCAGAGTAGGGTTTGAGGATCTGTGCATGTAACCTATTGAAGAAGCTAATAAAGAAGACGAGTTGGTGGACGTGGCCCCAGGGTGGGGGTGAACCACATATATGATGTGTTACTTTACTTAGTGCCATGTGTTAATATGTTTATGTCTTTACTTGATAAGTGATTTGATATAGATAGATAGATATACTTATTCTTTGTGTTAATGATGTATATAGATATTAGATCTGACCTATGTGAATGTGCTTAGTGCTTGGATCTTCTAGATCTAATCGACCTCCCTATGATAAGTGCTTATATACATCAGATATGGACGAATGATGTGATGCTCTATTTTATCTGTGAAGTAGACATTGGTTGAATATTGATGAACTGTTGGTGTTAAATGCTCTGTTAAGTATTACAATCACAAATCTATGTCCTAGCTAAGGTTGCAGACACCAAATTCATGCAACTACCCCTACCTCTACCTCGGGTGAGACTTCATCTTCTTCGCAGGTGTTGCCAAAAGGCCCATTAGTTAGGGTTTTTTTGGTGCATTTTTTTAGTGTCAAACCCTGGGTCTGCCCTTATGCCAACAAGGATTGAGTGGTCTTGCCTCATGTCCCACTATTATTGATGCTTCAATTTCTTGTTCTATAGTGCTCCCTTTTTTAGTCTCTTCAGAGATTGCTTTATCTCTTTGGGTTGAGCTATCCCTTATTGTTTGGCATCGATCTGAGTTTGTGAGTGTAATGTTCCTTCCCCCAAAAAGGTTGGAAGGAACCTTGGTTGAAAGGTCTGATTTAGATTTAATGTATCTACCTTTTGGGTCTCTAGGTTTGTTCATGAAAGAAAACAAAAACAGAAAGAAAAACTACCATTGGGTTTGGGGTAACCTTCTATAGTATATGCACAGGTTCTTACCTCTCATTTTAAATTTCCTTCGTCACCAAACTAATGCTAAGGTTTAGAAATGATCTATTCCCTAACTATTTCCTACCTTGGGACAACTCCCTGACAGCGACACCAAAAATGATGGGTGTTCCATATGCACTAAAAACACAAAAAAAACCCTCAATTAAATTGTCAACCCAGGGTAAGTAAACTTAGAGTTGTAGCACTATATATGCCAAGGTAGAAGCACTGGTAATAGTATAGTATAACTAAGGAAGTGGCTATCTAAGAGATAATCTATTCAAGCAAAGACTACAAATTATCAATCCCTACTAAGAAACTCAAACTATGTACCCTAATTAACCTTTGAACAAAGGATCAATGGATAGTCCTAAAAAATAAAATGAAAACCCTACTTTAAAGTAAACTAGTTCAATCATAATAATCAACAAAATAAAACTATCTAAAGCAATAACAATAGAAAAACTACTTGTAATTAACCTACTAAAATTCAATAAGCAACTATCTTGAGGAACCAAGTAAATAGACAAGAAACTACCCTATCAAAGAAAAAATAGACAAGTAAGCAACTAACCTATTAAAGCAAGTAAACAACTAACTAGCCTAGGATAACTTCTACAACAATTGAACTAATCAATAAGAAACTAATTAATCTAAGAAACAAGTGAACTCTATTCTTAAATTAAACTTTACAACTACTTCTAATTTATGAAAGGAAATCTACTAAATTGAAAGCATCATGACAATAAAAGTAATCAACAACTACTCTTTAATCTATGATAAGAAAACTTTTCTTTAATCTACCAAAGAAAGAAGATTATCTAATCTAAAAGCAAGGAAACTATTCTCTCATCTGTAAAAGCAAGAAAACTACTATTCTATTCAATTAAATTGCATTTTATACTAATTAAGAAAATTCATACTAAGATTCATAACTAAAATTTAAATTCAATAATCAACGCTTAATTTAAATTGCAACCTAAATCTAGAAAATGAAATTGCATGAAAATACACTGAACTAATTCTATTCTAACAATTCAAATTGCAAAAGAGGAAATATTCATAAAACATAAATTAAATATTATTTCAGCAAATGAAAATAAGAAAACTAATTGAACAAATCTAGAGAAGAAAATGAGAATTAAAACTAGAAACTATCCATCCATCGAACCCTTTCCAAAGAACACATTATCTTCATACTTTGTTTTTAACTTTGTTTTAATTTCTAACTGTTATATTTCAGCATACAAAAATTTTAACTATTATCTAATCACATAGGGGTTAGTAGCTTAATATTAAGCTTATTTCCTATTTAGTTAGAAAAACATGGCATATTAACTATTCTTCATAAGCAACCTGCAACAAAACACATTCATTAGCATTAAATTAGAAAACAATACACAATTAAAAGAAGGAGGAATTAGATACACAATTCTGCAACTAAAATAAACACACAGCAAGCAATCGAAATTGGGAATTTCACACAATAAAAAATGATTTTTGAAAACTAAGAAAGGAAATTGAACAATTATAAATCTACACTAACGAGAACAATTACACAGACCACTGGTGCCCCCCCCAAGAGGTCTAGGCAACTTCTCAACATGAAATTGTGATCAAAGAATCAACACGACACTGTCATTCATTAAAAACACAGTCTAATCATAAGTTTACAGAGATGTATCAATTACAAAATAAAAATGTCTTCTTAAAATTATTCTCCTTGGTCTTGCCACTATTGGTGGTAGTTATCATTTTTACAAGCTGAGAGGTTGACCACTGGAGGGTCGATCCTCTCTAAAAATAGTAAATTGCATTTAAGATGTCGTAATTGTCAGTGGCTTCTAGAAATTATGCGAGCCAATAATCACCCCACATAACAACCCAAATCGAGTGTTGAAGATTTAAATAGCTAGAGGACATGAGCACAAGAAAAACCCATGTCTCTGATTCACCCATCGTTGACTACCAATACCATAACTGCCAAATCAGCCATCATTTTTGTGCAGGTCGGAGTGTCAGATGGAGTACCTGACATGTACATTCTTACAAGTGTGAATAAAGGAGTCGATGTCGAACACCCGAAGAATCCATCAATTAGGAGACATTGATGTATTCCCAACTGTTGATAGCGAGAGAACCTGTCACTAATGACTGCAAGCCTCAAGGTACTCATAAGACTCTAGGTCTCATTTCCATAATAGATGAGCTGAAGTCGATGGAAGGAGACCCGCTGAAAGGAGAGAATTAAGGAATCTCTCATCATTCAGCATGAGGTATGAAGTAGGAGCTTCATGATTTGGAGGAAATCAGAAAAAGAACATGTTCACGAGCCAACGACCATGTGCATCTTTCGTGTGTGCCAAGTGAAAATGATACACAGAAAAGACCTTGTGAATAGAAGCCAATGAGGAAAACTACTGACAAAGGCGAGGAAAAAACCAATAAGGCTAATGGAATCCAAGACACTGCATGAATCCCAATGTGTAATAGTGTCTTTCCATTGAACACAAGAGAAACCACCCAGTCAACAACCAATGATGAAATTTCGACTGTTTGGTTCAAGGTTACCTACCAATGGTGAAAGTAGGACTAGGGTGCATGATAGGACTATAGTATCATGTGACTCTAAGACAAATTGAGGGTATGATCGACATTAAAATTCAAGAGTTCTGAGAAATGGTCGACATAGAATGATAGACTTCCTTTGAACAAGAGCATGAGACATACAGAAGACTCCAACAACATAGACTCAATGATGAAACTATGAGATGCATGAGGCATCAATGAAATTCTCTTTAGGGACTGGAGGAGTAACCAGTTGGTAGAGAAGACTTTGTAATGATATTATCTTCCTAAGGCCATGATAAACCCAAAATTATGATGATAAATGGACTCAATAA
>ML790319.1:442585-495737 GCA_009831015.1 Picea engelmannii | reverse complement strand
AGTGTGCCAGAGCGGGATGTTACATTCTCCGTGCATTTCGTCAATAATATATCGCTAATTACACCATAAACCTCCATTATCTCTTGTTATTCATCCTATCTGGTTAATACATAATTTTCCATATTTTTAGTGATTAAAAGGATGATTATACAATATTTTTTTTGATGATGGTTTAATCCTATGTCCAAGCAACATGTTTTGTACTGTTCAGGTTCTAGTATATGCGTTGTCCATGTTCTGGTACCTATATTGTTCCTGTTCTGGTACTCACATTGCAGGTCATTCGATACTCCAAGTAATCTAATACCAGAAGGTTCTACAGTCAAACAATACCTACATAGTCATCTGGTAGCCACACTCCATGTCATCCAATACTCTACAGTGATCCGATACTACCTTTGCGTTCATCCGATACCAACTCTTTGCCTCTTCTGGTACCAGCTTCATCCGGTATCAGATTGTGCCTATTCTGGCACTAGCTCCATCCAATACTACCATCACATTGGTCTGGTACCCATAGTCATGACTGTGTTCATCCAATACTAAACCCCTGCCTACAAGATTCTGGTACTAACTATTCTAATCTGGTACCAACTGTGCTAATCCGGTACTAGAAATAATTTGAAATTTTGGAAAGATTCTAGAGGAAAATCACGTACATGGGTTCTTTCCAGAGCCATGTTTACATGCAGACATGTGAGGTGGAATTCACCAAGATCACACATGTGGACCTCCATCTCAGGGGGAATGATTCTACTAAAATTAGTGAAAATCTCAAACTGCCAACTTGCACCTTGATTTCGTGCATATGGCATCAGATCTAGAAATTCTACGAAATGGGTTTTGTCCAGAATATGAAAAATTGAGTAACTGATGGGTTGTTTTTCAAAATTATAATTGGTTTGGAAGATATGGGGGCCTAACTTGAATCTACCCAAATTACAATAAAACCCAGATTTTTGTGATTTTGCTCAAAAATTTGTAAAATTGGTTTTAACCAAAATCTAAGTTTGGGGGATTTGGTTCTATCATCTCCCTTTGTATTTCATGTATAAATAAGAGCCTCATATGTTTGAGGAGGATCCATCATTTATTATTTAAAATTTTTATTTGGGAGAAATTCATCATATTAGAGACATGAAATTGATGAGCAAAATGTTGTAATCATAGATTTTGATTTCTAATAAACAAAAACAGTTCATGGCTGAGATTTGATGCATCATTCTGGTTCCGATATGAATTAGTATTCAAGGAGCATGCCTAGGTTGGGTAGAGACCCTCGATCTGGGTATGTCCTTGTTGTTATTTATTTTTCTAATTAGTTTATGAATTTGATTGGATTTGATTTCCATGCACTGTGTGTTTTAATTCAGCAATTTGATTCTGTAATTGGTTTCATGAACAACTCGAATTTATGCCCTTCCACACAAAGAATCATCATCTTGGATTTAACCTCAATCATACTCATTTTCCAAGATTCTAATATATGTGTTCTAATGCTGCTCTATTTATGTGCTTAATGATTATTTGACCAACGATTCATTGCTTTGTGGCTTTCTTTAACTATGTCCATTCATGCTTGATTATTTTTCCATCTATTTGTTGCTCACATTATTAAATAGTGTTTTTCCTTCCTAGCTGTGTCAAATGCATAAAACATAGTTTTGATCTTTAGTTGGATATTTGAATTCATTTATGAATAGAAGACAGGAAAACATAGGTTAAGAACTGCACTTGTTACTTACAATTTAGAGTATGTGTCATCCTTCATGATGTTATTATAGATTGATTATCCATGCATGGGCATCTACATTTGTTTATGAGCAGATTTCCCTTCTCTTTTCTTCATTCTTTGCACCCAAAACTTGCACGCTAACACACACCACCCATTATGCATCGATTCAATTTCATTCAGCTTCTCTCCTTGCTTGGTTGATTGCAAATCCTCTAAGTTATACAATTGTCACCAAGAATCCATTTCATTTTATTCAACCATGTTTCCATCTTTTATTTGACTGTGTACATTCAAATTTTGAGTCAACTATAGAAGCATTCCTCCCTTCTTTATGATTATTCTTTGTTGATTTCTACAGTGTACATTGAAAATTCTATGTTCATCTCTTTTTAACCCATCTAACATTCATGTTTCTTGACAGAGTTGGTATTTATTTTCTATTGCATAAGGATTTCAATTCTTTGCTTCACATCTCTACAACATCATATTTACTTATTCCTTCTCTTTCTTCTCCATGATTGATGCATTTGACTGTGGAAGATTTCAAGTTTAGATTTAATTTGCAGCCTTGTTTGATTGTCTTTTTCTTAAGATTGATTTTAGATTGTTTTCATCAAAATTCCTACAGTTTGCTTTCAGGTTGATTTATTTTCCTATACCATTGGATTACTTGCACTTTAATTTCACATAGTTTCAATCACTAATGGACAGATTAGAGGTCTAACTTGTGATATATGGACTTCCCTCATTGGAATTATGCCTAAGGTGTTAGTTTCCATCATGAATTTAATTTTCGTTTGCTTGTTTATTTTATTGCATTTAAGTGTGGATCCACTATAGGAAGTAATCATTGAAGGACATAAAACTTAAGTAAGATACACACGATTAATCAAACAAACATCACCCCAAGTGCATGAAAGACTGTGATCTAAACCTTTATAGCACTAAGTTATTTGTATGTCCCAGTGATGAATCCTTAGTGTTAATTTGCTACAATGTGGGTTTGAAGATTGTTTTGTCGGCTTTAGATTAGGCTAGACTAGGCTTTGATCCTTCGTTTCCTTTGCCTACACCTCAAAGCTTATGAGATCCAGATGATAATTAAATGTGGGAATTAATAGTGCATTTATTTAGCCCCAACATTTTGGTGCCATTGTCAGGGAGGTGCTAAAGGGATTAGAGCATGGGTAGGTTGCTTTTATTTCTCCAAAGCCTTGAATGTTCCTTTCATGCAAGTGTGTTTCTTTTCATGCAAGCATGTTTATTTTCATGCAAGTGTGGTGTGATTTTAAGGACAACCTAAGGGTGGAGAGAAGATGGTAAGACGTGAGGGAAGAGCCCACGCATCCACTTTAGTGGGGTTACTCCAAAATTAGGTTGTCCTCTTCCTTTTAGTAGTTAGAATTTGTGTTTTATTAGCATTAGCCATTTTATATATATATGAGAAGAGAAGCTAACTTGTGTGAACAGATAACTTGGTGACAACATGATCCTAGTAGCACAGTGGCGCTTCAAGTATATAATTGGTTTTCTTACATTTTCTTTTAGTTTTCTTCTTTTTATTTCTTTAGGATTTTTTAAAACAAATTGGGCACTATAAGAACCCCTCCTCTACACTAACCCATGTGTGAAACAGGACCCATAAACCAACAACAATGACTCAAATATGATCAAGAGTTTGGAAGAACTCTCTCCGTCCTAGCAATAGTTGGGATCTCAATCTCTGCCATGCAAAAGAACAAATATTGACAGCAGTCAAGAACCTATCTGCCTCTCCAGAAGTGATAGAAAAAAAATATTTCCATAAGCTACATCCACAAGAAGATCTGAAAGCCTCCTTTGATCACCCTTTCCAAACTGTATTGTATAATGAAGAATCATTGAATGGAGAGAAACTACTAGAACCTGAGATCAAGGAGTTCTTGACATGCATATCGCCAGATCCAGTATGCATCCAAGAGACAAACCATCCGAAAGAACATGATCTGTGTGGCATGATAGAGGGAGACATGCAGAGTGGTCTAAATGAGGAAGTGAACCAAGAACATCAAGATTACATTGAACATTGGTTCTAGATGACAACAAGATTGAAGCACCACTCTCTTCTTCAACAACTCTCCACGTCATCATCAAAGCAACTGGTTCTTCGTATTCTGGTATACATTAAGTTTATATTTCAAACCCGAGTATGAATGTATTTCTACACCTGTTATGCACATGGTTACATTGGAAATATTCTTACACGTGAAATTTAATTTCTTGTTCTTAGATAGGATAGAGTAAAAGTTTCATGTTAGTTAACCTAGTTCTAAATAAATGCAACATCTTTCTGTGTTTCTTTTCAAATAAATGAAATGAGATGAAGATAATATTGGTGATCTAACATCAAAAACCAAAACAACTTAAGATATTTCTTCTTCTTACTACATACATATTTTTGACTATTAATAATAACAGTTGCTCATGAGACTAATCTTTAAAATATTATGGGGATTTACAAAATATTTAAGGTCTGCATAATGATGCCCATAGGTAACTTGTACATCCTAGTTTCATATCAGAACTTATTATTCAAGCATTCTTATCAAATAGTATCAGGAGAGTGAATGAAACTTCTACTTGTGAGGAAACACAATCTTATATGGAGAAGATGAACTTGGGGGCTAGAGGCACCTTTAGGTCATTCTCTCATGGCCTCATCCAACACACATTAAGTAAGTTTGACCATGATATGTCTTTTGACTAATCTTGATACATAAGTCTATTTTTCATACCAACAATCTTTTATGGGAAATCTATAAAATATCTTCCAACTCAATACCATGCCATCCTGTAAAAAGGTTTTCAAAGATGCTCCCCCATTCACCCATGTGAAAGAAATCTATAACTTCTATCTTAAGGGTAAATATTGGGACAAGAGCCTTTGATGGAAAATGGGTGTAAGAGGCTAACCCATTGGGATACTGACCAAGTCTACTGGAAACAGGTACCAGCCTATGGTATAACTAGGAAAACCCATCAGAGTATTGAACAAGCTCGTGGGAAATGGGGCATTCTACTTGGGAAGGATATTTCTTAGATGTCAAAATTACCCCATCGAAGTATTGAACAAGCTTGCTGGAAATGGGTTCTGATTTTGATGTATTTAATTATGCCTAATCTATATTTTTCCGTATGAACAATATACTTGTGTAAATCGTTAAGAAGAAGCATGCATGGTTGAACAAAAGGATAATTAACCTCATCTAATTTCCATTTGAGAATGTCCATAATATGGTCTTAAGACCCCGTTAGTCATACCCAGGATGTCATTATCCTAGAGGTGGGACCCATAAGTGTAGGAGTCTAATGAACTCAAATGCAAACTTTATCAATATCACTTGAATGACAAAGATTCTTTGATAAATTAAATAGGGATGATTGGTTTCCTATCGATTTCTCATTTATCAAATACCACTTATCTCCTCATGTTTTCCTGCTCAAGGATGAGAGGAAAAATCCCCCATCATAATTTACATGGTTTCTTGAGCATACAATTGTTAATGATTGATGAAATCATATGTAATAAGTAATTTAGAAATTTTCTTTATGCTTGTAATAATTTAAAATAAATTTCATTTCCAAATTTACAAGCATGAATATGGTTTAATTTTAGCATGGAATCAATGTATATTTCTTCTCTCGTAATAATAGTATTGGTTTAGTTCTTTTAGATTTTTTTGTTCTGGTACTGCTGGTACAGGAACTTACTGGTTTCTGTACCAACAATACAAAAATTTAAATCTTTTTCAAGGGTAATTTTTGCAGGATATTTTCAGCAGCTCTCATCTCTGGCATACTTCATTTCTCTCGTTCAATCAACATGCACCGACTCCACATAGTCCACTTTCAGCTTGCAGAAATTTTATGTGCTAATGAGAGTTTGCATGAGGGCATGCAAAACAACGGGTTTGGGGGAGAGAGAGACATAAGGAATCTCAGTAGATCAACATTCATCAACTCTCTCTCCTAGATATCCATCAGTTCACAGCCTTGCTCCACTTCATCTTCAAATTTCAGTAGTCTACATCATGTTTTTGCAAACATTTCGTCACGTTCTTCTAGTTTCCACTTCAACATGCATTAGAATTAAAAGCAAGGGTAACTTGAGGTAAAACTGGTACAGATATTTTTAATTTACTAAGAATGTGGAAAACATGATGCATAACCACTATTACCCACTCCACACTCCACTATGCATTATCACAACTACTCAATAAACTCTCCATATTCACTCCACTTATCATAATGATTAATATACTCTGATGATAAGACCAAGTAATGAAAAGGAAATATGTGGTATACAAATACAAAGAAACATCTATAGCATCTTCTCTTCGTACATCATAAATCATTCTTAAGCCATCTCAAAGAGGATGGAGTCATTGTTTCCTTTCCAAGGAAAGAACTACAAAGTAAATATTGTTCTTAAAATTGATGACCAAGTTCATATGGCCACCATTACCAACATTTTATAAACCATTATCCATATGCACACCATTCACCATCACCCTGATACCTCATCCACTGCTTGTCCTCCATTTTTATGATAATTTTGTTTCTTTGTTTGAAATCAATCTATGGCAGTTTCTAAAGTGTCATTCCATAAGAACCAACACTTACACAAAAGAAATAATGTCACATAAATCTATAAGAAGAGTATCATAAGTTCTTCACCATGTTTTCATGAGGACATGAAAATCCTTGGGTTTGGGGGTATGTTGAGCTCCAATTTTTTCATACTTTTTGCCATACAAATACACTCATCATTACACCTTCTCCCCACATTTCGTCAATAATATATCGCTAATTACACCATAAGCCTCCATTATATCTTGTTATTCATCATATGTGGTTAATACATAATTTTCCATATTTTTAGTGATTAAAAGGATTATTATACAATAGTTTTGTCGATGTTGGTTTAATCCTATGTCCATGCAACATGTTATGTATTGTTCAGGTTCCGGTATATGCACTATCCATGTTCCGGTACCTGTATTGTTCTTGTTCCGGTACTTGCATTGCAGGTCATCCGATACTCCAAGTCATCCTATACTAAAAGGTTCTATGGTCAACCGGTACCTGCACAGTCATTTGGTACCCACACTCCATGTCATCCAATACTCTGCAGTGATCCGATACTACCTTTGTGTTCATCCGGTACCAGCTCTCTACCTCTTTCAGTACCAGCTTCATCCTATACCAGATTGTGCCTATTCTAGCACTAGCTCCATATTGTAATACCATTGTGTTGGTCTAGTACCCATAGTCGTGACTGTGTTCATCTGGTACTAAACCCCTGCCTACAATATTCTGGTACTAACTATTCTAATTCGGTACTAGAAATAATTTGAAATTTTGGAAAGCTTTTAGAGGAAAATTGGGTACATGGGTTTTGTCCAGAGCCACGTTTACATGCAGACACATGAGGCTGAATTCACCCAAATCACATGTGTGGACCTCCATCTCAGGGGGAATGATTTGCTAAAATTAGTGAAAATCTCAAACTACTAACTTGTGCCTCGATTTTCGTGCAGATGGCATAAGATATAGAAATTCTACGAAATGGGTTTTGTCTAGAATATGGAAAATCGAGTAAAGCATGAGAAGTTTTGCAAAATTAGAATTGTTTTGGAAGATATGGGTGGGGGCCTAACTCGAATTTGCCCAAATTACAATAAAACCCAGATTTTTGTGATTTTGCTCAAAAATTTGCAAAATTGGTTTTAACCAAAATATGAGTTTGGGGGATTTGGTTCTATCATCTCCCTTTGTATTTCATGTATAAATAAGAGCCTCATAGGGATGAGGAGGATCCATCATTTATTATTTAAAATTTGTATTTGGGAGAAATTCATCATATTAGAGACATGAAATTGATGAGCAAAAGGTTGTAATCAGAGATTTTGATTTCTAGTAAACAAAAAAAGTTCATAGCTGAGATTTGATGCATCATTCCAGTTCTGATATGAATTAGTCTTCCAGGAGCATGCCTAGGTCGAGTAGGGCCCCTCGATCCGAGTATGTCCCTATTGTTATTTATTTTGCTAATTAGTTTATGAATTTGATTGGATTTGATTTCCATGCACTGTGTGTTTTAATTCAGCAATTTGATTATGCAATTGGTTTCATGAACAACTCGAATTTATGCCCTTCCACTCAAAGAATCATCATCTTGCATTTAACCTCAATCATACTCATTTTCCAAGCTTCTAATATATGTGTTCTCATGCTGCTCTATTTATGTGCTTAATGATTATTTGACCAATGATTCATTGCTTTGTGGCTTGCTTTAATTATGTCCATTCATGCTTGATTAATTTTCCATCTATTTGTTGCTCACATTATTAAATAGTGTTTTTCCTTCCTAGCTGTGTCAAATGCATAAAATAGAGTTTTGATCTTTAGCTGGATATTTGAATTCATTTATGAATAGAAGACACAGAAACATAGGTTCAGAACTGCACTTATTACTTACAATTTAGAGTATTTGTCATCCTTCATGATGTGCTTATAGATTGATTAGCCATGTATGGGAATCTACATTTGTTTATGAGTAGATTTCCCTTCTCTTTTCTTCATTCTTTGCACCCATAACTTGCACATTAACACACACCACCCATTATGCATCTATTCGATTTCATTCATCTTCTTTCCTTGCTTGGTTGATTGCAAATCCTCTAAGTTATACAATTGTCACCAAGAATCCATTTCATTTTCTTCAACCATGTTTCCAACTTTTATTTCACTGTGTACATTCAACATTTTGAGTCAACTATAGAAGCATTCCTCCCTTGTTTATGATTATTCTTTGTTGAGTTCTATAGTGTACATTGAAAATTCTATGTTCATCTCTTTTTAACCCATCTAACATTCATGTTTCTTAACAGAGTTGATATTTCTTTTTTATTGCATAAGAATTTCAATTATTTGCTTCACATCTCTATAACATCATCTTTACTTATTCCTTCTCCTTATTCTCCATGATTGATGCATTTGACTGTGGAAAAATTCAAGTTTAGATTTAATTTGCAGCCTTGTTTGATTTTCATTTTCTTAAGATTGATTTTAGATTGTTTTCATCAAAATTCCTACAGTTTGCTTTCAGATCGCTTTATTTTCCTATACCTTTGTATTACTTGCACTTTAATTTCACATAGTTTCAATCACCAATGGATGGATTAGAGGTCTACCTTGTGAGATATGGCCTTCCCTCATTGGAATTCTTCCTAAGGTGTTAGTTTCTATCGTGAATTTCATTTCCGTTTGCTTGTTTATTTTATTGCATTTAAGTGTGGATCCACTATAGGAAATAATCATTGAAGGAAAAAAAACTTAAGTAAGCTACACACAATTAATCACACGAACATCACCTCGAGTGCATGAAAGACTGTGATCTAAACCTTTATAGCACTAAGTTATTCCTACGTTCCAGTGATGAATCCTTAGTGTTAATTTGCTGCAGTGTGGGTTTGAATATTATTTTGTCGGCTTTAGATTAGGATAGACTAGGCTTTGATCCTGTGTTTCCTACACCTGCACCTCAAAGCTTACGAGCCCTGGTTGATAATTAAATGTGGGAATTAATAGTGCATATATTTATCCCCAACAGGTCTTAACAACCAGTCGGTCAAATCCCCCCGGAGAGGTAATCCTCCATAAAGGCTGTGTGATGTCCTATTGGAGAAATTTCTATTTTTGGCACAGTAGTTTAGTGGGAGTAACACTAGTTCAGTAGGATTTAACTAAGTAGTTCTATTTGTTGGAAAAACGAGAGGGAGGGGGTGAATCAGTTGTTACCATGCTTAAACAATTATGCTTATTTTAAACTCTTTGCAAAGAACTCAATGAAAATCACAATAATGCAGGGAGGTAAGCAATGGAATATTCAACATCAACCACACACATGAAATATACATAGACAGATATTTTATGAAGAAACCCATAAAGGGAAAAACCTCTTCTTCTTGATATGATAAGTAATCTTTATTTTCTATACATTATCATTCTTATGAACACCAACTCATTGTGAGGCTACCACCTCTGTTTGGCAAGCTACAACTTGCTGAGAGCACCAAATCTCTGGTTTCTCTAGCACCCACTAGAAGGAAGCATCAACTCCCTGGTTTCTCTAGCACCCACTAGAAGGAAGCAACAACTCCCTAACTGTTCCAGCACCAACTAGATGGAAGCACCAACTTCCAGTCACACAAGAACCAACCTTTATAACAGAGAACAATAGTTCTCCCTTGCACCACCCTTACCAGATGGAAGCTACAACTCCCTATGATCAAGCACCCAATTGAAAATTCAGAGGACAAAAGTCCTCCCTAGCACCTCCCTACCACCCTAAAATATAAATATTTTCTTACTTGAATTTGTCACAGTGATACAACATTTATCTATGGCTTACTAGTCTTATCATTGTTCTGCTACAATTCTTTGCACTGCCTGCATCATTGTCTCTCTCCTCACATCTACTGTGCTTTTTTTTCTTCTGCTCTATCTCTACATTCTCACCTCAACTTTGTATTCCTCTCTCTCAAATATGCATCTTTGTTCTATGCGCTATGCCTCTTCTGTGCGTTTTAGCTGCTGCACACAACATGCTTTTACCCGCATGAATAACTCTCTCTAGAACCAACATCCCCTTCTCTGTTCTACGTATATTTATCATGCCAAGTCCTCTGCCAGATCATACACCAAAATCTTTGTCCCCTCTAGAAATTACACTAAGCATGTTCTTCATCCATGGTCGTTATGCTGAGAATATTCATCATTAGTGGTCGTGCCTGATATTCTTTTCCTTTTCAGGCATTGCGACCCTTCATCTTCTCTGTCACAATTGAGCTTATCCTCTCTATTACAGTTAACAATATTCAATGATTTTTCCATTTTTTAATCATCTCTATGTTGAGTCTTCATTCCACTAACAACCACCTCAAGACTCTTTAGCTTCTCTGGTGATCACCTTGCAACTCCTTGATTTCTCTGGTAGGTAGAATCACTCTGTTATGGTAGTTACTAAGAGAACCTCAGTGTTCTCATCCCTTTGGCTCTTTTTCCCTTCCTGAGAAAACTACACAATGGGAGCTAGATTTTCTAGCTAAGCCCCTTCCTTTCATGTGATCTCTGATGTGAAACCTAGCGACGTGCTAGATCCTACCTTCATCCTTTGACGATGTGACCTCTAGTTGTGACCAGGGGCCAAGCGAAAGGGTGCTTCATGATTTTGCGTATCGCGAACTCCTGTTTGTGAGTTTCCTTGATTCTCCCAACCCACAATATGCAAAGTGGAGCTTAAAAATATGATATCCCCTCTCTTAAGCTTCATTGATGTGACCATGTCTATGACCATATGCTTATTCCAAAGGTGCTTCATGATTCATGATCTCACGAACTTTGTCATGCCTGATCAACGACCCACGACATTTCTTAATCGACGGTCCAAATCTCTTATTCTCTCTTCGCAATTTTTCTACTCGTGATGTTAGAGGTTAGAGAACCTCCCTTCTTCTGAGTTTTGAAATCATTCTTTGCTAGATTAGAAGTCCAAACTCTCCCTTTGATTGACGGGTGTGATCAAATTGCGACTTCGCATGTTGGGTGTTCAAACGTGAGCCAACCCTGACTCTTCCAACTCCCGATTCCAAATTCCGTGATCTGTGTCAAATTAATGGCCCAAATCCATCTGTGATCCAATGGTCCATATCTTATAGAGACTTCATGTTTCACAAAGTTGGATGACCACTCACCTCCCTTCTTTTATTTCTGATTTTCTGAAACTTGCTCTAGATCAACGACCCATGATCTTCCTCGATCTAATAGTTGTCATCAATATTGTGAACTTGGACTTTGCGAGTTACTGCAAATATGCCTTTGACTTTCCTGATTTGCGAGTTATCAAAATGATGATCTCTCACCACGTGTCCTACCTTAATCGATGACCATGATTCCTTCGCAACTTTGGAGTGTTGACTGACTCCCTATATTATCCTCCTTGTAGCTCCACTAGATCTAATGGTTTCTAGTCCTTCGCACTTCTATCCGATGGCTGAGGTCTAATATCATCCTCTGTGTTCTCCTCCTATCTGGACTCTGATTGGATGACCATTGTCGCTCCTCTTCCTGAGCTTACGATTTCTTCAAATCTCTAAGTGTCAAATACCATGACTTTTGATCCTTCTGCGAGCCTTGATGTATGGGATACCGTCTGTGCGTCTCAGAACACTATATCTCCCGAGCGTTGTCAATGAATTTAACCTTGGCCCTAGCACACACTTGCTCTCTACGTGCAACTCTACACTATCTCTTCTAATATTCTTGATCTTTCTATTCCGTGTCTTCCAAAAATACTTATGGTTCTCGCCTAGAAGATTCTTCCTGTAATCATGTCATCATTGTTGTTGTTCTTTCCTGTAAGAATGCCATCATCATTTTTGTTCTTGCCATCAATGGCAAGTACACTCTTACTATAAACATGCCAACAATATCCCCCTTTGGCATTGATGGCAACCTTGAATGGCTGCACTATTCTTCTTAGACCTCCAATCTAGACCTTTTCTCCCCCTTTGACATCAATGTCAAAGAAAACATGCTCCCCCTGAGCTATTGGAGTATTTTTCGGAGGTATCAGATATCCAACCAACACATACTCCCCTTGACAAGATGGACTCTCTTATTTGAGTCCTACAGAGTATTTGAATCTAAACTAGAGTCTTCTCCTTTTGATTCTTGGACATATTCATCTTTACCTTAAGCTGTGTCCTCTGTAGTATACTCAATATTGCTCATCTCTCTTACTGGGACTCCTTCATCAACCTTTTATTTTCATAAATGAATGACTCCCCCTATCACTCTTCTCTCTCTCCTTCTGACTGTTCTCCCCCTTTGTTTCTAAAATATTATCTTTCCCTGACAAGGTCTCTCCTCTTGTTATCTCTATAGGATGTCATGTATATCATTTTCTACATCAGAATGATGTTGTTGTGGATTTTGTTGTCCTACTGGAACACTACGCAATTGTAGCTCGTACTTTTCAAACAAATGTTGGATCTGCCCATTGATTCTCATCGATATCTATTACTGCAATTTCATTTTTCTTCCATGATGCCTACAATCCAAGGCTTTTATGACCATATTCATCACAAGAGAAAACATGAAGAACCTGAGTCATACCTGCTTTCCCTTTTTATGAATGAAGGTCATGTATCAGGTTTCTTAGGAGTACTGATTTCATCCTTGTTGTATCCAAGGCTAGATTTGTCATTTGGTGATCTCTGACTATCCAATATATCATCCAGGGTCATGGAGTTTCTCAATAACTTGATTTGGGTGTTTGAATTCTCAACCTTCTTTTTAATATTCACAATTTATGCTTCCATCTTACGACATGATTCTTCTTCTACTTCTTCAATGGGATAAATGATAACAAAACATTCTTTTGTTGTATCTAAGTCTTCTTATTTACTTGCAAGGGAGGATTCAATATCAACATTATTATCTATCCTTATTCTTTTATCCACCACTTGTCCTAATTTTACAGACTTTATCTTACAGTCTTTGGAAGTGACCACCGCTTCACATCCTCTGTCACACATTTGACTTACACTGAGTAAATTATGTTTCATCCATTCTACAAGAAGAACATCCTGGGAATCTCCTTTTCCATTAATCAAACTCATCATCCCTTTACCCTTGATTTTACTTGGTTCATCATTTCCAAAGGTCGCATTTCTTTTTTTTCTTTTTCTTATAGAAAAAAAATTATCCTTGTCACCAGCCATGTGCTTGGAACCTCCACTATCTATATACTAGGGATCCTTTTGTTTTTGAGCTGAAAGTACTAGACCCCATTTTTCACTATATTTCATTTTCCATGTGTTGGTAGTTTGTAGATTTGTGGATGAAGTTATGACAATTATTACATTCACTCTCATTGTTCAATAGGTAAAAGTGATTGGTGGTACATTGTCTACTCATTGGCTTCTTATTTCTATATTGAAAAGATTGTTTATTTCTTGACCTCCTCAGTTGCATGTCTCTAAACTTAATTTGACAATTTGAAATTTGTGGTTGTTTGTTACTTGGTTGTCTCATTCTCTTTTGTGGCAGATATTTATTCCGTGGGAGTCTTGATTGCTCATGTCTAAAACTTAAGGAACAATTTACAGCTTTGTGGCCAAAGTTAGAATAGTAGAAACAATATCTATAGAAAAAATCTTTGTGCCTGGAAAATGGTTGTCTTCTTTGAGAAGGTCCATTTCTTTCATGTTGATGATTTCCTTGAGTAGAGGGTGTATTATTTCTTTGTTCTATAGATTCAATTTTGACACCTTTTCCTTTACTCCTCCTTGGTGTTTGATTATCTTCCTTTGTTTCTGCAAGTTTGATGAGGCCATTGGTTGTAGATTTGACAAACTTGATGGGTTCTTTGATGCTTGGATTACCACTACTTGATCCCTCTTCATAACCCAAACCAGTTTTCAAATTTGGTTTCCTTTGTTGATTCATAATGGTGGTTAATCCTTTTGAGGCTTTGATACTTAACAAATTATGATGATACAAGGCTTGAAACTTCTCCAACTCTTTCCTAGTTTTAACTACTTCTTCTTCCATAGATTCACACCTTGCCTTCATTTCTGATAACTGTTGTTTTAGAATATCTTCGATTTTCTTTGCCTCTTCTAATTCCAATTTTAGCAGAGAAAATTCTTCATTAGGTTTTTTACTACCTTTCTTGAACTATATCAACAATTGGTTTTGTTTTCTCTTCTAAAGAACTGATCAACTCTCCTTCCAATTCAACCACATCTTCTTCAATATTGACATTACTTCACGTGATTTCATTATCATAATCCTTTTTGGCCATAAGCACAAAGTCATTAACCTTATATTCATAGGAAGAGTCACTATTTGTGTCTTCTGAAGAGTCATCATTGTTTACACATAAATTTTTCTTTCTACCAAATCTCTTGGATTTGTACTTATCTTCTCCTTCAGAGTTCTAGTCCTTCTACTTGTGTGGAAACTTAGATGCAAAGTGACCTATATTTCCATAGTTAAAACATTTGAAGGGAAACTTGCCTTGGTACTTGCATGATCCTTTATTTAGTCTTCTCACAAATTTTTCTTTAATTTCATCAGGATCAGAATCCTCATTCTTATCTTCTTTAAATGATGCTTCTCTAGAGGTGGGTTTATATTTAACTATACTCATTTCATATGCAGTCAACGTTCCTAGAAGTTGATCAAAAGCCAAAGTTTTTACATCATTAAGTTCTTCTATAGAATAGACCTTTGGGTTAAACCTATCTAGCAGAGATCTCGAAATTTTCTGAACTAAAGAGGGTTCCTCAATTTTTTCACCAAGTGATTTCATTGAATTTACTAGTTCTTCAACTCTCAGAAAGTACTTCCCAACAGTTTCATCCTCTTTCATCTTTAGATTTTCAAACTGTACTCTGTAGATTTGATGATTTGTATTTTATGAGAAGAACGAAATGACTACAAATTATTACCAGATGCCTAACACAGACTAACAGAGATACAGTAAAATTGGTTTTCTATTCAATAAGAAAATAAGTTGAAACTGTAAAATGCAGCGGAAAACAAGCTTACTGGAATGGTGACGGCTTATCTCTAAGAAGAGATGTGACAGTTTTTCTCATTCACAAGAAGATGATTACAATGAGGATATCAAGGCCTTTTTACAATAAATAGGAGTTTCAAAAACCTAACCCTAGGAGATGAAGTGCCAAAAGTCATGTGGGCCCCGTTTGGGTAAGTCAGTACATCAAATTCCTAGGGTCGTAACTTTTGCATATGATCTCCATTTTAGGCATATGATAGCCCATTGGAAAGATCTATCCGAGGACTACAAAAGGTTCAAAAAATTTCATGTTGAAATTTTGCAACCACAACATACCCCAAAAAACGTCATTTAGGGCCTCAAAACGGCTTCGGAAGTTCAGGACCTGAAAAACTGCTAAAAATAGTAAATTATCAAAATTTCTAGAAAGTTGTTTTGAGCCAGCTAGAAAAGGTGGGTGTCCACCGATATCCACCTTGATCATTTGAATATTGGCATCCTTTACCTTCTCATTACCTTCATAACTACTAATGATTTTGTCCCACATTTCTTTGGCAGATTCTAAATGCATAACTTTTACAAATTATGCTTTTGCAAGCCCACTTAGAATAACATTCATAGCCTTAGAGTTGAAGCTAAATTCTATATTGTCATCCTTAGAAGCTAGTACTACTGGATTTTCATAACCAGTCTCTACCACATCCCAGACATCTTCACCTAAAGCCATTATGTAGGTTCTCATCCTAACATTCCATAAGACAAAGTTTGTTCCATTGAACATGGGGGCCTTATTGGTAGAAGTTTCTCCATGGCTAGTCATGTTTAAGCTCTATGATCTACCTTTAAATAAAGGGAACTTGATCTGATACCAATTGTTGGACAACTATGAGGAGGGGGGTGAATCAGTTGTTACCTTGCCTAAACATTTATTCTTATTTTAAACTCTTTACAAAGCACTCAATGAAAATCACAATAATGCAGCGACGTAAGAAATAAAATATTCAACATGAACCACAGACATGAAATATACAAAGACATATATTTCCTGAGGAAATCCATAAAGGGAAAAAACTCTTCTTATTGATATGATAAGTAATCTTTATTTTCTGTACATTATCATTCTTATGATCACCAACTCATTGTGAGGCTACCACTTCTGTTTTGCAAGATGCAACATGCTGAGAGCACCAACTCTCTGGTTTCTCTAGCACCAACTCCCTAGTTTCTCTAACACCCACTAGAAGGAATAACCAACTCCCTAACTATTCCAACACAAACTGGGTGGAAGAACCAACTTCCAGTTACATAGGCACCGACCTATATAATAGAGAACAATAGTTCTCCCTTGTACCACCCTGCCACCCTGATTTTTTTGGCAGCAACCAGATGGAAGCTACAACTCCCTGTGTTCAAGAACACACTTGAAACTTCAGAGGACAAAATTCCTCTCTATCACCTCCCTACCACCCTAAACTATAAATCTTTTCTTTCTTGAATTTATCATAGTGATACAACATTTATCTATGGCTTACCAGTCTCATCAATGTTCTGCTACACTGCTCTGCACTACCTGCATCAATGTCTCTCTCCTCATGTCTACTGTGCTTTTTGTTCTTTTGCTCTGTCTCTGCATGCTCACCTCAACTTCCTATTCCTATCTCTCAAATATGCATCTTTTTTCTATGTGCCACGCTTCTTCTGTGCATTTCAGCTGTTGCACACAACATGATTTTACGTGCATGAATAACTCTCTCTAGAACCAACATACCCTTCTATGTTTTGCATATATTTATCATGCCAAGTCCTCTGCCATATCATAGACCTAACTCTTTGTCCCCTATGGTGATTACGCTAAGATTGTTCTTCATCCATGGTCGTTATGCTGAGATTGTTCATCATTAGTGGTCATTCCTGAGATTCTTTGCCTTTTCTGGAAGTGTGACCCTTCATATTATCTGTCACAATTGAGATTATCCTATCTGTTATTGTTAACAGTCTTCGATGTGTTCTCCATATGTCAATCATCTCTATGTTGAGTCTTCATTCCACTGGCAGTTACCTCAAGACTCTTCAGCTTCTCTAGCGATCACCTTGCAACTCCTAGATTTCTCTAGCAGATAGAATCACTCTGTTCTCGTAATTACTAAGAGAACCTCAACGCACTCATCCCTTTGGCAATTTTTCCCTTCCTGAGAAAACTACATAGTTGGTGCTAGATTTTCTATCTAAGCCCCTTCCTTTCACGTGATAACTGCGGTGACCAGACGCTTATCAAAAAGGCGCTTATTGATCTCGTCAATCTCTGACATGAAATCTAGTGACGTGCTAGCTCCTACCTTCATACTTCGACGATGTGACCTCCAATTGTGACCAGGGGCCAAGAAAAAGGGTGCTTCACGATTTTTCATATCACGAACTCCTGTTTGTGAGTTACCTCAATTCTCCCAACCCATGATCTACAAAGTGGAGCTTAGAAATATGTTAGCTCCTCCCTTAATCTTCGCCGATGTGACCATGGCTATGACCATACGCTTATTCCAAAGGTGCTTCATGATTTGCGAGCTTGAAAACTTCATCATTCCTGATCAATGACCCACAACATTTATCAATAGATGGTCCAGATCTCTTATTCTCTCTTCGATATTTTGTGACTCGCGATGTCAAAGGTTGGAGCACCTCCCTTCTTTCAAGTTCCGAACTTGTGCTTTTCCAGATTAGAAGTCCAGACTCTCCCTTTTATCAACGGCTGTGATCAAATGGAAACTTCACATGTCGGGTGTTCGAATGTAAGCCAACCCTGACTCTTCCAACTCTCGATTCCTGATTCTACACTCTGTGCCAGATCGACGTCCCACAACCCTCTGTGATCCAATGATCCAAGTCTTATCGGGACTTTTCATTTTACAAAGTTGAAGGACTACTAACCTCCCTTCTTCTGACTTCATATTTTTTGAAACCTACTCCAGATCAACGACCCACAATCATCCTCGATCCAATGACTGTGATCAATATCGTGAACTCATACTTCACGAGTTCGTGCAACTCTGCCTTTGAATTTCTTGGTTTGCGATTAGTGAAATGATGATATTTGACCATGTGTCCTACCTTAATGGATAGCCAGGATTCCTTCATAGATTTGGAGTGTTCACTTATTCCCTGGCTTATCCTCCTTACAGATCCACTAGATCTAACAGTTGTTATTCCTTCACACTCCATTCTAATGGATGAGGTATAATCTTTTCCTTTGCATGCTCCTCCTGTTTGGACTCTGATCGGACAACCATTGTGGCTCCTCTTCCTAAGATTATGATTTCTTCAAATCTCTAAGTGTCAAAGACCATGATATTTGATCCTTCTGTGAGCCTTGATGTATGGGATCTTGTCTGCACATATTAGAACTCTATCTCTCCTAAGTGTTGGCAATGAAGTTAACCTCAACCTTGGCGCACATTTTCACTTTGCGTGTAGCTTTGAACTATATCTTCTTATATTATAGAGATTTCTCTTCTGTGTCTTCCCAAAAGACTTTTGGTGCCCTCCTGGCACATTCTTTCTGTAATCATTCCATCGTTTCTATTGTTCTTTCCTATAAACATGCCATCATCGCTACTGTTCTTGCCATCAATGACAAGCACACTCTTCCTGTAAACATGCCAGCACTATTTTAGACTTTCTAATCTTAGACAATCACTATTATGCATGCATTCCTAATTATAGGATGTCATTGCATATATGAATGAAGATCATTCCCTCATTGATAATATCATAATATGCATTGATTCTCATTCTTCATTGTGTATCTCTCTTCCTTTTATTGGTAATCTTTGTTTGTGTATGCTTTAGCTAGATCTCCTTTGCGGGTTTCCATGAAACACTAACATGGTATTAGAGAAGAGCTTATTGGATCAACCCAGATAATCCATAGAAGAGCGAAAGAGTCCTTGAGTAAACCTAGTTTCCACAATCGTCACGACCTATCCCTATCGAAAGGTGTGATGATTGGAATCACCGTGGCCTATCCCTGTCGAAGGGTGTGACGATTCAGTTTTTCACAATCGTCACATTGTGTCCTTCACTAGGGTGCGATGATTTATCATCGTTGCACTTTATCCTTCTCTAGGGTGTAATGATTTAGTAGCCCTCCAAAAATTGGTTTTCTACAGTAAAATTGTGATATCTCCAAATCCACGATCTCGGTTGGGATAAAATTTCTACCATAGATGAATAACATAGGGATTCTCATGCTCACCAAACATCTCTAAAACCCACATAATATTTTAGGAGATATAGTTGTTTTATCATATCTATAGCTGCCATATCACCGTTACTCATATCTTAGAATCCACGATCTAGGTTTTTAGGATATTTTTAGTATCAATAGTAGATATAGAAGCGATGCAACTTATTTAATCAAGTCTGGTGATATAATCACACTGTACAACTATTTTGAATAGAAATTGAAGGTCACATTTCAACTCAAAAGAAAAGGACTGCATAATTTGACGATGGAAACATAAACAAAACCTACATCAATGCTTGAGAAGACCAGATGGGCAAACCGTAAGGATGAGGCCACATGACTAATTCTTAATTTAATCTCCACTAACCTATGGTTTCATGTTTCTGCATGAAAGACTCCAAACGAGATCTGGACCACCCTGGAAGGACTCTTTGGAAAGAAGGATTAGATGTGAGGTCATATGCTTGAGGTAGAGTTGAATACCTTAGACCCTAAAAGTTTTGATAATATACATGATTTTTTTACTAAATTTAAATATTTTCTATTGAGTTTGGGTGAATGTGGTATTGATAAGTCTACACAAGAGAAACAACTTATTCTAACAATTTTGGCTAAGCTAGGAACAAAATACGTTGTATGTCTCCAATTTCCATTATGGAAGATGTCTTTTTGGAATAAATTGGAAAATGCCTATGTTGGCTCAGCTCATTGAGTCTCTCACAGAAGAGTAGAAAAAAATCATACAGATGGGCCTCATCAAGTAACCCAAAGCACATGCATTGACCATGCATTATGGAAAAGGATCATCCAAACAGAACGAGAAGGAGAAACCGAACAAGAAGGAGGGATATTCCAAACCCTTTAACGATTCTTCATGTTCCAAAGACCCTTCAAATTCAAAGAATAAGAAGAAGAAGGGGAAGAAATTCACTTACTGTAATAAACTTAATTATGAAGAATCCACATGCATGAAGAAACAAATCGATCTTATGGAACATGCACTTCAGTAGAACAACCTTGGAAACTTCATTCTGGAGGGATTCAAGAAGAAGAAGGAAGAATATCCTTCTCATAAGAAAGGTAATCACCATGCTCTGGTTGCAATTAATTCCTCATCTGATTCATGGATTATAGATTCTGGTGCATCCCATCATATGGAAAAGAAAGAGGAATTTTTATCTTCCCGGTGTCCATGCTCAAGACCCCCTATTCTCATGGGGGATGATACTCCAGTAGCGTAGCAGGATAGGGGAGAGTGGAACTCCATAATGGCACTTTTGAGAATGTTTTACATGTTCCAAATCTTTCTATGAATCTACTCTTAGTTTATCAAATCACTCAGAATGGTAAAAAGGTTGAATTTACATCGATTCAGTTTCAGTAATTGACATGCATGACAATTCCATCATTGCAATTGGTGAGGTGGATCATAATTCAAGGTTATGTAAATTCAATAAGTTTTCTAATGGTGACTCCTCTATTCTACTTACACATAAGGAGAGTACTTTTCATGCACCTCCAATGAAGTATGCATATACTCTTGTTCTTCCATCAATTTTAGACATCAGAGATGCGTCCATACACTCGGATTCTATAAATGGAAATAATAAGGTAGTACATCCAGATAAGATGTCAGCGCCGAAGCTTCAGAAGATTCCCAAGAAGGCACATAACACACTTAAGCCAGCACGAAACCTTGTAGGGAATCCATTGGATTCGAGGAGGACTCGATCTCAGCATGAGGAGTCCTCTCATGTATTTTCATATTTAGACCATAATATTCCTAGGAATTTCTATGATCCATGTGGATATCGGTGGCCACCCACCTTTTCCAACTAGCTCGAAACCATTTTCTGGCAATTTTGGCAATTTACTATTTTTAGCAGTTTTAACTTCTGGTCCATTTTGAGGGCCTAAATGAAGGTTTTTCGGGATATATATTATCAATGATATATAAAGGCATGATTTCCCCCAAAATGAATCTCTGTGATGATACCTTTCCAACAGGCTATCATACGCCTAAAAAAAATATCGTATGCAAAAGTTACGACCCTGGGAAGTTGATGTACTAAATTACCCAGACGGGGCCCACATGACTTTTGGCGCTTCATCTCCTAGGGTTAGGTTTTTGGATGTATAGGGTTTTTGGTATTCCTGTTTATTGTAAAAATTTCTTCAGAGCCTCATTATAATAATCTTCTTTCAAATGAGCGCAATCGTCACATCTCTTCTCAGAGATAAGCCACCACCATTCCAACAAGCTTTTTTCCACTGCATTTTATAGTTTCAGCTTATTTCCTTATTGAATAGAAAACCAGTTTTATTGTATCTCTGCTATTTTGTGTTAAGAACCTGTTAATAATCTGTAGTCATTTTGTTCTGCTCATAAAATCTGGATTAGTGGTATCAGAGCAGTCTTCTCCTTGTCGTCTTAATGCATGTCCCCAACGAGGTTAGAGTACAAAGAGTTGGGTCTCGAGCTTGTTTCTCTTGAGGAAAAAACCTCGCACGCCCAAGTGATCTCTCATGGCAAGAGAAAATAAATATGATGGGACAGGAGATCCTTTCAAATTTTTGATTGAGGAATCCCTTGTGCAAAAAGGGAATGAGATGATGGATAGTTTCGTGCAAATGTTTCGGCGGATACCAACAGGAAACACATCTTCTTCGAGCGGAGGTGCCGAATCCTTCAAGGTACAAATAAACTTCAATATTCCCATACGGTGCCAAAATGTTGGTGCAATTATTTGCATAATATATTACCAAACATAAATTATCAATCAGGATTCATAATCAGTAGAGTTGATGCACTATATGTGCCAATAACAGATAGGTTCCCATGTCTGTTTAATATAGATTAGATAAGAAAACCATTTAGAAACCAACACACTCTTGAAAATGACAATATTCACACAATTCAAAAGCTGGAAAGAAAAACTCATAAACAAGCAAAATCTCTTGCTTAGGTGATGGACATGTTCATTGATGGTTCATGAAAAGAAAAGATGAACTTTGATTCTATCTCCTGGAGAAACGGCACTAACAAGTGGGATGCTCCATTAAATCTCATGTATGGCGAAATATGGAGATCCAACCATTCCTGCATTACCACGCTTTGAAACACATTCAAATAGTGAAATCAAATAAAATAACATGAAATCAAGATAACAAATATATGAAATGAAAATCTACACTAACAATTTACAATAAGCTTACCAAGCTGGATCGGTGGCCCTTGCCAATGCCAACATGGAAGCTTTAGATCAGCAGATGATAACTTCGAAGAGAGACAAAATCACTGAATCCAAACTTGCATTAATCTTCAACATGTAGGTTTACAAAAGGAGTCTCTTCATGAATCCAATCTACATCATAACAATTCTCCTCAAGAACGTATCTCATAACAATTCCCTTAATCTACATGATAATGAATCCTCCTTTCAATCTACATAATAATGATTCTCATCTTTCACATAATATTGATTCTCTCCCCCTCTACATAATAGTGATTCTCCTCTCCCTCATGAAGAGAAGGCACTCTCTTTTATACATGAAATATTTGAAAAGGAGATAAACATCTCATAATTATAGATCCACTTTTCTCTCAACCCATTTCCCTTTATTACAAAATACAATCCCTTAAAATCCTCACATATATCTCTCRTATATMTTGGATAAGATATGACAACCAAATCTCCATGATCTTCTCCTTGGATTAGGATTGAATTATCTTCTCAAATCTTRAAATGGTGGAGGAAGTATTCGAGAAGTCTTTTGAATTAATCCTTCACATATTCCTACACATGATAAATCTCACACATTTTTKAGATATATGAAAACATGTCATTTTTCTAATATTTAATCACAAATTCCTTTTAATACTAAAATAAATGATTTGGAAAATAATAAGGTTTAAGCCATATTTAATTATGAAAATGGTATCATGAMAGGTTAATGGGGTGATGAAATGTGAAGATTGATGAAGGGAAAGGTGGATGGAAATATGACATTTCTAAGTCCCAATAGATGCATATGCTATAGATAAGTGGTTGAATATACTAGAAGGGTATTTTTCTGTCCATAAATTTTTGAATAGAGAAAAGATTACTTTTGTGCTCCTCAAAGTCATTCCCCATGTCAAAGATTGGTGGGAAACTTTATGTGAGAAAAAGGAAACAGAGGAACCCTCATTATTTACAGTCGCAACCACCTGGGAATCCTTCAGGGATGCTATTAAGGAACAATATTACCCTGTCAGAAGTTATGAGGACTTGTATACGAAATGGACCACACTGCGGCAAGAAAGAGACCAAGAAGTGTGAGATTTCAAAAATATCTTTCATACCTTGTGCACCAATATGGATATCAAAGATTCAGAGTGACATATGGTGCTCAAGTATCGTGGTGCTCTGCATAGATACATCTAGTCTAAAATGGAATTTCTAGACATCTCATTCTTGGGTGCAGCCTACCGATATGTCGTCAAAATTGAGCAGAATCTCAAACAAAAGACGCAGAAATTTCGGCCTAGGAACCCCTCACAAAAAAATCCAGGAAATGACTGCCCCAACCCATAGAAAAAAGGATAGAGAAAATATGGATAGTATCAAGACAACCATTCCAAGCCACAAGAAAATAAGGACACTGAAAATACAAAGAAATATACTGGGCAGTGGTGCCAATTCCATAAGAGCCCTTGGCATAACACTATTGATTTCCACTCAAATCATTCATTGGTGGTTGAAGTGAAAGCCTTTGAATCATATGTGGTTTCACACTCTAAGATAGAAGCAGAAAGGGAAAGAGAAATCATTGATGCAGAACCCAGTGCCACTGTTGCTACTACCAAGCTCCATCTCGGTGAACCAAACGATCCAAAAGAAGGAGAATGCCTCTTCCATTCATAGATGTGGGTAAAAGGAACCCCGCTGCACTTCATCATTGATAGGAATGGCCATAATAACCTTATCTCAGTAGAGTTCGTCAAGTATCTAGCCCTTCCATCAATGCCACACCCACAACCCTACACCATTGGATGGCTCCGCCAAGGAATCGATCTCCACGTCATCCAACAATGTCGATTGTCGTACGACATAAAGCCCTTCAAAGACGAGGTATTGTGTGATCTTTGTCCTCTCAAATTTTGTGATGTTATTTTGGGCCAACCTTATTTATTGAAACATCATGTTATATATGAGTCTAGGCCTCATAGTGTTATTATTACTTTGAACATGAAATTGTACAGGATACCCAAGGTAGTCCCACCTAGTTTTATTTCCTTGATCTCTGCTAAGAAATGCAAGAAGTTCATGTCTCAGACGGGGAAGTTTTTCTTCTTCGTGATTCTCTCTTAGAATAAGCGAAAGATCACAACCACATCTAGGGTCTCTATGGCCGACTTCTCCACATAGCAGAAGAAAGTCGATAAGGTCATGTAAGAATACTCATATATCTTCTTCTCACCTACTGGGGTACTTTTTCACTGCCAGGTCAAGAACCCCATCGATCTGACCCCTGGCGCATTGCTGACCAATGGGCCAATATATTATCGCTCTCTATTAGAGGATGAGGAGATCAAGTGACAAATCCAAGAACTTCTCCACAGGGGGCACATTTATCCCATATCATCACCTTGTGGGAGCCCAATCATGCTAGTATAGAAGAAAGATGGAACTTGGCGACTCTGCATTGATTACTAGGCTCTAAATAAATTCACAGTCTAAAACTAGTACCTAATTCTCGGAATTGATGACCTCCTTGATCAACTCACAGGGGACAAATACTTCAATAATATTGATCTGAAATCTAGTTACCACCAGGTCTCGATAGAACAGACAGATGTATGGAAAACCACCTTCAAGTCAAAGGAAGGCCTTTTTGAATGGTTGGTCATGCCCTTTGGTTTGAAAAATTATCTAGACACTTTCATGAGGATGATGGAAAATATCATGCGACCATTCACCAATAATTTTGTAGTGGTGTCTCTATATAACATTCTCATTTACAACAAGACTTGGGACAAACACTTGCAACATATTCAACAAGTTCTGCACACCCTGCGGCAACACAAGCTATATGCCAACTTGGAAAAATGCTCCTTCGGCATGGAAAGGGTCCATTAACTGGGATACATAATTGATTAGCATGGAATACATGTGGATGTAGCCAAGATCCAAGTCATCCGTGACTGGCCAGGCCCAACCACACTCATTGAGCTTTAGAGCTTCTTGGGCCTTGCCAATTTCTACCACAGGTTCACGTTTGGATTCTCACATATTGCATGGGCCCTCAGCCAAATAACCAGGGGTGGTGGTAAGGTGAAATTTACGTGGAGCCGGTCCCAACAAAAAGCATTCGATGATTTGAAGCAACACTTGTGCTCAGCCCTAGTACTTTCACTACTAGACCTGCAACAACCCTTTGAGATCAAGACAGATTCTTCAGACTATGCAGTGGGTGATGTTCTCACTCAACACAACCACCCCTTTGCCTATCATAGTGAGACACTATCAGTTGTTGTTCATAAGTACCCTACTTACGACAAAGAAATGTACTCCATTGTGAAATCCTACCGCCAGTGGAGACATTACATTCTTGGGAAGGAGACAATCCACACTGATCATAAGCCACTGTAGTTCATGCAGACACAAGGAAAATTGCAGAATGATCACCATCAAAAGTGGTCCACATGCTTGCATCAATTCAACCTCAACATTAAGTATAAACTAGGAAGCAACAATCATGTCATTGATTTCCTCAGCAGACCGCTAGTCATGACACTCACCACGGTGCTAGACTCCTGTGGCCATGAGACCTCTGGATGGCCCCAACTCTATGAGATAGACCCAGACTTCGCTACCACCTACCAAATGCTAGGTGAAAACACAGTTGGAAATAATGTCCATCTTCAGGATGGGTTGTTGTTTTGTCTGGGCCATATCATGTGTTACATCAAGAGAGAGAGTGAAGATGATCTGGGAAGTCGACTATAGTCGATTGGTAGGACACTTCGTCATCAAAAAAGCAATGGCGATGCTACAAAAACATTTCTACTGGATGAATTTTTGGCAGGAGGTCAACAAGTATATCAGGTCATGTACTACCTGTTCAATTGCCGAACCGACCACTAAGAAAAAGGGCCTATACACCCCTCTTCCTACTCCTGACAAGCCATGGGAATCCATCTCAATGGAATACATGTTGGGCCTCCCATCCACCAAGTGGGGAAATGAATATGTTTTTGTGGTTGTTGATCTCTTTTCTAAGATGTCGATTCTAGTTTCTTGCAAGAAGAACATCACAGCAGAGACCACTGCTAATCTATTCTTTGAATGAGTCTAGGTACATTTTGGAATCCCACAAAACATTGTCTCAGATCAGGACAATTGATTTCTCAACAAATTCTGGTTGAGCCTCTAGTCACTGTTGGACACCAATCTCACCAAATCCATGACCTTCCACTCCAAGATAGATGGCCAAACCAAGGTTGTAAATCAAATGATTGTGCATATCCTCCGCGTGTATAATTCAAAGCACCCTCACACATGGGATGAGAGCCTTCCCTATGTACAACATAACTACAACCGAGTCCTGCATAACTCAACCAGATACAACCCCTTTCAGGTGTGGTTGGGATTCCAACCATTGGGTCCCATAGATATTTCACTTCCCCTTGTTTTCACCTCGACCGATTCATCTCCTGATCCAACTGAAGCTGACAAAGCCACCCAGTTCATTGAGCAGATCCATCACATCTACCAATAGGTTCAGGATATCCTACAGAAGTCCAATAACAAGTACAAGAAACACCATGATCAACATTGGGTGCCACATAAGTTTTAGGTGGGTGACAAAGTTTGGTTTCACTTGCAAAAAGAACGCCTTACAAGACCCCATCAGAATCTTCACCCACTCCTTTATGGATCATACACCATCAACAAGGTCGTGGGGGATACTTAGTTTGAGCTCAAAATTCCTCCTTTCCTTGGCCTGCACCTAGTGTTCAATGTGGATCTCCTTCACCCTTTTTTCCCACCATTATTGGACACCTCAGACATGGCAGAACAACTGACACCAACATAGCTCAACCCCGAATGCATACAACAAGCATCCATCGATCAGATTTTGAACACATTGATCAAGGGCACTTGAAAACAAAGGGTCCAACTTTATCCAGTCATCAAATCACATCAAATCATACACCAAGGTAAGTGGCTCACCTGGGGCCAAATTCAATAGAAATTTCCTCATCTGTGTTAGGATCCAGAAATGTCCCCTTTTCACTATATCTTTTGCTCATTCAACCTTATCATTTCTATGCTAAAATGCCTAATATACTATTTTCTAAGACCTTTTTCCCAAGGTATGATTCATTGATATTTATTTTGTATTCTTATTTACTTAACATGTTTGATTGGTAATGTTACTCATATTTTACCCATGAATTCTCAACTAATGATCAAAATGTGTAGATTAAAGAAAAACAACCAAGTCTTGAAGAAAGATCATTGTTGTTACACCAACTATTACAGCGGTGTGCCCGTTCTGCATGTTGTTACACGACTACAACAATTGCACACCTTTCTTGGAAGTTGTTACACCTACTGCAACATACTCCCACCGATCCTGGAAGCTAGTATATCATTCAAATCCATATCTTGAAGACATATACTCAAGGATGTTACACGTTTTGGCTCACGCTGGTGATCAAGATTATTTCTAGATTTTGTAATGATGATAGATCTTTATATCATATGAACATATTGAGAATCTCCAATTCTCAAGGTTGTTTTGAGTCCGTTTCAAATGAATGTCTTTGTCTCTAAATAACATAGATTTTGTAATCATTAGTGAGTGAATATTAGCTGTGGAACAGAGAGTAAAGTGAAGCATTTTGTATTTGAACATTTTGGCGATTTAATAAAGAAAGTGATTTGAGTTTCTCCAACCTACTGTAGTCTTTTCGAGTGGATTCAGTGAGAAGGAAAGGGCCCACCTTCCTCACAGACTCCCCTCTTTTTTGCGTTTTAGATTAACTTCTTTGATTTGGGTAATTTATATGTTTATCATTTCTATAATACATTTGTTGTTATAGTTCATTCCCTTTCTGTTAAATGCGCATCAGTGTGTCTCATGAGAGTTAGAGTCAATTGTTGTATACTGCTGGAGAATTGCTTTGAAAGTTAATTCCTTTTCTGCATTATATTAAATCTTTGTTTTCAATCAAAAGTAAATAGAAGTGTGAATTCCTTTATGTAATTAAGTAGACTTCCTTTTGGAAATTATCATAGAACTTCCTTCTGCAAGATTAATATAGTAAATTAGAATAGATTAGAAATCTAGGATTCTTATACACTCATCAAATTCTACTTCTGGAAATTAGATTTCAATTATGCAAGTGTGATTTCAATTCTGCAACAATAGATTAGAACTCCAACTATGCCGACAACTTGTGTTAGTGTTCATCTTTTCAATTCTATTTATTTTAGTGTTAATTTAACTTACTGCAATTGATTAGTGTTTTCTTTCATAATCTAGCATAGACTGTGCACAATTATCTTTCAATAACAAAACTTCCCTGGGTTTGAAAATTCATATTGAACACCTTAATTATCTATTTATTTAGACAATTAAAGTGCCCAACATTTTGGTGTCATTGCCGGGGAATATAATTATATATTCTTGTAAGAACATTAGTTTTATTTTCTTAGGAATGAGTAGTCTGCATTAATCGAGGAACAATAGGACGTATCCCCAAAAATACTAACCCTACAGGTACCAGAGGACATGGTGGGAAGAATTATGCACTAGGAAGGCCAACCTTTGCTGATGAGATTATAACCAGAGAAGATTCTTCTTTGGGATATATCTTTCGCCCTTCAAATCCTCTAAGAATACATATTCCTCAGACATCATAACTACCCCATTTTGAAACATCGTTTTCATCAGGGGCTGAAGATGAAGATTTGTCACCAACAAGTTAGCACACAACACTGGAGAATATTGAAGATCAAGAAAGTGTAGCTCGGAATAGGGAAAATCCAGAAGAAGCTATTTATCAGATCAATGAACAGATAGTCACTAAAGAGGAGTGGGACACTTTCCGTATTGAGTGGAGAGAAAGAGCATGTATGGAAAATCAAGGAGATAATGAAGAAGAGCTCCACCGTGAGGATCTAGTGAATAATGAAGATCAGGTAAATGATGAAAATACTATCTATACCCTGGTTTTTCCTATTACTAAAAGTCCCACACGGGGGATGTCTCCTATGAAGAACATACCTCTCTCAGCCCTGCCAAATTTCTATGGATTATCTACTGAGGATCCATATGATTTTCTATTTGGATTTGATATTCTGTGTAGAAGCTATGAATACACTACCACTGTGCAGAAGCTTAAATTGTTTCCAACGACATTGAAGGGTAACGCATTAAGATGGTTCATGAGCCTTAGAGGAGAGAATATTTCAACATGGGGACAAATGAGGCATATTTTCCTGAAAAAATACCAAGACTACTGTCAAACGAGGGAATGAAGAGAGGAAATGTTCAAGATGTCTCAGAAGGAGGATCAGACCCATGAAGATTTTGTGGAGTGACTCCAGTATAATCTACAAAGGTCTGGACATCTGGATGTGAGTAAGGACATTTTGAAATATATTTTTCTAAAAAGAGTTAGAGTTGATTGTTTAGATATGTTGAATATTCTTGGCAAGGGAGATATATCTAAGGAATCCTATGAAGAAATTATAAATCTTTGTAAGAGGTGATCGTGAGGATCTACAAGGAATAAATCAACTATCAGGGATGCCACTTTTTCAAGGGTATAGAAATCAACCAATGGAGGGGAAACAAGAGCAAAAATAGGTAATCTGTTCAAATATTTCAAAACATAAATGATTAACTCTTTTTCTTCACAAATTGATACTTTGCAGATCAAATAGAAACAAGCAGAATCAGATCGGGCATTGTCTATTTTCTGTCTGAAATGCAGAGAAAAAAATCCACCAAGGGAGTGCCCATTGAACAGTGTCCAAGTATTTCTTATTTGTTAATTAGATCATGCTACTGACCAATGTCCCTCCTTACCAGGCGTAAAATCATCAATGAAAGTGACTAATGAAGAATCAAAGGTTGTCTATCTAATAACACAGAGAAGACAATGGAAACCACAAGGTCAAGTTACAAACTCGCAATTCTCTCCTGTAGCACTTAATTATTGGAACAATAATCAACTTCAATATGGACAGATGAATGCCCCCCATCCAAATTAGATGCCACCTCCTTATCAGGATCCCAATGCATGGTTACCTATGCCCCAACATCATAATCACCATGGGAAATGGAACCCATATTGGAGAGGCCCTCAACAACAACTTACTTATCAAAACCATCACCAATAGAACCCCTATCAACAACAGTTCCAACCCCAGTACTAGCAGCAACAACTGAAGTTACCTCCTAATGACCCATAGAAAAATCCTCCCTTACAGCCTTAGATGCCTATGCAACCTAACCCAAATCCAAATAATAAGGTCATTTAGAATATTGATATATATAATGGGCCAACTTTGTCTATTACCCCTATGCCTTGTGATGAGATAAAATTAAGATCAAAGAGAAAATCCGAGCCAATAATTGAAGATGCTCCATCTTTAGAATTAGACAAGGAATCGAGGGAAAACCCATTTGCCAATAGAGAGGAAATTGATGAACCTATCATATAATTAGCAGAATTCCCTGAAAGATTGGAAATTACCAAAACTATGGAATTACCATCCTTCAATCTCTTAGGAGAATTGCAAAATCTGGATGTTAACATTCCACTATTGCAAGCGATTAGGGATGTCCCTATTTATGTGAAGACTATGAGAGACTTTTGTATCAAAAAGCCTGGAAGGAAACCTAAGGACCCCCTCATAGTACACGTAGTGGGAGAATTGTCTGAACTGATGTTAGGAAAAACCCCACCTATTAAATATGGTGACCCAGAAAACCCTACAGTTATTATCAAAATTGGATGGACATTTATTCTCGATGTGTTAGTTTATTTAGGGGAAAAAATTATCATTATGCCAATAGAGAGGACACAATTGCTACAACTCAGAACGCAAGTTCGACCTACTCCTATTGTTTTAGAATTAGTTGATCATTCTACTATCAAACTAGAAGGAGTAATTGATGATCTAGTTATTTCAGTTGATTCATGGGAGTATCCTACTGATTTTTTCGTATTGAAACCTAAAACCCATATGGGGGGGCACCCTCTAATTCTAGGAAGATCATGGTTAGCTACAACTGATTCTTTCATTGGTTGTAGATCTGGTTCAATGACCATCTCTGATGGTTATGATACCAAGAAACTTACCCTTTATCCTCATGCTACACCCAGTGTGGAACCCAGAAATTCTTTATGGATGGACATTGAGGATGAAAGTGCTTTACCTGTTCTAACCATAGGAAAATCCCTGAGTTTCAAAGACGAGACAGAGGATGAGATAATCAATAGCTTTATCAGTGACCCCTCTGTTGTTACACCAAACACATATCACTGATTGAGTAGAATCTTTGACCCTACTACCCAAGAAGAAGTCAATGTAGAGATGTTATCTGAAATTGTTGTAAATCAAGTTAATTCAGTTGTAATAGCAGAAACTAAAAAAACTAAATTATTTTCTAAAGTCAGTTCTAAGAGCATCGCTATAGAAATCAAACCTAGAAAAACCATGAACATCAATCTTGATTTATCTTCTGCTGAAACTAGATGTTTGATGAAGTTATTGATTGAACATAAAGAGGCATTTGCCTAGGATTACATGGATATGAAATGAATTTCCTCTGAACTATTAACCCACCATATATACATTAAGGAAGAATTATGACCCATTTTCCAACCCCAAAGGAGAATGACCCCTAATATTAAAAATATTGTTAAAGAAGAACTCCAGAAAATTCTTAATGCAAGATTCATCTACCCTATATCATACAGTGAGTGGGTTTCACCCTTGGCTATTGTGCCTAAAAATAATGGTAAATGGAGTGTGTGTGTGGACTATAGAGCCTTGAATAAGGCCAAACAAAAGGATCATTTCCCTCTACCATTTATTGATCAGGTTCTAGAAAATTTATCTGGGAAAAACTTTTTCTCTTTCCTATATGGATTTAGTGGCTATAACCAGATAACCATTGCTCCATAGGACCAAGATAATACCACCTTTACTAGCCCTTGGGGTACATTTTCCTACAATTTTCTCCCATTTGGCTTGTGTAATGCACTAGCCACTTTCTAGAGAGCTATAATTGGTATTTTCTCTAATATGGTGAATGATTGTATGTAAATATTCATGGATCACTTTACACCTTATGGTACTGATTTCAATGAATCTTGAGCTAATCTAGAAAAAGTACTCAAAATATGCATACAGTCTCATCTTTCTCTAAGTACATAAAAGTGTCATATGATGTTGAGCAAAGGTGTGGTGCTGGGACACTTCATTTCTTATGCAGGAATTCAGGTAGACCCAGCCAAAATCCAAGTAATTTTGGACATTCCAACTCCATCAACTCTGAAATAGGTAAGAAGCTTTTTAGGGCATGCTGGATATTATAGGATATTCATTAAAAAAAAATCCAAAGTTGGCTCTCCCTTATTATTCTATTGAAAAAATATGTTGACTTTAGTTGGACTGACAATTACAAATTGTCTTCTATAGATCTGAAACATAAATTGTCCACAGCTCCCATTTTGAGAGGGCTGAATTGGGCCCTGCCATTTAACATTCCTTCAGATGCCTCAGAGACTGCATTTTGTGCAGTGCTAGGGAAATAGGAGAAAAAATATCCCTATGATATCTACTATATCAATAAGAACATGGCTCCTACTAAGTTAAACTATACAGTCACAGAAAAAGAATTCTCGGCAGTAATTTATGTTATCAATAAATTCAGGCATTATCTCACTAGTTATTCTACTTTTATTCATACTGATCATTTAGAAATTAAATATTTGATGAATAAACCTATTACTAATGCTCGATTAACAATATGGTTGTTATTACTACAAGAATTTGACATAACTATAGTAGATAGACCAGGACAAGAAAATGTGGTCCCTGATTTTCTCTCAAGATTGAATATAAATGATGATAATTCACCTGTAGATGATTCCTTTCCAAATGAACATTTGTTTGAAATATCTGGTCACTCACCTTGGTATGTAGACATTTCTAACTATTTGGTTGTATGGAATTTACCTCCACATCTATCTCCCTGAGAAAGAAGGAAGATTATTCAGAAGAGTTCTCAGTATAGTTGGATAGGGGGATATCTTTTCTACACAGACCTAGATCAAGAAATCAGGAAATGTGTGAGAGATGATGAAGTTTATGATCTGCTTAAAGCTTTCCATGATGGCCCTTGTGGGGGTCATTTTTATGATAAAAGGACTGGGCATAAAATTTTGAGGATGGGTTATTTTTGGCCCACAATATTTCAAGATGCAAGGAAGTATGTCCAAGCCTCTGACAATTGCCAGCGAATGGGTCAGCCAAATTACAGGGATGAGATGCCTCTCCATCCTCAAGTGGTTTTATATCCTTTTGAGAGATGGGCCATGGATTTTGTAGGGACCATTAACCCACCTTCTAATCAAAAAGTCTATATATTGGTCTGCACAGATTACATGACCAAGTGGGTAGAAGAAAAATCACTCATCAGGGCCTCAGAAGTTGTCTTAGCATTTTTGTTTGAAGATATCTTTGTTATGTTTGGAGTTCCCAAAGAGTTAGCAATTGATGGGGGACCACATTTCACATCACATAATTTTGAAGCCCTACTCAGTAAATATCATGTTTTGCATAGAACAACTTCTCCATACCATCCTCAAGGTAATGGGTAGGTGGAAAGTACAAACAAATTCATAGAGGCTATTCTTACTAAGATAGTGAAGGAACATCGTAGGGATTGGTATGAAAAATTTCATGAAGCTCTATGGGATTATAGAACCACTTGGAGGAACACAACTGGTTTTTCTCCTTATGAACTGGTATATGGGAAGAGCCTTGTTTTTTCCATTGAGTTCGAAATCAAAACCCAAAGAACTACATCAACAGTCAATCTAGACTTGACTATGGCACAGAAGGCCAAACTGCAGCAACTAAATAAACCGGATGAGAAGTGTTTGGATGCTATTAATCAAACCATAGTGATTCAACAACAAAGAACCAAGTGGCATGACCGAGTCATCAAGAATAAGTTATTCAAAAAGGGAGATTGGGCTTTGTTGTATGATTCACTCTTTAAACAATTTCAGGGTAAGTTGCGTACAAGATGGATAGGACCTTACGAGGTAGACACTATTTTTCCCAATGGGACAGTCAGGTTGATCACTATTTATGGATCCAATACACAGTTACTTGCAAATGGTCATCGCTTGCCCCTGTATCAGCATCCACTTTCCAAGATAGAATTTACATCCAAATGTACAACTGATATAGTTTATCAATTTTTAAAGGGAAATGAGCTTTCTCCTTCCCCTTCTAAACCTTAGAATATTTTTCTTTTCAATAAAACCTTGTATATAAATAAACTCTGGGAATTTGAATTTTTCTGTTTTTGCTTCAAAATGTTTATGCTTCTTTAATAAATTCAGCCTAGAAGGGTATCAAGAAGTTACATGTGTGCAAATGGATTGATGAACAACAAGGTAGATTATAGCGGAAGGAGCCGAAGGATTAGTTTTTGGAAGTTGAAAAACTTCCTAAAAACTAAGTGATTCGGTGTTCAGCTGGGTTACATGCTGTTACACTCTTTTCCGACAAATTGGTCGATTTACATGTTGTTACACCATTTTCCTGACCATTTTGTCTTACGTGTTGTTACACTCTTTTCTGACAAATTGGTCGATTTACATGTTGCTACACCTAATTCCACCATTCCGGCCAAAATACATGTTGATACACCTACCACTGTTATTCCTTTTCACTATTTTACATGCCACTTCACCCATTGTGTTTCGCATTTTTGCCACTTTTCCATAATAAAACTTTGTTGTTTTGTTATTTCCATTGTTTTTGTGAAGATTTCCGCCATTTTCCAAATTACTTCATGCTCTCTCTGTCAAAAAAGGCCTCTTCATCATTACTTGACTCCACATCCGCATATTTCTAGCTGGTCAACCAAAGAAAGGACTCCACCTATGCTCCACTTGTCATATCATTGTTTCTCATGTTCATGGCAGTTGGAGGTTGGATATTGTGTTTATTATGACAGATGGCAGTTGGATATTGCGTTTATTCATACATAACGGTTCATGTGGTAAGTTATGAGGTACGTGACTAATATTACGTGTCAAAATAATATAGATATGGAAGCAAGATTTAATGTTTACCTGTTGATTGTCCTAAATTCATTTCACCATGAGCCAATCAGATTAGTTGGGGGGGAAAGAAAATCTAAGCCGTCAAAATCCCATTTTATATGCACCTACACCACCTTTTGACCACGCTTATTTTCGTTGAGACGCCATGTTCTTTATGCAATCCTCGTTGAAAATTGTTGTGTCTCTGGTTTATGTGCTGGTATCTCCTCCTTTGTTCCTACTTACACTCTAAAACGATGTCATGGGAGGATCAGTTGTGTGGTATGAACTGGAAAATCTGGATGCATTATTTCTATACCCAGATGTTTACAAAAAATTCCTACAGGCTAGATGGATTTCTTATTTTGAGAAGTTGCAAGGGTTTAATGAAGTAGAGGTATTGGATTTCAGTTAGAATCTCACAGAAGGGTATTCAATGGTGCACAAGGTGAGGATTCCAGTGACAAAGGAAACTGTGGCTGTTGTGACAGGGTTGACGACCACATGAAAGAGGTGGTTTAGAAGAAAAGCACATCTTCCCGAAGCACATAAGGGTTTTCTCGTGGACGATGAGTAAGTTCAGACCAAGGGATGAGGTGCAGATGTAAGTTCCTTACCAAAACCATGGGGGAAAGTACCAGAATTTGTAAAAAGGTACATTACATGTGAAGGAATATGTCAAGTAGTTTATTTTTCTGATTTTATCCTACTAAAACATTTAATACATCAGAAGCTAATAAACATCCCTTATTTCCTTCTTCATTCCTTGCATAATATGGCTCACTTTGTCAAGAAATAAAAGAATCCCAAGAATTGTCTTTCCAATCAAAGACTGATAGGGTTGTTGATTCATAAAGGAATGGGAATTCCTAATGACCCATTACCTGAAGTGGAAGAACAACCAAATCTTGTGCCTATTGTTATGGCTGACCCAGAATAGCTAAACCCAATCCTTGGACCAAGTCATGAGCCTCATCCCTTGGCTGCACCAATAGTTAAATCCCCCATTGTAACTTCCCGTAAGTCGACTCAGAGAAGCAAACAGAAAACCAGAATAAACTCTAACACCACTCAAGAAAGCATTGATAGATTTGAAATAGAACAGCTAAACCCTATGCCTGTAGTTGTGATTGAGCCAGCAGTTGAAAACCCAATTCCTGGACCAAGTCATCAGCCTCAACCCTAAACTACAACATCTGTTGTTGAAGAACTCCCTCCTACTCCTAAAGATAAAAAAAGAAAACCCTTTCTTTTCTCTTTACATTATCTAGGAAGAGAACTAGGTCAGCGAGGTCTACTACAACAATAGTTATAGCCCTCCCTATAACAACTAGTATGTTGAATTCATCTCCTGTTGAACCAGACGCACCTCAAAACCCTCCTGTTGTTGTGACATATTGTCCTGATTTTTTTGATGTTCAGACCGAACCCAATTTTGACATCAATAATACAAACATGAGTGAGCCACAAACTGATCCTATGGAGATACGTATACCAGGTTTTACCTTGTGCAAGGAACTTCAAGAAACCATTTTTTCAATTCAAAATGAATGTACATGAATTGAAGCAGAAGCATCAGCTTCACTTGATGATTTTTTACATCACTCGTCGAGTGACGAAGTACAGATTATATAAGACCCCAACATTGTAGATTTTCCTCCTTGTCTGGTTGTTGAAGAACACCCCCCTTCTCCTAAAGAAAATAAAAGTAAAACCCCTATTTTGGTCTCTACTTTACTTAGGAGGAGAACTAGGTCAGCGAGGTCTATTGAAGAAGCAATTGGATGGAAGAATATGGAATAGGAAATACCCATTCTTTGTCCATTATCCTTCGTTGATAAAGAAGTGACTGTTACACAAGAACCAGTCCCTTCCAACAACATGACCATGACACAAGAACCAACCTCTTCCCAGAACTTATCTGTTACATAAGAACCATCTTCCCAGGAAGAGACTGTCCCACAAGAACTAGTCATGCCAGAACTAGTTGTTACACAAGAGCCAGCTACCCAGGAAGAGACTGTTCCATAAGAACCAGTCATGCTAGAATTAGTTGTTACATAAGAACCATTTATCATGAGTGTATCTGCCACATAAGAACCAGTTACACAAAATAATGAGGATGTGCCACTTGCTCAGCTGTTTTCTCAAATTGAGAAGAAGATAAAGGATACAAAAAATTCCAGGATTAATGAACTAATGAAGGAAAATGAAAGCCTCAAAGCAGATTTGGATTCCCTAAAGAAGGAATTGCAGGTTGCTCAACAAAGAAACCCAGACGAGTTAAATTTGGATATATTAGCACTCACAACAACTGTTATGAATCAAAATAGAGAGCATATGTTCTATGAATGTGGTAATATTTATTTTCAGGAAGGGTATAAAATAGTGAAAGTACCAGTCACTGGTCATGATGAAGAACTAACCAAATTATCAGTCAAGAAGGAATAATTATTACATGTATGAGAACATGTAGGCATCAGTGGATGGGAATTAGGTTTCATTTTCCCAGTTTTTGGATGCCTCATTTAAAGTATACATAGGGTCAAAGGTCTCAAAAGTTGTCGTTTGGAGATGGTAAGGAGCAGTGGATTCAGACTTGCAGATGACGAATATCATGACAGTTTTGTCGTAGCAATTTGCACTTGAGGAGTCACTTCCCTGACTCAGATTCAGAGTAAGGATTGAATGTGGATTGCACGAGAACATGCAATGTATTCATTTGGGGGGCATGTTAGGATCTAGGAATGTCCCTTTTTCACTATATCGTTTTCTCATTCAACCTTATCATTTCTATGCTAAAATGCCTAATATATTGTTTGCTAAGACCTTTTTCCCAAGGTATGAATCATTGATCTTGATTATGTATTATTACTTACTTAACATGTTTGATTGGTAACGTTTCTCATATTTTACCCATGAATTATCAACTAATGATCAAAATTTGTAGATTAAATAAAAACAACCAAGTCTTGAAGAAAGATCATTGTTGTTACACCCGTTGTTACAGTGGTGCGCCTGTTCTATATGTTGTTACACAACTACAAAAATTGCACACCTTTCTTGGAAGCTCTTACACCTACTGCAACAGACTCCCACCGATCCTAGAAGCTGGTATATCATTCAAATCCATATCTTGAAGACAGATCCTCAAGGTTGTTACACGTTTTGGCTCACGTTGGTGATCAAGATTATTTCCATATTTTGTAATGATGACAGATATTTTATATCATATGAACATCTTGAGAATCTTCGATTCTCAAGTCTTTTCTGAGTCTGTTTCAACTGAATGTCTATGTCATTAAATAACAGATCTTTTTTAACCATTGGGGAGTGAAGATTAGTTGTGGAATAGAGATTAAAGTGAAGCATTTTGTATTTAAACATTTTGGTGATTTAATAAATAAAGTTATTTGAGTTTCTCCAACCTATTGTAGTCTTTTTGAGTGGATTCAGTGAGAAGGAAAGGGCCCACCTTCTTCATAGACTCCCCTCTTTTTTGAGTTTTAGATTAACTGCTTTGATTTGGGTAATTTATCTGTTTAACATTTCTAGAATATATTTGTTGTTATAGTTCAGTCCCTTTCTATTAAATGCGCATCAGTGTGTCTCATGAGAGTTAGAGTTAATTGTTGTATACTAATGGAGAATTTCTTTGAAAGTTAATTCCTTTTCTGCATTAGATTAAATCTCCATTTTCAAGCAACAATAAATAGAGGTGTGTATTGCTTTCTGCAATTAAGTAGACTTCCTTTCGAAAATTAGCACAGAACTTCCTTCTGCAAGATTAATATATAAAATCAAAATAGATTAGACAATATAGGATTCTTATACACTCATCAAATTCTACTCTTGGAAATTAGATTTCAATTATGCAAGTGTGATTTCAATTCTGCAGCAATAGATTAGAACTCCAGCTGTGTCAGCAAGTTGTGTTAGTGTTCATCTTTTCAATTCTGTTTCTTTTAGTGTTAATTTACCTTACTGCAATTGATTAGTGTTTTATTTCATAATCTATCATAGAATGTGCACAATTATTTTGCAATAACAAAACTTCTCTCAGTTTGACAATTCATATTGAACACCTTAATTATCTATTTATTTAGACAATTAAAGTGCCCAAGAATCTGATGGGGAAACTCAATGCAATGGATACCATTTCTTCCTAAGGATGGAGGATTGATCCTGGTGTATATCATTGGGTACCCACCTTTTCCAACTGGCTCAAAACCATTTTCTGACAATTTTTTCAATTTACTATTTTTAGCAGTTTTAATGTCCAAGGCCATTTTGAGGGCCTAAATGAAGGTTTTTCGGGATTGAGATTCCCAATTATAGATAATTGTGTTATTTTCCCCCAAAATGAATTTCCTCGATGATACCTTTCCAATGGGCTATCATACACCTAAAACAAAGATCGTATGCAAAAGTTACGACCCCGGGAAGTTGATGTACTAACTTAACCAGACGGGGCCCACATGAATTTTGGTGCTTCATATCCTAGGGTTAGGTTTTCATATGTCTAGGGTTTTTGGCATTCCTATTTATTTTAAAAAGGCCTTTAGAGCCTCATTTTAATCATCTTCTTGCGAATGAGCGTAGTTGTCACATCTCTTCTCAAAGATAAGCCGCCACCATTCCAGCAAGTAGTTTCCGCTGCATTTTACAGTTTCATCTTATTTCCTTATTGAGTAGAAAACCAATTTTATTGTATCTCTACTATTTTTTGTTAATAACCTATTAATAATATGTAGTCATTTATTTCTGCTCATAAAATTGGGATCATATATGGTTCAATATATTGATCCTTAGACCTCCAATAAGTCTGTGGGAAATTCATTATGGAAAGAAGCCATGCAGAAGGAGTATGACTCACTCCTACAGAATCAGACTTGGAATCTGGTTCTACTTCCACCACAAAGTAATATTTTCAGGTGCATATGGGTCCACGAGATCAAGAGGTACAAGGCCCGATAGGTTTCCAAAGGACTTCACCATATCCATAAACATTTCTACATCTTGATGAAGACTTTCAGTGAGCAGAAGTTTCAGAATTTGCGGGATCATCCTATAGTGAAGAACACAGTTTTCTAGCAGCTGCCATTTTCTTCTTTTGATACATCGTATTTTAAGGGGGCGTTTTGTTCCCACGTGGTTTTTCCTCTTTCCTCACTTTTATTCAGTGTTCATTAGTTGCATTGTACATGAGTACCTAATATGGCCTAGTAGTCGGGACTCATTTTTCTCTCCATAGTGATGTTCATGGGGGGTGTTGGAGAAATTTCTATTTTTGGCACACTAGTTCAGTGGGAGTAACACTAGTTTAGTGGGAGTTACTGACTAGTTCTATTTTAGACTTTCTAATATTAGACCATCACTATTATGTATGCATTCCTAATTATAGGATGTCATTGCCTATATGAGTGAAGATCATTCACTCATTGATAAGATCATAATATGCATTGATTCTCATTCTTCATTGTGTATCTCTCTTCCTTTTCTTGATAATATTTGTTTGTGTATGATTTAGATAGATATGTTGTGCAGGTTTCCATGAAACACTAACATGTTCGACCCTTATCTAACCCAGGGTACCTACAGAATAACCCCTGCAAGTAATCTATGTGGCACCTAAGTCAAGAAACTAAGCAACCAATGTATAACTGATGCACAGGAGAGCAATTGTAAGTCAGGTCCACCATATGGGCAGGGTAGCAAAGCCTGAAACCTTGAAATTACTGCCTCTCATAGATGTAAAGGCACTAGAAAGATCCCTAGATATGAATAGATCCCCAGAAATATCTCTGATGTTAAGAAGGTATTGGGGGAATATCCCTTCAACCAACCTCGCTCAGCCTCATGATTAACTCTGGTGTGAGAAGATCCTCCTGATATTACCAATTATACAATGGATTTCTCCACTTCCTTTGTCAAAAACATATGTTGATATAATTTCCTTGGAGAAGCTTACTCACAAAATCCTATTCCAAGGCACTAAATCCTAAGCTATTTTGTGCACCCTAGAAAATAAAATAGTGACTAATCAATTTTAAATTATAGCGTTACTTTTAGTGGTGGTAATTACTCAAAAAGGTATGGTGGTGAAACTCATGATGTTATGACTCAGCAAGAAAAGTAAATATGAATATAATGCAAAGTCCTAACTTCAATTTTCAATGAATGATATGCTTCTAATAACAAATACAATTTTCAATTTCAACTCTGCAATTCTGAAGTAAAAATTCAATATTTCTTTACATGTGCTTAAGCTAATGACAAAGACTCAAAAGATAAAAAAAAATGCCAAGCAATGCAAAATTCCTAATATTTTTGTATTTTCAATATAAGAAAAATGAAAATGCATGGACTGAACAACAACTTGATATATAAAACTCTACTTTGTATAGAAAGAGATAACTCAAGAAAAATACCAAGGAGTGAAACACTCAGCCCAATGTACAAGGACAATCAAAATGAAAAGGTGATGAGAAATACTATGCCCAAAAATTCAACCCTAGACAGGTTTCTTGTCATCCCACATGAACTTAATAGTCACTACAGAGACCCAAGAAGACTCGGAAAACATCAAATACCACCCAAAAACCACCAAACCCAGAAAACAAGCAAAGAAGGCTGATGTACACGATTTTTCAAGGAAACAGATTGTATGTATGCAAATTTCATAGGGACAGCCTACGTATATACGTGTCTGTCAAGCCAAAGACCATGTATATGTTAAAAACAAAAAAAACAGGTAAGGGAGAAGGATAAAAAACTCAGACCCAGAGTGAAAAAAGGCTGTCAAGGAATGATACAACAAGAAATGCAATAGGAATGAGAGAAATCCAAGGAGAAAATTAATTCAAACCCTAAGAAATAAGATTCAATCCCTAGTATGGTCGCCAATTTTGTTACAAGGAAAATATCTCTATGGCTAGGGTAAACTACAACAGACAGAAATGACTACATAAATAAACTCTATTCTCAAGTATGCTATGTAAACAAATATGCTAGCAAGACAAGATAAAAGGCCTACCTCGTACAAAATTTCGATGAGGTCCACCATTAAGCACTTGACCTAAAGAAATATACCTGCAACTAGTCCTCAACAACCAAGCAAGGAAAACATATGGTGATAATAAATGATGTTATCACATTCAATAGCATTATCCATTAATAAACATGACAAATACGTGCATGGAATAATAATTCAAATACTTGAAAGATATTAATTGCACAAGAAAAGAGTATTTCTATTAATATATGATCAACATAAGTGAAAATGTTATAGACTTCTGTGTCGGCATGGTTCAAAACCGAGAAACTAAGTTCCTTCCAGCTAGGCCTCCACCACTTCAATCCTCCACCAAAGGAAAGCTCATAAAAGAGAGACAATGGAACTCTCAAGAAATAAGGGAAGAGCTTGGGGGTTGAACATTGTGTTCAAACTTAAAGGACAAAGGGATGCAGACTCAATATGAAGTAAATAATTTCTCTTAGTGTTAGTGTGAGTTTCAAGAATATAGTTTAAAAGTTTGTTTGATCTCATTCATCCACAAGAGTATAGAAATCAGATCCTTTTAGGGGATTATGGAGTCAATAATAGTAAAAATATCACTTCAAAAATAAAATAATGATAATTCTTATCTAAGAGAAGAGGTAGATGCAAGAGGTGTTGGCACTTCAAGGCCTCAAACATCTAAATCTTTAAGGGAGGTTTTTCTAGAGAGTAGGCACTTCTAGGCCCTAGTGTACCTTCCTATTGACGGGCGAAATTGACCGCTCGTCAACTGGAGGAGTGAATCCGTTTCAGGGTTATCTAAATAACCCAATACGTTTGGATTAATACACTCCAATAGGTTTAGCGGCTCCGTTGGCCGATCTAAGTCCTAGGAAAGTGGAAAAAACTAAACTAAAGAAACTAACTAAGTGAAAAATAGTTGTTGCAATCTATATACAAGTATAATATATATTCACAGTTCGCTAATTAATATTTATAAAATAATAATCCTACTTATTAAATGTATAGTGTATCGATATATTTGAATCTCTATTATATGTACAGTATTCACAAAATGCAAATTTTAATCGAAATCTGCAAAATCATATATGAATTGACTTATGACAGTGAAGTTGGTGTTTTTGATTTTTTAAAACTTTTATAAACAGAAAATGAGATGGAAGYTATCTAGMTAASCAATAAAAATAACAATCTGTACTATAAATCTAAACTACAAAAAATTCTTATATTGATTAAACTATTAAAATGAACTAGCAAATTGACCTGAAWTATTATCTCCTATTCGTCCTSTACATARCATCTACGTTCGTTGTTTTGATGAGGCCAACCCGCACCAGATCTTCCAATACTTCACGTAAACATGAAGCAAAAATKCTTTGAATGMTAATGAAAGAACAAGTAATATATGTAGCGACAACAATTTATCATTTGAAAAACGATCATATTAAGATAAATCTGAGTATGACAATTTGTATATAACTGTTCATTGAACAAAGAAGATCAACCTTCTAATCATCAAATGTAAACAGATTAATTGTTGTATATAAAATGAGAGACATAAAATATGGACACTATTTAAATCCCATCACATCAACCTGTAACAAATTATGATATCTAAAGTAGTCAAAACTTGATTACAAATCGAAATGAGCAAAAACTTGAACAAAAATATGATATATTGAAGCTAAAGCCGTGCAAATATCCACTTTCATTCAAGTCTGAATAATCACCAATCCATAKTTTYTGMTCCYAGGYAGCGATGGTCTTTRTTTAMAAAATAATACATTTATAAAGGCCACAGGATCAAAACATTCCTTGTGGAAATTATCAAAGTTGTTGCAAAAATTATGGGAAATACAATCTCCCAAATTCCTATTCCTATCTAAAACTAACAGCCTAATCTAAAACCATGTAAGGAAATAGAATGTTCAGAAATTCCACTAGTAATCAAATTTCCTTTAAAATTCATATGTACCTATAAATGCACAAGAATACACGATTTCAGATTGCATTTTAGTTGTAAAATCAAAAAAATTCAAATTTTAATGACTAGCTATAGAATCTCACGATTATGTAGCTAGTTATTATTATAAACATAATCGTGTTTTATCCATTCAATCAAAACAGAAATGGATGCGATTTGAGAAAACAAATCCTATATGCTAATTCAAAACACAAACAAAATCATTTTAAAATCACTCTTAAAATACCATACCTCGGTTTCAGGGATTTGTTTTGATCAAGCTATTTTTGAATTAACAATGGCAGTGGTTGCCTCTACATTTTTGAAAACAACAGAGCCTGTGGTATTCTGTCTTATATCATTAGCTTGCAATATTTCATTCTCTTTAGTTAGCACATTCACTCGGTCCTCCAAGGACTTGATCCGAGATTGGAGCAAAGGGACGTCTGTATAATATCGGTCGAGCCACGACTTACATTCGTCACACTATGGTTGATCGGGCCATGTATTTATAGGTGAGGAACTTCTTAATTGAACAGTAGGTTCTTTGTCGAGTTTAATCCCAGGGAAGATGGGGTCGTCTCTAAGACATGGCAGGAGGTTCATCACATAGTCATAGGGCTTAACTGAACAAATTTTGTGCGAGTATGGATACTCTTCGATTAGAAACTGTTTGATTTCGGAATTGGAATCTTCACTCAACAGGATTGGTTTTTGGTCTGTGTTTTCTTTAGGTTTATTATGAGCAAACCGTGAAACCCAACACATAGGATTTTTACCCTTACAATTGATATTGTTGTTGTTTTTACCCTTTTTCTTTGCAGACCTTTTAATAGGCTTACCACCATCTTTTGGACATGAGTCAGGTAGGGTGTCAGGTCGGGCATCATTCAGGTAGGTTGAGGGTTCAATAGAGGGAAAGAGCGTAGGAGGGGGAATGACAGGCCCGAAAAGGGTTTCTGTAATAACGATTCTGTCAACTTTTCCTATTTCAGGACTGGCAAAACCATTCCTCAACAAGAAAGCATCCCATCAATCGCCATTCAACTTCAACTGATGAACCATAATAATTTTAATTAAACAGTGGTGGAAGAGGATGGAGTCGTCTTTCTCCCTTTTGAAGCGCTTATCCATTTTATACAAACTTATAAGGAGAAAATACAGCATATTTAAGGGAAAATCTATGAAACTCATTAGCAGCCATAGGTGGTATAGGAAAACTAGATCGTATCTACCCTCACATGTAACAAACTTCTTGATAATAGCCAAAAAATCATGCCATCTAGATTTAAGAGTTGTAACGGGCATACCTTTGTCACAACTGTTGATCTTCCTTGAAGTAAACAACAGTGGCCAGGGTACTTCATCAACCTTTGAATTTTTAAACCATCTTTGTCCCTTAGCTCGTAGACCAGTGGCTGAGCTAATGAAATTCTCATTCAACTCGAGCTGGATGTCGCCAATTTTGGCTCTACACCCATCGAATGTTAGTGCGGATTTTTGAGCAACTTCCAGGTTGAAACCCTTGAACTTCTCAATAAAAACCCACCAACCATTCCTCTCTAGGTCCTCTCGGGCATTATCAAACAACAACAAAGTTTGGACACCTTTGGGTTCGATTCGCACTACAGGAGCCATAGCTAATAGCACAAAATCAATAGGGTATTCGGTGAGAGGGTTTGATAAGGTAGACACAGAACCATTTTCCTGAAGCTTCCCCAACACAAAGCAAAGGCAACCCGAAATGCAAGAGCAGAGCATTAATGCTATGCGTGCGAGGATGGTGGAGTAAATTGGGACCATGCATGAATATCATGTCGGGCTATACTTGGAATTGTGCCTTGGTACATTCAAATCATAATAGTGCATATCCAAAAGGATTTTAATCAACATGTCAAATGAACCATTACATAGCCACGATTTGACTCAAAAATCAATGTGTCAATCAAACCATTGTGTCAAAGATTTTATAAATCAACACCAAATTAACAATAGTCAAATACTAAATGGGTGTTGTTTTGTAACCAATGGTGTGTTTGAGGCCAAGGAATCATACCATGAAACAACCATGCTCATAACTAAATGAAACAAATCGACGATAAACCATAAAAATCAACCCTTTGATGAAATCAAACATGAATTCGAACCATTTCGTTTTCATACTTGTAGTTGTGAAAACGGAATCGAAAGGTAGGTATGTAAAAGGCGACGTATAATGGTGTCATTTAAATGAGAAAGGTTGCGATGAGTAATGAGAAATTAAAAACCCTATGTAGGAAGCTTATAAATATAGAGATTAATATGGCTTCCAACACTTCCTTAATTATCTTTTTGAAAGACAATTAATTGGTGATTTAAAATGAAATTAATAGAGAGATAGAAATTTAGGGCTCTAATAATTACTCCCCCAAAATGTATAATTGGCAACATTGAGCTAGTAGAAGAGTTATAGGGAGAAAGAAGCATTTGTTGTTTCTCCCCTAGGTTTTAAACAAGAAATTTCATAATATTAGTCATGAAACAAGTCAATTTTACCACAAACATCCATAGCATGAATAACAATGCATATTTTCCACTTACTTCACCAAGAATAATCAATTCAAACCCTAGTCTAAGACCATTCCACCATGAAAAATGCCAAAATACACCACCGTAAAGCTCTCCCAATAGATGCACACTACTTATTTCAGCCAATGACCCTCAAAGAGGGAGAAAATTTCAGACCACCACTTGTGTGTCATCAGTTATGGTGAAAATGAATGTCACTTTATGTCTATTTATACTAAAATTATGACCTTTAATTATTTTAGGTCAAAATATCAGGGTCGACGTGGCTAGTTTACTCAAAAATTACATTTTTACCAAAATAAATTCAATTTGCATCTAAATAGGCATCCAAAGGTCACATCACTCCCGCCTAGGGTGACATTCAGACTCAAGTGTGGGACGTTGGGAAAAGAATATGAAACATTGGGCCTCCAAAGGCCTAAATGTTTCCCACATGTGACAATAGCCTCATCAATGCCTCCAAGGTGACAACCCCAGCTAACAGGTGACATCTAAGGCTGCATAGGTGGAATCCAAGGCCTCCCAAGGAAAACATTTAGATGGGAGGAGCATGAGACCTTAGGTCTATGTCTTCCACAGTGCCTCCAAAGGAAACATCCTTCCTTCATCTAGTGCAAGCCTTCAATCTCTTCTTACCCCTTGCTAGGGTTTCATCCTCCATCTATGGGATTTGATCCCCCATGAAGGTCCAAGATAATAATTCCTTCATGTGTACCTGTCCACTGGGAAATTTCCTACAGACACAACAAGTATGCCCTACAAGGGTTCATAATTCACAAGGATCGTATCATCTAAATCACATCCAATAATTAAACTACTCAAACATGTGCATCAAACCCCCCTTAACCCCCCAAAAATGCTCAAAGACGTTATGCAATTTTAGAAGTTAGGTTTGGAGAGGGTCTAAGGGTGTCCTATTGGTATAACCTCTCTTAAGTTTGGGGTGTTTCCCAGGTGGAGTCTAGTCCAAGTTATGTAAGCATATGAGGTGGCATGGGGTAACTATTTGGGCATGGGGTGCATGTGATAACATGGAAATGTAGAGTCTTACCTATGGGTGCCTTTGTGGAGGGTGAGTTGCTCCTTGTCATGGATGTATTTGTTTTCTATCCCATTCATTTCATTTGTTTATCTCTTTTGATATTTTTCTTTTGTGCTTCAAGAGAATAGTTGAGGGTCATTGTCTTGGCTTGATGACTAGAGGTGACAGTGTTATCCAGAATCATTTCATAGAGATGAGAAGGTTTCCTCGTAATGAGACCAAATTTCTCTTTGCTATGCCACCAAGATCCACTACCCTAGTTTGGTGACCATATAGGTGGTAATATCATACTGCTACATGCCCATGGTCATAATAGGTCACCTCATGATGAGACCTCCTATCCATCAACTAGTAACTTGAGGCTTTATGTTATCTTGTGGGTCCCCTTTTCCTACTTAGAAGCCTTTCACTAATTTCTTAGGGATCTATGGGCAAAGCATATTGAAGGTTTCAAACTTGGATTTTAACTCTTTCCAAATACCTCTACCCTCTATGCCTTTAGTCCCCTCTTCCCATGAGGTAAGGTACAACCCTTCATAGTGTGGAGAATCCCAATGCCCAAAAAGGAAAGGGGATATAGAAGGAATAAATATGGAAAGTTGTAAGTATGGAGGCAATGGGTGATGACTCTTCAAAGATCAACCCAGTAGAAACCCATCCTAAAGGGAAATCAACTTACTTGGGAACTATGTCACCCTTCTAGGATTGAACGAGGCAAAGAACATAATTTCCAAGAAAACGTCATGAAATGAAGAAGGATTCGATACAACATGCTCAAGTGATTCAAAACTTAGAGTGATACATGCCATGATATATGGACTCATTACCTCGTGGAGCAAGACTCACTGTTACTTCAGGACCAGGCTAGTGCGATGGATATTGTTGCTGGTGATATGTGGACTACACTAAATAAAAGAAGGACCCTTTTGGGCCATGCTTAAGTCTTTTGGCTCTCATCGCTCCATGTCTAGGACCTGTGGGCCTCGAGGCATGATCTCCTTAGTTATCCCTAGGCTAGAGGATAACAAGTTGGTAATCCAATGATTTATTTCTATGTTCAACTTCAACAAATTTATTCACCTAAATAGAATTGTGCCAAATTTGGTTTTTGGTGAAGGTTATTTGGTTTTTGGTTCTAATAGTAGTTTTAAATGTGTGAATAAAATGGGAATATGATGTAAGGAAGTTGGAATAGAAAATTGCCTCAAAAAGAGGGGGTTATCTCTTCCTTTAGCAAGTCTCCTGATGAGGGACCAAATCTCCTCCTCATTATAGAGCTTGAGGAATGAGACTTATTATGGCCCCCCATATCCTTTCTTTAGTGCTCCCATTGTAGTTATTTTCCTCTCACCTCATCATCATATCTCTTTATAGTGGAAGATGTGCATGGGTGGAAAATTAGTCATCAACACTCCTTTATTCAAAATTTTGAGCATGTATGAAGAATATATTTTATTTATCCTAGTTAGAACAACATACTACAACAAAGTATTCAGAAAAACATTAAATACAAAACAAAAGTGTAACAAAGCATCATTTTCCAACATTCTTGTACCTACACTTGTGAAATTTCAAAGTTCTTAGTTATTTTGGTACATGAATCCTAGAGTAGGTACTGAAATACTGTAGTTGCATTTTCTATTTCAATCAAGTCTGAAAAATGACAGGTCTTTCTTCTCCAATCAAAGGAACCTGTAGCATAATATTTTACAATAGAACCAGACTCCATAACCTCCATGTATCAACTGAAACAATGAATATATGTTTATAAGTATGGGTAATTAACATTATGAGGTAAAATTATTTTAAAATTTGATTAGTTTATTGAGAATGAAGGATATCATTAAGAAGCTCTCAAATACTTAGTAATCCCATTATTATTTTTCTACTCCATGACCATATTACCTTGATTTTACTTACTCATTAAACATGTCCCCATATCCTATGCACAAATATTATGTCTAAACCCATATGATATATCTTCATATACTATCCTCATATATTATGTCTCCATATTCCACTATACTTATATAACAGTCCCACTCCTTATATCCATATCCATATACCATATCCCTTTACCATTTGTATCCCACTCAAATCCACATGGAATCTTATTTGTTCACCATTAGGCATACCATTTTCCATGATGGATTGTTTCATAATCATAAACCATGCAATAGTATTTATATGTCAACACACGTTTTCATTATGACACCTTTCAAATCAATAATAGGTGTCCAAAAACCCATCCATAAACCAATATGATCTTTCTGGTGCCAAATTATGTTACGAGGAAAATCTTTCTATGGCTAGGGTAAACCACACCAGACATAAATGACTTTAGAAATAAATTATATTCTCAAGTATGCTATCTAAACAAATATGCTATCAAGACAATATAAAAGGCCTACATCGTCCAGACATTCGATGAAGTCCATCATTGAGCACTTGACCCAAAGAAATATACCTACAAGTAGTCCTCAACAACCAAGAAAAGCAATCATATGGTGATAATAAATGATGTTAGCACATTCAATAGAATAATCCATTAATAAACATGAAAAATATGCCCATGAAATAATAATTCAAATACTTGCAAGATATCAATTGGACAAGAAAAAAGTATTTCTATGAATATATGATCAGTAGAAGTGAAAATGTTACAGAATTTTGTGTCGGCACAGTTCAGAACCAAGAAACTAAGTTCCTTCCAGTTGGGCCTCCACCAAAGGCAAGCTCATAAAAGAGAGACAATGGAACTCTCAATCAATAAGGGAAGATCTTGGGGGATGAACACTATGTTCAAACTTAAAGGACAAAGGGATGTAGACTCAATATGTAGTAAATAATTTCTCTAGAGTAACTTTGCTCTCAAAGTTGAATTATTTTTCCTCTTTTCCATAGCTCAGAATTGGCCCTTTTATAGCCTTCAAATGGAACTGAAGGGCCGAATCGAAACGTTTCCAGTATATGGAAGGCCAAGGATCATAAATATCCTATTGTGACATGGAAACCCAACACCAATTTTCATTTTTGGGCACAAATCCCAATGTACATGGGATGTAGTGGTGCAACCTGCATATACACATGTTGTATAGTAGGAAAGGTGAATACATGTGGAAAAAATATGTATTTTTATCTCTGGGATTTACAAACAGTGATGATAAGTCTGCATAGGGAAATGAAAAAAGGCCTTCTATGCAAGATTGAATAGGGTGAGGCAAATATTGATATAACATATGCCCCCTAATGTGTGAGGTTAGAGGAGTATTATCGATGGATTAAATACATTATAAACAACCCATAAGTGGAGTGATGGGGAACCAGCTAGAAAAACTAGTTGTTCATTACATTCTGCACTGACTTTGCATACATGGCTTCCAATAGAATTACACTGTAGATCCATGTGAAAATATACCAAACAACTGTCTCTAGCCATGAATAGGAAAATAAAAATGTGATTACATGCCGAAGGTTTTCATAGTCTCGAACAAGGCCTAGTAGAGCCAGTCTCAGAACCAATTTGAATATATATGTATACAATGGAGTACAATTTGATCTCCCATCATCACTGAAGTCATATAGGTATTGGTCCAATGAAAAGGAAGCAATAGATCAAGAAAGATGTGACCACATATTGATGTCTTTGAGTCTTCTACACAATCTGCCAAGGGTGAAAGTCTACATCATGTGAATAAGGAGTTGAGTTTGAATGCAATGAGACATCGTTTGACTACTAGTCATTGAGGTATATCATTAACAAACACAAGACAACCTATCGATAATGAAAGTAGGTATCAAGGCACCAAGTACATTATTACAAGTGTGAATAATGGATTCGGTGTCGAACACCTGAAGAATCCATCAATCAAGAGACATTGATGTATTCCCAACTATTGATGGTGAGAGAACCTACCACTAATGACTGCAAGCCTCAAGGTACTCATAAGACTCTAGGTCTCATTTCCAGAATAGATGAGTCGAAGTCAATGGAAGGAGACCTACTTAAAGGAGAGAATTAAGGCATCTCTCATCATTCAACATGAGGTTTAAAGAAGGAGCTTTGTGATTTGGAGGAAATCAGATGAAGAAGATGTTCATGAACCAATGACCATGTGCATATTTTACGCATGCCAAGTGCAAGTGGTACAAGGAAAAGACCCTTTGAATAACAGCTAATGAGGAAAAATGATGAAAAAGGAGATGAAACCACCAATAAGGCTAATGGAATACAAGACACTGCATGAATCCTAATGTGTGAATAGATGTCTTTCCGTCGAACACAAGAGAAACTACCTAGTCAATGACCAATGATGAAATTTTGACTGTTGGGTTCAAGATTACCTACCAATCATGAAAGTAGGACTAGGGTGCATGATAGGACTAGAGTATCATGTGACTCTGAGACAAACTTAGGCTATGGCCAACATGCAAAGTCAAGAGTTCTGAGAAATGGCTAACATAGGTTGATAGAGTTCCTTTGAACAAGAGCATGAGACATATGGAAGACTCCAACAACATAGAATCAATGATGAAACTATGAGATGCAGGAGGCATCAATGAAATTCTATATAGGGATTGGAAGAGTAACCA
>ML790319.1:382669-418707 GCA_009831015.1 Picea engelmannii | reverse complement strand
TCTCCTTTGTGTATCTTTGGATTTCATCTATCAGACCAGCTAATACATTGGTGATATTGGTCCATTGTCATTTGTTTTTTGTTTTTATTTCTATGCTCATAGTTTCATTTAGTTTTTATTTAATTCTTGTTAATAGCTTAGTTTTTTTCTTTCTAACCTCTTACATTACAGCTGTCATGACTAGCAGAGCCCAACTAGGCATGTAAGCACTCACTTTTTGCTCACACATTGACGAAAAGAGTGCAAACAATGACTACTACCAATATAAGATAATACTCCCTTCCCAACCATATTTTTTTGTTTTTTCATATAAAAATGAATGCTATGATAAAGAGGAGGAAATGAGTGTCGCAAGTAAGAAAAACTAGTCCCAACAGTGGAACATACCTATGCTCAATTCAAGGAGATGCATGCAGGAGATGGACACTCGGGGGAATTTTCCCTCCTAGATATAGGGTGTCAAATTGCGAAGGATATAAACGAGGCTCTGCTTGGTTGAGGATGCAAAAACTGCTGAGGAAAACAATTTATAATGCAAAGTGAGAACCAGCTATAGGCTCAATACTGCAAGCAAGGGCATGAGATGCAATCACAACTTAACGCCAAAAAATGTCCTTTTTCATGGAATTTAGTATATTTGGTGTGAAAAATGGATAAAATTGTGCCAAATAGATGTCTTTTCAAATCTAATTTATGAGTGTGAAAGAGACAAGTTCACTTGGATATATTTTCTCTTTTTAAAATGAGTCAGAAAAGATCTTAACCAATACTCACGACCTTTCAAGTCCAATTTAACAAGTGTGAAAGGGACAGATCACTCGACAATCTTTTTGCTTTTTAGACAAGTCGAAAAAGATCTTAACTCAAACTCGCTAAGAGGTTTCTAGCTGACATGTCATGGGGGAGGCCAAGGCTCCCATGTTGGACTTCTATAGAATGTCAGTATGTTATAAATAACTGACATAAGCTTGGGAAAACCCAATTCTCTCCAAGTCGAGGAGGATAAAGTGCTAGCGGAGGTTATCGTCTCCATGATGTATTGAATAATGTATCTTACTAGAAAAGACATAGGAGGGGACATCAAATACCCCACAAGACGATCCCAATCGAAGGGAAATTCCTCAAGACTTAGAGGGAGAGTACTAGGGAAGAGTAGAACTCTCTCTTGTTCATAAGGGACATAATCAGGAGTGTTGAAGACATGGTTGAAGGATGCATCACTCTCCACAAGGGGAGTAGGATTGACCAAATATTGCATTGGTACAACCACTTTTTCAATTCTAGGTTGAAGAGGATGTGAGATAAAAAGGATAGGGGAAAAATCACCCTTGACAACAGAGGTGCGGTTAGGAGAATATTGCAGCAATGTTACTATCGTGTCAATCAAAGGAGATATAGAATGTGGGGAAACCATAGACACTTCAGAACCCAAAGGGCCCTCGGGTGAGAACCATGCTTTTGGTATCCTAGTAGTAGCTGGACACAAATGAGTAAGGTGATATCATTCGCATGTCCTGCAAATGAATTTGCGCTTATGTATGAGGCATCTAGGCTTCTCTATGCCCACAACATCATTCTCGATGGCTGGTGACATGCTCTCAATGTGACTAGTAGAGTTGAGATAGTCATCTCCTATATGATGTACATAGGTTGGATATATTAAATTAATATGTCTCTTGGAAACTAGAGCAATGCCCCTAACATGACTAGCAGCGGATGAGTGTGGGTTATCAACATGACTTGTAGAGATTGTCGATCCCTCTCCAACATGACCGGTACAGGTTGTTGATGGAGCTCAAGTATGACTGGCAGAGACTAGACTAGCGATGGTGGGTTGTGGCATTTGATTCCAAGGTCCAGGGAAAGATTAGATTTGAAACATTGTAGGCCAGGAAGGTTCTTGGTTTACCTCTTGTCACTATTTGGAAAGGTAGTATCCTATTCCTAACTAATCTAAATAGGTTTGAATGGCCACCATCACTAAAGTCTGTGAAGAGACAGAAGTATGATAAGGATTACTCAAGTGAGGATATATTTTCCCCCCATGTGAAGGGGTTCCGTGAAGAGGGAATCCCAAACCGTAAAACTAATTCTCCCCCTAGGAAAGACACATGGATGTATGTGGACTCACCATGGAAAATGTGTTCGAGGGAACCGGAATGTAGGAAAAAGGATACACAGATGGGGTGTAATAAGTAGAATAAGCACCCATTTGAGTATAGGCTCTCGAAAGAGCATAGCTAGGATTGGATCCGTAAGAGGGGAGGTTCCATCCTCTCACCGTGAAAGTTGATTGAGGTGAATGACTCATATCAAATGAAGATGTAGGCAGCGGGGCCATGGTGCCCCCGGATCCAATGCTAGGATTTATATAAGTGGGTCAGGGAGAGAATGGAAAAGTTGAAGGTACATTTTACACATGAACAGTAAAATGACTAGGGACCCAAGGCATGGACTAAGCATCATAGTTCTGCATACCATTATGTAAAGTAGAAGGATTCATCCCCATGAAGTGAGTGAACATCATGGGGGGGCGGGGTAGCAGTAAATGAGGGAGACAAAGGAACTCCTCTATCCATGATAATAAATACCCAGTATAAACTCCTAAGGTCAAATAGTAATCAAGGAGCATACCCAAAATTAAACGATCAATATGCACACAAACGGGGTGAAGTGGCTAAAAGTGGCCTCCCTCCCTAAATAAGGTATGTCTTGCCCAATAGGGTCCTGAGACTCCCTGCTAAATATCAGAGCTAAAAAAATCAGTTATAAGGGCTCTCGTGGGCTTAACAACTAGTCAGTTAGATCCCCCTGGAGAGGTAATCCTCCATAAGTGTTTTATGATGTCTTGTTGGAGAAATTTCTATTTTCGACACACTAATTCAATGGCAGTAACACTAGTTCAGTGGGAGTTAACTGACTGGTTCTATTTTAGAATTTCTAATATTAGACCATCACTATTACGAATGTATTCCTAATTATAGGATGTCATTGCATATATGAGTGAAGATCATTCACTCATTGATAATATCATAATATGCATTGACTCTGATTCTTCATTGTGTATCTCTCTTCCTTTTCTTGATAAGATTTGTTTGTGTATGCTTTATCTAGATCTCCTATGTAGGTTTCCATGAAGCACTATCATGGTATTAGAGAAAATCTTCTTGGAGCAACCTAGACAATCTAGAGAAGTACGAAAGAGTCCTTGAGTAAACCTAGTTTCCGCAAGCGTCGCGACCTATCCCAATCGAAAGGTGCGACAATTGGAATCATCACGACATATCCCTGTCGAAGGGTGCGATGATTCATTTTTTCACAATTTTCACACAGTTTCCTTCAATAGGATGTGATGATTTAGCATCATCACACTTTATCCCTCTCTAAGGTGCGATGATTCAACAGCCCTCCAAAAATTGGTTTTGTGCAGTAAAGTTACGATATCTCAAAATCTGCGATCTGGGTCGAGCTGAAATTTTTACCAGAGACAAATAAAAGAGGGATGATCATTCTCACAAACAATATCCAAAACCAACATCATATTGTAGGATATATATCATTTTTATCATATCTATATCTTCCATAGCACCATCGATCATATCTCGGAATCCATCATCTGGGTTTTCAGGATCTTTTCAGTATCACTAGCAGAGATGGAGGCGATGAAAATTATTCAATCAAGTATGGTGATAATAATCAAACCATACAACTATTTTGAATGGAATTCTAAGGCTTCATTTCAACTCAAAATAAAAGGAATATATAATTTTATTATGGTGACAGAAACAAAACCTACATCAATGCTTGAGAAGACCAGATGGGAGAACCGTAAGGATGAGGCCACATGACTACTTATTGATTTAATCTCCATTGATCTATGGTTTCATTTTTTTGCATGAAAGACTCCAAATGAGATCTGGACCACCTTGGAATGACTCTTTGGTAAGAAGGATGAGATGTGAGGTCATATTCTTGAGGTAGAGTTGAATACCTTAGACACTAAAAGTTTTGATAATATACAATATTTTTTTACTAAATTTAAATATTTTCTATTGAGCTTGGGTGAATGTGGTATTGATAAGTCTACATAAGATAAAAAACTTATTCTAATAATATTGGCTAAGTTAGGACCAGAATACATTGTATATGCCTCCAATTTCCATTCTGGCAGATGTCTTTTTGAAACAAATTGGAAAATTCCCACATTGGCTCAGTTCATTGAGTATCTCACGTAAGAGAAGACAAAACTCATAAAGATGTGCCTCATCAAGGATCCCAAAGAACATCCACTCACCATGCATCATGGAAAAGGATTATCCAAACAAAACAAGAAGGAGAAACTGAACGAGAAGGAGGGATATTCCAAACCCTTTAATGATTCTTCAAGTTCCAAAGACTCTTGAGATTCGAAGAAGAAGAATAAGTGAAATAAATTCACTTATTGCAATAAAATGAATCATGAAGAATCCACATGCATGAATAAATAGATCGATCTTATGGAACATACACTTCAACAGAATAAACTTGGAAAATTCATTCCAGAGGGAGTCAAGAAGTAGAAGGAAGAAGATCCTGCTCCTAAGAAAGGTAATCATCATGCTTTGGTTGCAATTAATTCCTCATCTGATTCATGGATTATAGATTCTGGTGCATCCCATCATATGGCAGGGAAAGAGGTAGTTTTCTCTTCCTTTAGTCCATGCTCAAGACCCCCTATTCTCATGGGGGATGATACTCTAGTAGCAGTAGCACGAGAGGGGAGAGTGGAACTCCATAATGGAAGTTTTGAGAATGTTTTACATGCTCCAAAGATTTCTATGAATCTTCTCTCAATTTATAAAATCAATCAGAAAGGTAAAAAGGTTGAATTTACATCGATTCAGTTTCAGTAATTGACATGCATGACAATTCCATCATTGCACTTAGTGAGGTGGATCACAAGTCAAGGTTGTATAAATTCACTAAGTTTTTTGATGATGACTCCTATATTCTGCTTACACATAAGGAGAGTACTTTTCATGCACCTCCAGTGAAACATTCATATACTCTTGTTCTTCCATTAGTTTCAGACATCAAAGATGATTCCATACACTCAGATTCTGTACATGGAAATAATAAGGTAGTATAGCCAGATAAGAATCCAATACCAAAGCTTCTGCATATGCCCAAGAAGGCACATACCACACTTAATCCAACAGGGAACCTTGCAGGGAATCCATTGGATTCGATGAGGACTCGATCTCAGCATGAGGAGTCTTCTCATGTATTTTCATCTTCAGAACTTGGGATGCCCATGCATTGCTATATGGTTCAATCTATTGATCCTCAGACCTACAATAAGGTCGTGGGAAATCCATTATGGAAAGGAGCCATGTAAAAGGAGTATGACTCACTCCTATAGAATCAAACATGTAATCTGGTTCCACTTCCACCGGAAAGGAATATTTTCATGTGCATATGGGTCCATGGGATCAAGAGGTACAAAGCCTGACTTGTTGGAAAAATAATTCATCAGATCCATAAATATTTCTACATATTCACGAATACTTTCAGTGAGTAAAAGCTTCATACTTTGCGGGATCATCTTGCAGTGAAGAACACAGTTTCCTAGCAACTACAATTTTCTTCTTTTCATACATCATATTTTGAGGGGGGGTTTTGTTCTAATGTGGTTTTCTGTCTTTCCTCACTTTTATTCAGTGTTAATTAGTTGCATTGTACATGAGTACCTAATATGGCCTAGTAGTCGGGACTCATTTTTTACTCCATAGTGATGTTTAGGGGGGTGTTGGAGAAATTTCTATTTTGGGAACACTAGTTCAGTGGGAGTTAACTGACTAGTTCTATTTTAGACTTTCTGATCCTAGACCATCACTATTATGCATGCATTCCTAATTATATGATGTCATTTCATATATGAGTGAAGATCATTCACTCATTGATAATATCATAATATGCATTGATTCTCATTCTTCATTGTGTATCTCTCTTCCTCTTCTTGATAAGCTTTGTTTATGTATGATTTAGCTAGATCTCCTGTGCAGATTTCCATGGAACACTGAAATTCCCAACCCTTATCTAACCCAGGGTACCTGCAGAATAATCCTTGCAAGTAAACTATGTGGTACCTAAGTCAAGAAACTAAGCAACCAATGTATAACCAATGCACAAGAAAGCAGACGTAAGTTAGGTCCACCGTATGGGTAGGGTAGCAAATCCTGAAACCTTGAAATTATCACCTCTCATGGATGTAAAGGCACTAGAAAGATCCTCAGATACGAATAGATCCCTAGAAATATCTTTGATTCTAAGAAGGTATCAGGGGGATATCCCTTCAACCAACCTCACGTGACCTCATGATTAACTCCACTGTGAGCAAAGCCTCCTGATATTACCAATTATACAATGGATTTCTCCACTCCCTTTGTCAGATAGATATGTTGATTTAATTTCCTTGGATAATTTTACTCACAAAATCCTATTCCAAGGCACTAAATCCTAATCTAGTTTGTGTACCCTAGAAAATAAAATCGTGACTAATCAATTTCAAATTATAGCATTAATTTTAGTGGTCATGATTAATCAAAATGTTGTGGTAGTGAAGCTCATGATGTTATGACTTAGCAAGAAAAGTAAATATGAATATAATGCAAAGTCCTAACTTCAATTTTCAATGAATGATATGGTTCTAATAAAAAATACAATTTTCAATTTCAACTCTACAATTCTGAAGTAAAAATGCAATCTTTCTTTACATGTGATAAGTTAATGACAAAGACTCAAAAGATAAAAAAATTCCAAGAAATTCAAAATGCCTAATATTTTTGTATTTTCAATTTAAGAAAAATGAAAATGGATGGACTGAACAACAACTTGATATATAAAACTATGTTGTGTATAGAAAGGGATAACTCAAGCAAAATACCAAGGAGTGAAACACTCAGCGCAATGTACAAGGACATTCAAAATTAAAAGGTGATAAGAAAGACTCCACCCAAAAATTCAACCCTAGACATGTTTCCTGTCATCTCACAGGAACTTAACAGTCACTACAGAGACCCAAGAAGACTCAACAAATGTCAAATCCCACCCATCAACCACCAAACCTAGCAAACAAGAAAAGAAGGATGATGTACACAATTGTTCAAGGAAACAAAGAATATGTACGTAAATTGCAGAGGGATAGCCAACATATATACGTGACTGTCAAGCCAAAAATCACGTATATGTTTCAAAAAAAAATCTAGGAAAGGGAAAAGGATGAAAAACTCAGACCTAGAGTGAACAGAGGTTGTCAAGCAATGATACAACAAGAAATGAGAGAAATCTAAGGATAAAAGTAATCCAAACCCTAAGAAAGATGATTCAATCGCTAGTATGGTTTCCAATTCTGTTACGAGGAAAATATCTCTATGGATAGGGTAAACCACAACAGATGGAAATGAATGCAGAAATAAACTCTATTCGCAAGTATGATATGTAAACAAATATGATAGAAAGACAAGATAAAAGGCCTACCTCATCCAGAATTTCAATGAAGTCCATTGTTTAGCACTTGAACCAAATAAATATACCTTCAACTAGTCCTCAACAACCAAGCAAAGCAAGCATATGGTGATAATAAATGGTGTTAGCACATTCAATATCATAATCAATTAATAAACATGAAAAATATGCCCATGGAATAATAATTCAAATACTTGCAAGATATCAATTGGACATGAAAAGAGTATTTCTATTAATATATGATGAGCATAAGTGAAAATTTTACAGACTTCCATGTCAGCACAGTTCAAAATCAAGAAAATAAGTTCCTTCTAGCTAGGCCTCCACCACTCCAATCCTCCACTAAAGGCAAGCTCATAAAAGGGATACAATGGAACTCTCAAGCAATAAGGGAAGAGCTTGGTGTTGAACATTGTGTTTAGACTTAAAGGAAAAATTTATGCAAACTCAATATGAATTAAACAATTTGTCTTATTGTTAGTGTGAGTTTCAAGAAGATAGTTTAAAAGTTTGTTTGATCTCATTCATCCACAAGAGTATAAAAATCATATCCTTTTAGGATATTATGGACTCGATAAAAGTAAAAATATCACTTCAAAAATAAAATAATGATAATGCTTATCTAAGGGAAGAGGTAGATGCAAGAGGTGTTGGCACTTCAAGGCCTCAAGTAGCTAAATCTTTAAGGGAGGTTTTTCTAGAGAGTAGGCACTTCTAGGCCCCAACGTACCTTCCTTCCTTATCTTTTTGAAAGATAATTAGTTGGTGATTTAAAATGAAATTACTAGATATCTAGCACTTTAGGGCTCTAATAATTACTCCCCAAAAATGTTTAATTGGAAAGATCGAGCTAGTAGAAGAGTTATAGGGAGAAAGAAGCATTTGTTGTTTCTCCCATAGGGTTTAAACAAGAAATTTCATAATCTTAGTCATGAAACAAGTCAATTTTACCACAAACATCCATAGCATGAATACAAATTCATATTTTCCACTTACTTCACCAAGAATAATGAAGTCAAACCCTAGTTGAAGACCATTCCACCATGAAAAATGCTAAAATACACCACCGTAAATCTCTCCCAAGAGATGCACGCTACTTATTTCAGCTAATGACCCTTAAAGAGGGTGAACATTTCATACCATCATTTGTGTGTCATCAGTTATGGTGAAAATGAATGTCACTTTATGTCTATTTATACTAAAATCATGACCTTTAATTATTTTAGGTCAAAATATTAGGGCCGACGTGGCGAGTTTACTCAAAAATTACATTTTTACCAAAATAAATTCAATTTTCATCTAAATAGGCCTCCAAATATCATGTCACTCTCTCCTAGGATGATATTAGGACTCAAGTGTGGGACGTTGGGAAAAGGATATGAAACATTGGGCCTCCAAAGGCCTAAACGTTTCCCATGTGTGACAGTAGCCTCATCAATGCCTCCAAGGTGAAAACTCTAGCTAACATGTGATGTCTAAGGATGCAGAGGTGGCATCCAAGGCATCCCAAGGCCAAATTTTAGGTGGGAGGAGCATGAGACCTTAGGTATAGGTCTTCCATAATGCCTCCAAAGGAAATTTCCTTCCTTCATTTGTTGTAAGCCTTCAATCTTGTCTTACACCTAGCTAGGGTTTCATCTTCCATCTGTGGGATTTGATCCCCCATGAAGGTCTGAGATAATAATTCCTTCATGTCTATCTGTCCACTAGGAAAGGTCCTGCAGACACAAAAATATGCCCTCTAGGGGTTCATAAGTCACAAGGATCATAACATGTAAATCACATCCAATAATTAAATTGCCCAAACATGTGCATCAAACCCCACTTAACCCCCCCAAAATGCTCAAAGATGTTATGAAATTATACAAGTTAGGTTTGTAGAGGGTCTAAGGGTGTCCTATTGGGATAACCTCTCTTAATTTTGGGGTGTTTCCCAGGTGGATTCTAGTCCAATTTATGTAAGCATATGTGATGGCATGGGGTAACTATTGGGCATGGGGTGCATGTGATAACATGGAAATGTAGACTCTTACCTGTGGGTGCTTTTGTGGAGGGTGAGTTGCACCTTGTCATGGATGTAATTGTTTCCTAGCCCATTCATTTCCATTCTTTATCTCTTTTTATATTTTTCTTTTGTGCTTCAAGGGAATATTTGAGGGCCATTGTCTTGGCTTGATGACCATAGGTGATATTGTTATCCACAAACATTTAACATATATGATAAGGTTGGAATGTAATGAGACCCAATTTCTCTTGGCTATTCCACCAAGATCCACTAGCATGGTTTGGTAACCATATAGGTGGTAATATCATACTGCTACATGCCCATGGTCATAATAGGCTAGTTCGTGATAATACCTCCTATCCATCAACTAGTACCTTAAGGCTTTATGTTATCTTGTGGGTCCCCTTTTCTTATTGAGAATCCTTTCACTAATTTCTCAGGGATCTATGGGAAAATCATATTGAAGGTTTTAAAATTGGATTTTAACTCTTTCCAACTACCTTTACCCTTTGGGACTTTGGTCCCTTCTTCCCATGCAGTAAGGTACAACCCTTCATAGTGTGGCCAATCCCAATGCCCAAAAAGGAAAGGGGATATGGAAGTAATAAATATTGAATGTGGTAAGTATGGAGGGAATGAACGATGACTCTTCAAATATCAACCGAGTAGCAACCTATCCTAAATGGAAATCAACTTACTAGGGAACTGTGTCACCTTTCCAGGTTTGAATGAGGCAAAGAGAATAATTTCCAAGAAAACATCATTAAATGAAGAAGGATTCAATACAAAATGTTCAAGTGATTCAAAAATTAGAGTGATATATACCATGATACCCAGACTCATTACCTCATGGAGAAAGACTCACTACTACTTCAGGACCAGGCTAGTGCGATGGATATTGTTGCTGGTGATATGTGAACTATACTAAAGAAAAGAAGGGCCCTTTGGGGCCATTCTTAATTTGATTGGCTCTCATCACTCCATGTCTAGGACCTTTGGTCCTCGAGACATGATCTCCTTGGTTATTCCTAGGCTAGGGGATAACAATATGGTAATCCAATTATTTATTTCTATGTTCGACTTCAACAAATTTATTCACATAAATAGAATTGTGCCAAATTTGGGTTTTGGTGAAGATCATTTGGTTTTTGGTTCTAATAGTAGTTTTAAATGTGAATAAAATGGGAATATGCTGTAATAAAGTTTGAACAAACAACTGACTCAAAAAGAGGGGGTTATCTCTTCCTTTAGCAAGTCTCTTGCTGAGGAACCATATCTCCTCCTCATTATAGAGCTTGAGACATGAGACTTATTATGGCCCCCCATATCCTTTATTTAGTGTTCCCGCTGTAGTTATTTTCCTCTCACCTCATCATCATATCCATTTTCAGTGGAAGATGTGCATGGGTGGAAAATCAGTCATCAACACTCCTTTATTCAAAATTTTGAGCATGTATGAAGAATAAATTTTATCTATCCTAGTCAGAACAACAGATTACAATAGAGTATTTAGAACAACAGTAAAAGTGTAACAAAGAATCATTTTCCAACATTCTTGTACCTACACTAGTGGATTTTTAGAGTTCTTGGTTATTTTGGTACATGAATCCTAGAGTAGGTACTGAAATATTGTAGTTGAATTTTCTATTTTAATCAAGTCTGAAAAATGACAGGTCTTTCTTATCCAATACAAGGAACCTATAGCATAATATTTGACAATAGAACCATACTCCACAACCTCCATGTATCAACTCAAACCATGCACATATGTTTGTAAGTATGGGTAATTAACATTCTGAGGTAAAATGATTTTAAACTTTGATTAGTTTATTGAGAATGAAGGATATCATTAAGAAGATCTTGAATACTTGTTAATCCCATTGTTATGTTTCTACTCCATGACCATATTACTTTGATTTTACTTACTCATTAAACATGTCCCCATATCCTATGCCCATATATTATGTTCTTATATTCTAAACCCATATGATATATTTTCATATCCTATCCTCATATACTATGTCTCCATATTCAATGCCCACAAGTGCACATATGTGCATAGGTGGGAATATTCCTCATATATTGATGTGCAAATGTTTGAGAAATAGTTGCACATACTGCGCAACTGTAATTCTAACAGGCAGGCATCTCATGCATGCCTATTTTTTCCACCCATGTGCCCCTATGCGTGGATGTGTATAAAATAGTTTCACATCATGCTTGGGAGATGGAATTATACTCGTGCATATAAGTGTGAGTATCCTTCCTTCTCCCGCTCATTATTGGACCCACCCCTAAACCTACCCTAGTACAGCCATTCATATGACCCCTACCCAAAAAAATAGAAAATGCATATTGTGTAGGAGGATGGGACCACTAACCTAACTCTCGCAACTCCTAGATCAGTTGACTTAAGTTCTTGTAATCTCCAAAACTCCTCCAAATACTCTTGTCACTTCACTATAGCAACGGGTACAAATTAGGTGGCATTCTGGGCCCGCTAGCCATATATAGCCCATTTTTCCAAACTTCCACACTCAGTTACATGAGCTTAGAGTCTTTGTTTCCTTGATTCGTCTTCAACCACGGGATCAGGGTTCTGCCATGTACACAGTCACATTCCCTAGGTCACCATCCACACTCAGCCCCTGGGGAGCATTCTTCTCACATCACGTCCAGGTACGCATGCTCATATTCAAAATTATCAAATGACTGTTATATGTTCTTTATCATCAGATATTGTTCATGTTAGGTATTTTGTTTTAATGTGTGCAGGTACTTGGTCATCACAACTAGCGCAACCCTTTCAGGTATATGTTCAACACTGGCATGTAATCATTCCCTCTGAATAATCTCCCAATCGCACCCTACGACATTCACCTTTAGGGTCCCTACATCCGGCTCTGCAGTACTATCACCTCTGCTGCATTTTTGGTACTGTCACTTGGTAGAACTCTCCCCCACATGAGTTGTCCCATTCAAGGTTCCCCTTGGTACTTTGACACTCATGCTACTTTCACCCACTATGGATAGAAGTCTTTATAGTCTTACACATTTTCGAGAATAATCCCCATACTCCTTCTCATATTTTTTTCTAGCTTTCCCAATGGACTCTCAGGTTATCTCATCTTGGTTCTATTTGACTGCACCTTCGTAGTGTCATTAACCCTCCATTTCATCCATAATCTGTTTTCCCATTTGCATATTTCCCTCCATTCATTTACCTCATATAGAAACCCACCCATGGGGCCCTCTCCCTCCACCAGTTCTCCACACAAATTTTTCCCTCACAGGCCAAGCCATCTCGCACTGGGGCACCCGTTTTTGTATCTATACACTCATCCCAAATTATTATTTATTTATTTGGTAATTGTAAAAATTCTTTGTTTCCACCATTTACTTAGATTTTTGTCTTCACCCTTGATGAACTTATTTTTCTGGTAATGTAACCCATGTCAACCTTGGTTGGGTCATCCACTCTCCTTTACTCATTCTGACATTGTTCATAAACCACGAGCATCCCACATTCCATTTACCACTGATCTCTGAATTTGTCTAGTTTGTCCCTCCTCTGGCACAATTTAAACCCATGTCTAAGTCATCCCCCTAACACTAGATATAGTTTTATGGTTGCTTCCAATCATCCTTCAAACATACCCCCAACCAAGGGAAGCCTTGAGTCTCACTACGTATTGACTTTGTTCATGTTCCCTACTAGATCCTGATCTTATCTCCATGGATTTCATGAAGCCCTTTGCTTCTTAGAGTCACATCTCCCTTTATGTCGACATCAACACCATTTCTAGAAGGGAAACAATATCTTGACTCGTGTTAACTTTACAATGAGGAGTCTCAGATGACACAAAGAGAACCATATTTTCTCTCTGCTTCTGTTGACCCCCATAACATTCAACTTTAACAAAATCACATATTACGATGGGTCTTACTATGCGACTATTACAGTTGTTTCTGTTGATACTGAGAAGGGGGTGAATCGGTATCAAGTACAATTTAAAACCTTTTTCAACTTATGCTTAAACCATTCAATTATATCCAATGAGAAATGAACAATAGTATAAGAGTTACACCAATACACCACAATACACCATGCACAATATATGAGAAATAATCAATAGTTATTGTTCAAGGGAAGTAATGAATTGCAAAGGTTGATACAACTTCCAAATGTAAATGGAGGGATAAACCTCCAATAGGAATATACAGTCCTCCAATATCAAGAGAGAGTTGAACTCTCCATCCTTTCCCCTTCCTTCCACCCAAGAATATATGAGAGATAATAAAACTTCACTTTAAATCATCACCATCAACCAACCATCACATAGAACCTGATAATGCTTACTGAGACTTCTTCAATTTTTAAAATTCTTCAATTCTTGGAATACTCTAATCCTGTAGATAATTTTAATCAATTTATTCTCTAAAACATCTCCAAGTTTCACTCTTTGAATCCTCCCCAAAAATAAGTTATAGAGAGAATGGTAGACTTTATTCAATTCTGGTTTATTCAGGATATCAAAATTGTATAGAATTCCCAACGCTCAATATTTAACATCAGATTTCGAAACTCTCACACATGAAACTACAGTCTGTAATATTTATAATGCAAATTTTCCCACTTCATTTGGATTCTCTATGAAGAAGTTATGTATGTTTTACCCGAAACACTTGTTTATTGACTAGCTTGAGGATTGGTCAAAAACCCTATCTTCCACAGAGTGTATCTCCATAATCATAGTGAATCAAGAGTTGAAACATTTACCACAGGTACATTGATATTTCTTCTCAAAACCATAGCAATTTCACCATCTGAATCATTCTAGAAACAAAGTTATAGCAAAAATGGTAAGATGACCTAAAAATAACATACCTTAGAACACATCACCAAAATACTTCATGCTCCCTTGAAATTTGGCCTTCTTTACTTCTGATTTCCTTTGAAATTCGACTTGTGTATCAAATGACTGTATAGTGATATTTATTTATACCATTTATGCCACTTCATTTTAACATTAGGGCCGACCTGACACTTTCTTATTTTGTAATTCTTCTCTTTAATTATCTTCAGGGACTACATGTACTTCCTTCTTCAATTCAGTTTGTCATCTTCAAAAAATCATTTCTCCTCAACCATGAGGAACCACACGATGTGCCACATACCACTGGAAACAACATGATGTATACTATCCAGCCATGGGTGTTTTATCTACATGTTCATTTTCCTTCATGTCCAAATACCGTCATCAATCTTACAGTCCAAAACCAATGACTAGGGTTGACATCAATGACAACAACCAATCTTCCAACAATTGTATACCATCTGAATACCTCTGAATTTGTTAGTCCATCAATGCTTATGAGTCATCGACACTTCTTATAGGCATCCTTGCCTCTTTTTAGAGTATGTTCACCATCAAAATTGTCACATGTCATTATCAAACCACCTCGGAGGCCACTGTAGTTATCTACATCAACATACAACTTCAGTTATTGTCTTACATTTTTCATTACATGACACGAGCATGGGGCATGCCCACCTCACTTGTATACATATTTTATTTTTTCTCTCTAGAGAAAGGTTTGGGTCCCACAATTTCCTCTCTCCCTCTGACGGATCACTCTTGAAGTTCCTATCCACACTCTTCCTTACAATGGAACTCTCAGTAGAAACAAAATTGATGTATTTCATCTATACGTATGCTCCTAACCTCACACATTAGGGGGCATCCATTATCACTAAAATTTCATCTGCAACATTACACATAAATGGTTACATAAATACAACAATTCCAAACAACTATAAGTTCACCTGTAGCACCAAAATACATTTCCAAAAGGCAAAAAACTATACAATTGGGCAAAAATTGGCATGTGCTAACTCCCTAAAGGAAGTGTGCATGCAGTGCGTAGGCCAAAGAAGCCCTTAGAGTACATAATGCACCATATGCATGACTGTGTATGAGAAAATCCACGCACTCCTGTGAACGATGCATTTATGGTTCTTTTCAGACCCTCAACCACTTATGGACCAACTCCCAACTTCATTTGACCTTCATATCTAAGATAAATCTGAATGGGGGGTTGGTCCAGGACCAAAGGGTGCCCTAAAGGGCCCCTTGTTCACACCAAGAACCAATTAAATATTTCCTTGAAGAAATGCTATAAATGGAGGCCATGGGTGCACTAAGAAATTAAGATTTTCATAGTATTATTATGTTGCCTCAATCCTCCCTTGAGAATCCTCTTTTCTCCTTGGAGAATTATAGCAACATTCCAATAGGCCATTACACTAACCTCGTGAGGGAATAGGCATTGATTTATTCATCATTTTCTTTCTTTTCTACCATTGTAAGAAGATATCTCCATTAGGGAACTCAACAACCCTCACAAGGAGGAGGAGGGGACTCATAAGTCCTCATTTCTCTACGGTGTTTTGCCAACTAATATAGTTATCCATTGGTGGCATAATCTTGGTCATTGGTTTATTGTTTATGGTTCTATCCCTCCTACCACTAGCTTATATCCTTGACAACCATTTCCATGAGTTTTTAATCCTTTGTGGGTTCAACCAAATCTGGGGGGAATTCTTCAGCAAAGAAATTTTCCCTATCAATCCATAAACCCCATGATTCCAACACAACATCCCCCTCAAACACAATATAAGGTATGTCCATTGGGCCAACCACAATACATGGGGGGGGCATCAGATCAGTCTCAGTATGTAGGAGGTCTATTTGTTCAATCACAATACATGGGTGGTCAACTAGGAAAACCACCATACATGGGTGGACAATTAGGACAACCACCTTACATGGGTGGACAACCCAGACAATCACCATACATGAGGGGACCTTTAGGTCAAACACCATACATGGGAGGACCATCTATTTTTTCCATCTCACTGCAACCTAGATATGGTCCTACTAGTGGTTCCATTCCACATGGTTACCACCAGTATCCACATGATAACTGACAACTTCCATTTTTGGCTACATTATATCTTCCAGATATGTCACATTTGACAAACGATCCCATTCAACATGCCCCATTTTTTCCCTCCATCCCTTCCAAATTATCGTCTGACATCCATAAATTCAACCAAAAACCTAGGGAAGATCCTAACAATAATGTTATGACTTTCCATTTATGGTGTTATTCAAACTCTTTGATGGATGACTCCATTCGCCTGAGGATTTTTTATAGAACACTTATAGGTTTAGCAACCAAATGGTATATTGAGTTGTCGCATAAATTATTTGTCGACTTGAATTCTCTTGCCATGGATTTCCTTATGCATTTCAAGTTTCATATACGGTATGAGACTGATATAGATCTTTTGACCTCACTTTGATAATCCTCTTCCACTCACATATTTGATCATATTCATGAATGGAGGTGGAGGAGATGGTTTATTAAATCTTCAATTCCATACCAACTCCTCATGGATTGGTTTACAATGTCACTATTTCCACCCATTTCCTATGATGTTTCCATGGGAGGTGTTGTTATTGAGGAGCAGGCTATCAATCATACTTGTTGGAATTTTGGGCTGACCCGGGTTCTATCTCAGTTCTCCAACAAAACCCTTATCATCATTGACCCTTCTGGTAAACCATAAGGTTACATTTTGCACAGAGTGCACAAGGTAGTCTCACCTAAGATGGGTTATGGGGGACTACAAGATGCACATGTGTGCAACAAAGGAAGGGATTGGGGGATGTTCTTTTCTTACTTATTGTTTCTACTTATCCATGCATTTGATTACAATATTCATCATATCGATTCATTCATTCATTCATTTGTATATTTCTTCTAGTGTGTGTTGTAAATAAACCATCCATTTATCTATCTAACCATTCAATCATAATTGTAGAAATAGTAAAACATAAAAACACATTTCACACATGATTTTATCGTGATTCACCCCCCCCCTAGGGCTACATCGACAAAGATAGTTTGATTCTTTTTTTATTCATCAAAAGGAGTTTGACACATTACATCATAGTAAAGAGTATTGATTTGGACCATGATCAAACCAATATCCATAGCTTGTGACCTGACCCCTCGCTACTTCGACCTCATTTGAGCTCTATAGCTCTCAAAACAGACTTCGGCTCACAAAAGCACCAAAATAGGTTCTCCAAAATAGACTTGTCACATTCATACTCTACATAGATATGATTATGATGATACTACAATATACCTCATACCCCTTATTTATATTACAAAATTGGGTTAGAAACACTTACAATGCATCCCAAAACCTTGACCTTAACTAGGATAGGTTTGTCCACATTTGCGCTGGATTTCAACAAATCCTACGGTGCATGTTGTTTTTCCTCAAAATGTGGCGTGCTTTCATTGTTGGTCTGTTCTTCCTCATTTGCTGCATTATCTTCCAAACATGTCTTTTCCAACAATGCTCAATATTTGGACTTGGTATATTCCCAGTTTGGCATTCTTTATGATATGATCCCTCATGGTCCTTATCCGTCGAATGATCCTACAATACCTGTGTGGGAACCAGGTTATGCTTCAAACACCAAAACTACTTCCTCTCCCGCTCATACCTCCAAGGTGAATGAGGTCCAATCCACTTCATCTCGGTACCTAGGAGGTTAGAAGAAGAACAAGGGTAAATACAAGAAATATTCTAACTAACAGGATACTACAAAGATTGTTGATACTCAAACAAATAGGAAAACTAAGTTTCCTTTCATGATTTTTATGGAGTACCACTACATGAAATATTTTCCTCGTCGAGAGGAAGTCAATAAATTTCTGAAAGGTACCTCCCTACTCGCAATGTTAACTGACCCTTTCTCAGTTCAGCAGTAACAATTGGTTGCAACAAATCATTTTCCTCCACAAGGGGGTGACATAGGTCATTCCCACGATGGGGATGCTTCCTCAAGTACCTCTCAGGTCTATATGTGTAAGGAGGAAGTTAATTTAATGACTCGAGTAAATATTTATGACATTATTCTAGGTAATCATGCCAATGGAAAGGCTATCAATTATCCCTCGACATCCACTCCTCCTCCATATTCCACCCATGAAGCCAATTTCTGATGTAGCGTTTCACCCTTCCAACGGAACAATTCTAAAAATGACATTTAATCCATGCTACCACACCGCCCAAAAATACAATATTTTTGAATATTTGGTGCAAGCACCTTGTGCTATGTCATCCCTCAAAGTTCTACAAAACTTTCCAAGTCAACGTAGAACCCTCTTGTCAGCCATTGGAGCTATGGATCCAGAGGAATCAAACCTATTTATGTTTTATTTGGAATATTTTAAGGAGAGGATCTCAAACCACCTAACATTCCAAATTCAAATTTGAGCTAGTGGAAATAACATTCATCGTATGGTTTTGGATGAAGGAACCTCCACCTCTGTCATTTATTTTTCTTGTTGGAGAGACATTAGTTATCCTAAAATTAACCAGTCTCCTACCACCCTTCAAGAGTTTGATAGACGTGGTTTCCAACCTCACAAACTCTTATAGTCTTTCACTGTGACATTTTGTTATGAAAAAAATCTCTCTATGGCTAGGGGTAAACCACAATAGATGGAAATGACTACAGAAATCAACTCTAATATCAAGTATGATATATAAGAAGATATGCTAAAAAGAAAAGATAAGAGGCCTACCTCGTCCATACGCTCGATGAAGTTCATAGTTGATCACTTAACTCAAAGAAATATACCTGCAACTAGTCCTCAACAACCAAGAAATGGAAGCATATGGTGATTGTTGTATCCTTTTCGTCACTTGGATGAGCAAAAGAGGGACACATACAAGTCCAGTTGGGTCAGATGAACAGGATAGAAGTTAGTGCAAGTGTTAGACACATCAAGCATAAGAAATAAATAAACAACTAAGCTAATAACAACTAAACAAACAAAACTAAAGTGCATAAGGAAATTAGAACCAAAATCAACCAAAACATTGACCAATATTCATGCCACCAATAGATAGATTGTATTAGTGGGAAAACACCAAAGAGAAAGGGAGATTTATGGGTCTCCTCTTCCTCCAAGGGAGGGCTCTCGAATCCCCTATGTTATATCTCTTCTTACAAATGGAAAACTAAAAAAAAAGGAAATGGTGAAGAAATCCAAAGCTCATTCCCTCAAGAGGTGAGGAGAATAGCTCAATGAAATGATGCTAGTATGATCCAAGAAGGAAAGAGGTTCCTTGTACGAGAATAGAGGTAGCATAACAATAAAAATATATTCTTGAATTCATAGTGCACCCATGGCCTCTTTTAATAGAAAATATTTGAGGCATTATCCAACCAGTCTTTAGTGTCAACAAGGGGCCCTTTAGGGCACCTTTAGGTCTTTGACCAGCCCCCCACTTGGATTTAGTTTGAATTTGAGGGTCAAATCGACTTGGGAGATAAACTAGAAGTGGGTAGGATGCCAAACAGAATCATAAATGTGTCGTTCTCATGTGTGCATGGATTTTTGTGTACACAGTCACTCATCAGGCGCATGTGTTATTTTACCGCGTTTCCGACTGGCGCACGTGTGCACACGTTCTTTATTTGTTGAGTGCATGTTGATTTAGAACCAGTTGTATAGTTTTTACCCTTTTGAAATGCATTTTTTGGGCCATGAATGAACTAACAGGTGTTTGGAGATGCTGGATTCCTGTGACCATTTGCGAACAAAATTTCAGTGATAACAGATGCCCCCTGATGTGTGAGGTTAGGAGCATACGTATATCTGAAATACATCAATGTTTCTTCTACTAAGAGTACCATTGTAAGAAAGAGTGTTGAGAGGAATTGCAAGAGAGACCCATTGGAGGGAGAGGGGAACCTGTGGGACCCAAACATTTCTCGAGGTGTGGAAAAATAAAAATTGTATACAAACGAGGTGGGCATGCCCCATGCTCATGTCATGTAACTCAAATGTGTAAGACAGTAACTAAAGTTGTATGATGATGTAGATAAATGCAATGCCCTTTGGGGTGGGTTGATAATGCCATATGAAAATTCTTATGGTAAACATACTCTGAAAAAGAGGTGATGACACTTGTAAGAAGTGTTGATGATTCACAGACATTGATAGCCCAACAAATTTCAGAGGTCTTCGGCTAGTATAAAACAACTACAATAGTCGCAAATTAAGACCCACCGTAACATGATATGGTGTTGGTGTCGAATGATATGGAGGTTAACAACAACAGATATCAATTATGGTTCTCGTTGTGCCATCCGAGACTCCTCATTGTATAGGTAATGAGAGTGAAGATATTGTCGCCCTTTTGGAAACTATTTTGATGTCGACATAAAAGGAGATGCGAATCCAAGAAGAAAAGGGCTTCATGAAATCCACTGGATTAGATCAGGAACTGATGAGATACATGGATGACGTCAATATGTGGTGAGAACAATACTACCTTTGGTTGGGGATATATGTGAAGTATGAGTGGCAGTAACCGTGAAACTGAATCTAGTGTCATGGGGACAAATAGATGTGGGTTGAAATTGTGTGAGAGTTGTGACAAAGTAAACAAACTCAAAGATCAAAGGTGCATGGATGGTGGGATACTTGGGGTTTATGGACGATGTTAACAAGCATAGAATGTAAAGAGACACCCCAACCAAGGGCGACATGGGTTTATTTGCCAGAAAAGCAAGGTCACTAAAGGCGACAACAAAAAGCTATGTAAATGATGGAAACAAAAGGATTTGTACAATTACTAAATAAATAAAGAATAAGGCGGGATAAGCATACAAATACAGAAATGGGTGCCCCCATGCAAGATGACTTGGCCTATGAGGGCTCAAGTTGTATGGAGAATTAGTGGAGGGTGGGGGCTCCATGGGTGGGTTTTTGTATGAGGTAAACAAATGGAGGGCAATTTACAGATGGGAAAACTGATTGTGGATGAAAGTGGAAGGTTAGTGACACTGCGGTGGTGCAGTCAAATTAGAATCATGAGGATATATCATGGGACTCCATTGGGAAAGATAGATAAAATGAGGAGAAGGAGTATGTGGCTGATTCTCTAATGTGCGTAAGACTAATGGGACTGTCATCCCTAGGGGGTAAAAGAAGCATGAGTGTCAAAGTTACAAAGGGGACTATGAATGGGACAACTCATGTAGGAGAGAGTTATACCGGTTGACAGTAATGAAATGCAGTGGAGGTGATAGTACTGCAGAGCCGGATGTGAGGATCCTACAGGAAAATGTTGGAGGGTGTGATTGGGAGATGAAATTGATACTCAGAGGGAATGATTACATGCCAATGTTGATCATATACCTGAAGGGGATGTGTTGATGTGGGATGACCAAGTACCTACACACATGAAAATTGAATACCCGTCGTGAACAATATCTGAAGAGAAAGAACATATAATAGTTATTCGATAATTTTGAACATGAGCATGCATACCTAGGTGTACGGTGAGAAAAATGCTCCCCCAGGGATGAGTATGGTTGGTGACCCAGGGGATGTGACTGTGTAGGTGGCGGTATACTGATCTCGTGGCTGAAGACAGATCGAAAAATGGATGCTCGGAGCTCCTGTAATTGAGCATGGATTTTTTGCAAAAAGAACTATATATAGTTGTAGGGCCCATATTGCCACCTCATTTGTACCTATTGCTAGAGTGAGTTGACGAGATGTTTTTAGAGGATATTTGGAGATTCTAGGAGTTCGAGCCAGTCGATCTAGGATTAGCGAGAGCTGGGTTAGTGGTCTCATCCTCCTGCATAGTAATTAGGATTTCTTTTTTGGGCAGGTTCGTATGGAGGCCGTACAATGGGGTTTTATGAGGGTGGGCCCCCTGGTGCATGGGAAATTGAAGGATTATTGCGCGTGGGTATGAGGCAACATAGAGGGTAGCCATGCATGGGGGTTCATGAGTAAGGGAAACATGTGTGCATTTGATGCGTGTCTATTCAAAGAAGAGATACGCACTTGTGTGCAGTTGTTTCTCTGATAGTTGTGCACATGTGTTCAACTGTGGAGTGAACATTTGTTCATGAATGTGTGCCTGTGTGTGTGACAGGGGATGAGTCTTAGTATTGACACCTCTATTAACCTCTATTATCTCTATCTAAGTCATGTTTACCTGTGCTATGAGTATATACTTGACTGTTTCCTCCATAAATACACTTGATGAGCTTGTTCATGTGCATAAGAGGTAACTAATGATTAAAGCATGATTTGTTTAGTTTTCTTGAGTTAAAATGATTAAATGGTTGATTTTGCATGATCCTAATCATTTAAATCTTAAGAAGCATTCATCCGGTAATTCCTAGGTGTCTAATCTAGTACCAACACCTATTTTGTGCTAATCCAGTACTCATGGTGTGACTGTGTGTATTCTGGTACTAAACCCCTACCTACAGGATTCTAGTACCAACATTCTGGTACTGGTATTTCACCTCTATTTCTGGGCCGATGAAAATGCATCGCAAAATTTGGGGACATGGGTTTTGTCCAGAAATGTGTTTTCTTGTGGACTCATTTCCAGAATCACCATATATCACACATGTGGAGCTCCATCTCAGGGGGAATGATCCATCCTAAATCTTTGCCAATTTTCTAGAAATTCTAAGATCATGCCCAGATTCATGGATACTGCATTTCCTTTATTAGCTAATGGTTGTACTCAACCTCCATTGATGGAAAATGGTTTTGATTTGGATTGGATTGTCTATATCTAAATTTGTAATGTAAAAATCATATAAATTGAGTGATGGCTAAGCCAGAAGGGAGAGGAATCGTTGTGTTGCAGATTGGATTTATGAACATATTATTTCTGTAAACATACTTGATGAAGAATTAATATGAAGTTGAATTCATTAATTCCATGTGTTCTGTAAAGTTTACTGTTCTGTAAGTTTCTTTGAGCTTCCTTGTTGGAACGATAACTGATCCAACCAAGGTAAGCTCCTTTGTAATTATTCTGTGAATGTAATTCTATTTGTGTGTGAGTGAAACAGTTTCATAGTTTAATTGTAAAACCAGTTAGTATAATTCATTTATGTTGCATTTCAGTCATAGATTTGATAATCTGCAATATAGGCTTGTGATAATTATGTAGATGTTTATAATTTCTGAGTGAGCATTTATTATTCTAGTGTGTGTGCACAATCATATGCTAAGTTGTGCGCTTAACCATTTGTTTCCATTTTGCAAGTGCAGGAATAGTTAACATCCCATCATTCACTCTAAATGGACCATTAAATGGAGAATCTTAATACACCTAGTGTTTCTTGTGCCAGGACTAATAGTTTCTTCCAAAATTGATTAAGTTATGCATGATTTCCTTTTGAATATTGTGTGCAGAAAATTGGTTCCAGTTTACTGTTGAAATTAGTTACTATAGGAGGCAAGATCTAAGTTCATCTCTTCATTTCATGAACCTCTAATGAATAGATTTTTCACCTAAGAAAGAACCTTTTGATTCATTGTTTGCTTGAGAAGTTTTGTTATCATTTTTCTCTTCTAAGTTTGGAGTTGTATTGTTGAAGTGTGCCCATATTTGCTTTCTAGTTGTTGTTAAGAGCAGCAGCTATAGATAACTAATTCAAATTCCATCTTTCCACTTCATGAGCTTGTAAATGGACAAGGCATTATCTGAGAAAAATCGTTTGAGTGCATGATTGCAAGTTTTTCTTTCTAATTTATGAATTGTGTGAAGAGTGTAAAACATAGTATTTTGTTATTGATGGTTTTCTTATCTAAGATATACTAAACAAACATAGGAACCTATATCTTATCAACACATATAGTGTGACAACTCTATAGATTACGAATATTGGTTGATAATTTATGTTTGGTAATATATTATGCAAATAATTGCACCAACATTTTGGCGTCGTTGTTGGGGAGTTGTAAATGGTAATAGGTAGTATTTGGATTAGATTTATTAAATGGTTTTGGATTGGTTTTATGGATAAACTAAGGGCGGAGAGAAGACGTTAAGATGTGTAGGAAGAGCCCACACATCCACTTTGGCAAGGTTGCTCCAAAGTTAGGTTGTCCTCTCTTCTTTTGATGCAAGTGTGTTTTTATTTATGCAAATTTAGTTTTATTTATGATAAGATAACTTGTGTGAACATATAACCTGGTGAAAATAGGGTCCGAGTAAGGCAAGGAGTTCAATTTTGGTGTGTTATATTTTTGCAAATATTTTTAAAATTTATATCTTTGATGATAAATCATTTTTGGGGTGTTGTAAGAACCCCCGAGTACTAAGTTGTGTTGCGAGACAGAGATCATCAACCAGATAGAGTAATTCAAGGATGATCAAGAGCTTGAAGAATGTTCCTCCAAGACCTTTCTCGCATTCTAGAAGAAGCTAGGATATCCTCTTCTCAAGAAGAGCATATCTTGACAATACCCAAGAATTTAGTTGTCTCTCCACAAGAAGATTTAGAAGTCTCTTCGGATTCCTATTGTCAATTTTTTGAAGAGACTCAAGAATCATGGATAGAATGAAATGAAGAGAAACCATTGGAACCTGAGATTGAGGATTTTCTAGCATGCCTCTCAGTAGACCCTGTATGTACCTCATAGACCAATCATCTTGAAGAAAATACTTTGCGTGACATGGAAAAGGAGGACATGTTGTGTGACCTAAACAAAGAAGGGAAACGAGAATATCTTGATCCTATTGAAATATGGTTCCAATTAGTTGTCATGTCACACTACTCTTTTACTTTTCATTATTTTTTTATCTCATCATCAAAGAAGTTGGTCCTTCATACTCTGGTATGCATTAAAATTTATATTTTAAACCTGAGGATGGATATATTTCTAACCCTGTTACGCACATGGCTTCACTAGAAGTATTCTTATACTTGAAGGAAATTTTATTTTGTTCAAGTAGAGTAGGATAGTAAATAAAAAAATAAATGTTGCAATACTTTTCATAAATGGGAATGTCAAAAGCTAATAAAGAAATCGGTTTAAGTTCTTTTGTTCCTATTGTAGATTTCTTTTTAAGTTATGATAATTTTGTTTGGAATCTTATGAGAAGGGAATCTCTTCATCCTCTGAATGCACACATAATACTGGAAGGGATTCAAAAGTGGAGAATGCATCCTTCTCAATGGAAGATAACACTTAAGGGAGTGCTTCATGACCTATTTCTTCAAATTTCTTCTTTTCCATTAAGTTGTTAAAAATGACGCATTCGTGATTTATCATAACCTATCTATTTTAAGACCTTTCACAAGGATGATCAATTAAGTGATATTTTTAATACTAGTTGAAACTAAATGTTAATTCCAAACTATTTATTCATAGCTAATAATTCAACTTTTCACATTTTCCCTAAATTTTTTGTTTGTAAGCATGAATAAAAATCTAGTTTTAATTAGTTCTATTGGTTTGTTTTCAACAGATGTTCGCAACCCTCTGAGAAAACCCTTTTTTCTTAGTGTCTCACATTGTTTTCATGAGGCCATACAAAACCTCAAGAATGGGGGAATGGCTGCTGAGACAGTAGTAGTTAGGATTATTATAATAAAAATGAAGACCTAACAGGAGTAGTGATAACCCTGTTTCCAAAAGAGGAGGGTTCTAAATATCAACATATGGTCATCCAATTATAGAATACCCTCTTGTCACAGAACTTGGAGTCCAGTCACCAAATTAGTTTTTCATTATTCCAATGAAAACTCAGAATTCCTACATCTAGTGTTAGTATTTGTTCCATCTACATGGTTTTTCAGTTGAATCAAATCACATAACACCATCTACTTATAAAAGGCACTGCTATCAGTACTGAATCGTCTCTGTGCTCATCCGATACCAATGGTCATTTCTTCACTATTATGGTACTAAACCATCTTGTTGTGCTCATATAGTACTTGACCACATCCATTATTGAACAACGTCTATGCATTCATCTGGTATTGAAGAAGGAACCCTGCGTTATTCCGGTACTGAGAACAACCCTATGTCCATATGGTACTTAGGTGATCCGGTACTAGTAACAAGGTGTTGGTAGCTCTAATCATATATTCAAGTTTTGCTGCTCGATTTAAGTACTAGGACATATAAATTCAACATTTTTCATTTTATTAAAGAAATTAGACTAATTATGTAGTAAACATATGGTTACTTTCAATCAATATTGCATGCTCCATACCATGAATTTATGCAAGCCCTTGTATACATCTCCTCGTATAGAAATCATTCATCATGTCACTTTGTTTCTTCCCCATGATCTGTTCTAGTACTGCTCTGTTTTGGTACTGTCCTATTCCGGTATTATCTATTACAGTACTACAGAAACATGTTCTGATACCAATTACCAATCTGGCACTAATGCCAAGGTGATATGATTTTTGTCCTATGATTAACATCGTTTTCACTTTGGGTAATTGGAGGTATGAGCTAATCTCTTCATGTTCTTTCTATCAATGACCATGTAAGTCTGGTGTTGAATTGTCTTTACTCTCATGTGCATCTTCCTCCTACATTTCTACACTCACCCCTAAATGAATCACCCTTGCTATCCTTTAATAAGATATTTCCACATTTAGCTCAATATGATAATGCGTTCACTTGTCTTATTACCTCATCATTTTGAAAAATTGATTACTAATTGAAATATCCATTGAAAAGTGGTGACACCATTATGTATAATACTAACCTAGTTGATTCAAAAATTTATTATCCAAGTTTATCTTTGCAAGTTTCTCTTGGAGGTATTGATGAAAACCTCATGTGGTGGACCGCCCTTGCAAAACCTCAATGAACTTTCATGAGAACCCTAATAAGATAAAATAGAGGGACCTCTTAGTCATTATCTGAGATGTTACATTATACATTGAATAGTTGAGATTTAAGTTGAATGTGGATGATGTCACCCTTGGGATAATTGCAAACAATTGATTATGTTCCTAATAACTCTAAAACACTCTCGTACCACTTGCCTTCCTTATACTCTAAAATTATGAATGAGTAGTATACATAATTCTAAATATTTTGAGTAATATAATAAAATTCAAGTATCAGGAAGTACAAGTAAACCCGTCAGGGTACTGAACATGCCTGTTGGCATCGGGGCTATGCTTGTATGGTACTAAGGTAAACCCATCAGGGTACTGAATAGGCTTGCTGACAGCAGGGCTATGCTAGGTAAAGAGAGTTGAAAAATGTAAAGTGGCACACCTAAAATTGAACAAAAACCCTTGGGTCTCATTCTGAAGCATTATCAAATCAAGGCTAGGAGATGACCTTTATATCTCTCAGATGTTGTTGTTAAGAACCTTCAAGTATCCACTTTATAATTCTATCTTTAAAATAAATAGGTTTGCATGAGAAGTGGGACCCTTAGTATGTGTAATTCACCTTACCTAAGAAAGAAGAGCTTCATGTCTAAAAACTTGGATAAGAAACAAGTTAATCATCTTGGGATGTATTCTTTTATGTGTTCCTCTCTTCAAATGAGATCTAAACTATGCTTATATCGCTTTTGTTTTAAAGGTAATCTAGCTAGGGGGCAATTATTAGTCAAAGTCATTATGAAAACTCTTGGACACTATCCTATAATCATATTAGAGTCACATCCAACCCTTTCTCCTAACATTGATTGAAAACAGATTGGATAAGACTTAACGTCAAATCACTAACAGATTTAATCTATTACTCATGACTCCACTTTTCCATCATAACTACTTTCCCATGGGTCAGAAGTGTGAATCATAGGCCATGAAGTTTATAGTATATAACATGAACTTAGGAGCTGAAGAAGGGTGGAATGTCAAGAATGATTGATCAAGTGAAGAGTACCATAAATTTTGAAATTTTGAAGATCATTGTTGCATGAGGACATGCAATGACTTAAGCATGGGGGAATGTTGAGTCTCAGTATTGACACCTCTATTACCCTATATTATCTCTATCTGAGTCAATTTTACATGTTCTATGAGTATATACTTGACTATTTCCTCCATAAATACACTTGATGACCTTGTTCATGTGCATAAGAGGTAACTTATGATTAAAGCATGGTTTGTTTAGTTTTCTTGAGTTAAAAGGATTAAATGTTTGACTTTGCGTGATCCAAATCATTTGACTCTTAAGCAACATTGATTCGGTAATTCCTAGGTATCTAATCTGGTACCAACACCTATTATGTGCTAATCCGGTACTCATGGTGTGACTGTGTGTATTCCGGTACTAAACACCTACCTACAAGATTCTGGTACCAACATTCTGGTACTAGTTTTCCATGTTGATTTCCAGGCTGATGACGATGAATCTCAAAATTTGGGGACATGGGTTTTGTTCCAAAATGTATTTTCCTGCGCACTCATGGTCCAAAATATCCAGATCGCACACGTGTGGAGCTCCATCTCAGGGGGAATGCTCCATCCTAAATCTTTGCCAATTTTCTAGAAATTCTAAGATCATGCTCAGATTCGTGGAAACTGCATTTCCTTTATTAGCTAATGGTTGTACTTGACCTCCATTGATGGAAAATGGTTTTGATTTGGATTTGATTGTCTAGATCCAAATTTTCAATGTAAAAATCATATAAATTGAGTGATGGCTAAGCCAAAAGGGAGAGGAATTGTTATGTTGTAGATTGGATTTATGAACATAGTATCTCTATAAGCATACTTTCTCAAGAATTAATATGAAGTTAAATCCATCAATTCCATGTGTTCTGTAAAGTTTACTATTTTGTAAGTTTCTTTGATCTTCCTTGTTGGCACGGCAAGGGCCCACCAATCCAACCAAGGTAAGCTCCTTTGTAATTATTCTGTGAATGTAATTCTATTTGTGTGTGAGTGAAAAAGTTTCATAGTTTAATTGTAAAACTAGTTAGCATAATTCATGTCTATTGCATTTCAGTCATACATTTGATAATGTGCAATATAGGTTTGTGATAATTATGTAGATGTTCATAATTTCTGAGTGAGAATTTATTATTCTAGTGTGTGTGCACAATCATTTTCTAAGTTGTGTGCTTAACCATTTGTTTCCATTTTGCAAGTACAGGAACAATTAAGATCCCATCATTCACCCTACATGGACCATTAAATGGAGAATCTTAATACACCTAGTTTTTCCTGTGTAGGGACAAATAGTTTCTTCCAGAATTGATTAAGTTATGAGTGATTTCCTTTTGAATATTGTGTGAAGAAAAATGATTACAGTTTACTGTTGGAATTAGTTTCTATAGGAGTCAAAATCTAAGTTCATCTCTTCATTTGATTAGCCTCTAATGAAAATATTTGTCACCTAAGAAAGAACCTTTTGATTCATTGTTTGCTTGAGAAGTTTTGTTATCAATTTTCTCTTCTAAGTTTAGAGTTGTATTGTTGAAGTGTGCCCAGATTTGCTTGCTAGTTATTGTTAAGAGTAGTAGCTACAAATAACTAATTCAAAGTCCATCTTTCCACTTCATGATCTTGTAAATGGACAAGGCATTATATGAAAAAATATATTGTGAGTGCATGATTGCAAGTTTTTCTTTCTAATTTCTGAATTGTGTGAATAGTGTTATCTTTGAAAATAGAGTATTTTGTTATTGATGGTTTTCTTATCTAATCTATACTAAACAAAGATAGGAACTTATATGTTATCGACATATATAGTTTGAAAACTCTACTGATTATGAATCATGGTTGATAATTTATGTTTGGAAATATATTATGCAAATAATTGCACCAACAATAGGTGTGCATGGATGCACATCTGTTTCTTCTACAACTGCGCAAGTGTGCAAAGAATAGGTGTGCATATGTGTGTGCCTATGGGGGTGACAACCGCGCACATGAGGCAAAGATGGGGGATGGAATTTTTTTCTTTTTTGAATATTTTTTATGAAGTGTGATGGTTGATTAAGTGTTGTTTGTGTGAATGCAGGTGAGAAGTTCAGGATGCTAGTCCACTGGAGGGAGAGGGACTGGGCACGCCTCAGGGAGGAGGTGAAGGATGATGATTCAAGTGTTATGGGACCTTTGGAATCCTGTGGGTTGCTAAATTTCTTCGATTGTTCACTACTATAGACACATGAATACCTATTGCAGTTTGTGATTTCTATGTGGAGCACTGAGCTGTAGTGCTTCATTGTGCAGGGGGAGTAGCTGACATTTTCTATGATGGAGGATGTCTACTTTCTGATTAGGCTCCCTTTTCAGGGGAGATCCCGACCTGTTGATCCCCGGTTGCTAGGGGAGGCACACTTGGTGGATTTGGCCTAGACGTATTGTTCGGGGGAGCATTTTATGTTAGGCTTGGTTGTATGGATTGAGGCGATGGATGCACTGGTGCATCATTGCATTGCCTCAATGATCATGAGGATATACATATCCTTAGCTACTCAACAGATTAGTGGTGTTCAACTGAGGATCATGCAGAGGGAATTGGGTAGAGAGAAGTTTTCCCGGGGCTTGAAGCTGGACAACAAGATGATGGGGAAACTCAATTGGTGTCAAGATGCTGACTCAGGGGAGTTTGCATTTGGGTCGATCCTAGTGGTGTGGTTCTTGGAGAGGGTGCCTATGTTACACCCAAGATTTTTGTTGGAGGCGAATGATGTATGGTGTTAGCACTAGAATTCAACTCTGGATTATAGCAAAGGTAAGCCCAGTACCCATCAGTTTGTATGTCACAATGAATAAATTAAAGGAGGTCAAATGGGAGAAGACTCAAGAAAGTATTGCTTTAACTTAAAAATTTGAACTAGGCAATGCATGAGAAAGTGAGGTATTACTTTAAATTCAGTCAGTAAGTTGTAGTAAAGGGTGGGTAGGGGGGAGAACTGGTGAGGAAATGTAGAGGTCTACTATGCACATCGGGTCTTCCAACAGCCTAAGGAGGAAAAGATTCAAATACAAGATCTTCTTGAACCCAAAACTTTAGGAATCTAAAAACATCATAACAATATTGCAATCAAACATACATTACAATACAATCACAACAACTCGACTAGATCACCCACACCTAAGTCTTGAATATCAGAAGAAAAAGAGATGATAAGAAAGTTGGCTGTCATTAAATAATAAGTCTGAAATGGCAACAGATAACCAGAGAACCAAAGGCTTCAGAAAACTTTACAATACAGGATCTTAGCTCAACCTTCGACCCTAACAAAATATCAAAACTGAGTATTTATACTCAGAACAGTTTCCACCACCAGGAATGTGACCTGGCCACTACAATCAAAGATTTGCATATGCATATTCTTCTGTCAGTATGCACTTTCATTCTTCTTTCAGACACGATCTCAGATCAGTATGGGCTTTATAGGAGAATCCGTTGACAGGGGAACTTTCAGATGACAGTTTGCCTCCACAACCATATTTCCATGCTTTCCATTTATGGGGTGAGATGAGATTTCAAAAGCCTTCCCTATTTCCATTAACTACTCTCATTAGGATCGAGATGGAGCCTGACACCCATGAATGTTCTAGGAGACGTTCACAACTCCTCTAAGACAAGCCCAATGCCTTGAAACCACACATATATTCAGATGAGACCAAGATGAGATCTTTTGGCCCTTGGTGCAACTCCCATACATCACTCCTCGCAACCTCAGGCCGTGACCTTATGCATACCCTGCATGAAATTTCAGGATCTCACATTTCGAGAGTATTCACTCTCATTGATTTCAAAGATTCTGATGTTCGATCCCATGAAACAACCCGTTTATATTGACGGTTGGACTTACTTTGGATTTTATGACCACGATCATTTACTTAAACAATCTCATCTTCTCATTGCTCGACAGGTGCTTTCCCTTTATTTATGGCCCTTCTTCTATATGACCGTGGGCTGTGATCATGGGCCTAAATCCCAGGTGCATCGTGATTTCATGTTTCATGAACTCTCGTTGTGATGCATGTTGAAACCTCCGAGTCAAAAGATCATGATCTCTTGGATCAGGTGCCATGTGTCCCCTTTGATCGGATGACCCAGATGGATATCAATATTTCAGGACCTTGGGCCACCAAAATTTTAAGACTCAGGGCGTTGGCCTTTCTCACTTCAATTTTCCCGAAATTACTTCCTCCACGGTTCTAGTGCCAGTGCCTTAGTATTGGGTTATGGAGTCTAGCTATTAAAAACAAAACAAAAAAAACATAAAACAAGAACGATATTTACAATGGTGGGATCATAAATGATTTTGGGGGATAAATTTCGCAAATGGGTTAATTTTCCATGGTTTTTCCCAAAAGAACATTCGTTAATTTTCATTTTTTCAAAAAATATTCGCCCAAATTCGATAGAACAAAATTATTTTACCTTAAACATCGCAAATTTTTTATAGAAACTATATAAAAATCCTTAGAAAATTGAATATTTTTACAAAACTATCGCCAAACATTTTACATTTTTCATATTAAGGACTAGTAAGATTAGCCCATGTTTCTACATATTAATATAAATTTCCATCCTTCAAATCATCCCTGGGTGGGATGCTGACTGCAGCTTTAGACAAAAAACATTTTTAGAAAGTGCCCATTTACAGGACCACTAAAAACTTCGTCACCCCCCAAATTCTGGAACCTGTAAGTATTATTTGAAAGTGTCTCAGAAATTTTGAAGGGTCCAATCCAAAGGGATTCAAATTTACCATGCTTTCCCTTGTCTTGTCTGGGTGCATCCCATTTGAGTACTAGATCCCCCAGCTGGAAATCATCCTTACTGCTTTTCCTATCAAAGGCCTGCTTAATTTTCTATCGACGGTCATGCGCTCTGTCCATCACCTGATCTCTAGTCTGCTGGACTTCTACCAACTGATGAATTCTTTTGATCATATCATCAGGTTCTCCATGGCAATCTTGGAAGAATTTCACCATAGGTAGGGCAAGTTGAGAAGGACAAAATTCTTCAGTCCCAAATACAATTTGGAAATGAGATATGCCTAGGGACCTCCCTGTTGGCATTCTATTAGCCCACAGAGAAAATTTGAGCTTTGAATCCCATGCTTTCTTGTTATCCTCTAGAAGTCTTTTGATGATCTTTGTCAGGATTTTGTTAGAGGACTCTGCTAACCCATTGCCTTGTGGATAGTAGGGGGTAGAGTGAATCAATATAATTCTAAACTACTCACAAAACTTGATCAATGGTTCAATCTTGAAGGATGCAGTGTTATCAATGATGATTCTGTTCGGACATCCAAACCTTTCCATAATATCTTCAAGAAAACCAATGATCACCTTATGAGAGGCACTCCTTGTGGGGATAGATTCTATCCATTTGGTGAAATAATCTTTTGCAATTAAGATCCACCTGTTTTGACTGCTCGAAAGAGGATGAATCTCCCCAATAAAGTCTAGGCCTCACTACTCAAAGGGTCTTGAAGCTACCACATACTTCAATGGAAGAGACTTGATTTGTTTCTTCCCAGAGAATTTATGACATTTGATGCAAGCCCTAATTTTTGCACAGACATCAAAGAAAAGAGTAGGCCACAAGTACCCATCCCTGAGAATTTTATAGGATGTGGTTCTCTAGAAGTGATGTCCCCCACATAGGCTGTCATGAAATTCAAACATAATTTTTTGGGCTTCCTGTGGGTCTAAACATCTCAAAATAATTCCCAGAGGGTCTTTCCAATAAAAACCTGATCAATGAGGCTATATTTAATGTTTTTGATCTTTAAATATCTTTCCTTTCTCTTCCCCATTCCATATAGAGGTCAAAAGATTTGCAGGAAATATATGATATCTTTGTACCAAACACATTCTACCAATGGGGGATTGTCTTGACGGCTCCTATCAGACACTTTAACCTGCTAATTTTTTGAGCAAGAGTTGATGAAGTTAACCTCCAAAGGTTTACAATTAGATTCAGTCAACATATTGGCTAAACCTTGGCCTTTAACTGTCTTGGTGGGTTTGATTTCCAGATCAAATTCAAGGATTCTGGCAATCCACTTGCTCCTCCTCCCATCTATGTTAGGCTAGATGAGGATGTCCTTCACAACAGCTGAAGGAACATATTCAATGATCTTGGAATGAAGAACATAGAATCTGAAAGCTTTGAGGGATTTTACCAAGGCATAGGCCTACTTCTACATGATGTCATTTCTGACTTATGCATCTCTTAGTGCTCTGCTAAAAAAAGAAATAGGCTGCTCTAGCCCTGCATCATTATTTTGTAGTAAAATGGCGGCCACTGTGTCAAATGAAGCAAAGGAAAATATAAGAAAATACTTGGAATAATCAGGACCGATCAACACAAGTTATTTAGTAAGTGCCCTCTTGATTTGGTTAAAGGATTCTCTGGACTTGGAAGTCCATTTTACTTTGTTCCCCTTCCTGAGCATGGTTGTGATATGCTTCAATGATTCAACAAAATTTGAAGAAAACCTTCTTAGAAAATTGATTTTTCCCAGGAAGGACTGAACTTATTTCTTATATCTGGGAAGTGATAAGGATTGAATAGATTCTACTCTGCTTGAATCAATCCTGACCCCCTCAGCTGATACAATGTGTCCCAACAATTTTCCTTCCTGCATGGCAAATAAAAACTTCTTGGGATTTAGGGAGAGACCAAACCTTATGCATTTCGAGAAGACTTTTCTCATATGTTTACAATTTTCTTTATCATATTTGGATAAGACTATTATGTCATCCAAATAGATGACCACAAATTTTTCTATTTAGCCAATGAAGGCGATGTCCATGTCTTGTTGGAAGGTTGCTCCTGTGTTCATCAATCCAAAGAGAATTTTGGTGTACATGAGTGTGCCCCAAGGAGTGTTGAAGGTTGTCTTTTCTCTATCTTCGGGGAGGATAGAGATCTAATTGTAGCCTGAAAATCCATCAATCATGGAGATCCTAGATGCGCATGTCACCCTCTGCAATATGTGTTCCATCTTTGGAAAAGGGTAATTTTCCTTCTTAGAGATTTTGTTCAGATTCCTGAAATCAACACATAGTCTAATTTATCCTCTCTTTTTCCTTACTGGAACCAAGTTGGCCATCGATTCAGAATATCTCAAAGGGACAATAATTTGGGTGTCGAGCAACTTCTTTACCTCTTTCTCCATAATAGGAAGCAACATAGGATTTATCTGTCTTAATTTCTGCCTCAATGGTTTGGCCTCCTCCTTCAATGGGATCTTATGCTCAATGATGGTTGTGTTGTATGTTCTGAGGTCTTCATAGGTCCAGGCCAACACATCAGCAAATTATTTTAATAAATCAGTATACTCGACTCTCTGCTCTCTTGACAGGAAACTTGACAACTTGACAAACTTTGGATCCTCTTCTATACCAATATTTCATTCAGCTACATCAACATCCTCAGCTGGGCCTTTAAACTTTACTGCCACATTGTTTCCATCGAAAAATATTTCGAAAGGAACTAATCCTTTTCGAATTTGGTTTCTAGATAGCTGAACAATATGATTGTTTGCACTCTTTTCGTCAATGTGTGAGCAAAAAGTGAGTGCTTACATGCCTAGTTGGGCTCTACTAGTCATGACAGTTGTATGGTAAAAGGTTAGAAAGAAAACAACTAAGCTATTAACAAGAATTAAACAAAAACTAAC
>ML790319.1:331922-375890 GCA_009831015.1 Picea engelmannii | reverse complement strand
ATATATATATGGATATACATGTTTGGGATCTCTTTGATGTTCACATGTTATGATGTTTTGTGATGCTTTTTTATGATGTCTAATCTATATACTGTGACAATGTTTTGATGATTTATGTATGTGGAATGGTGTCTTGATGTGATGAATAACAATCTAACACTAGGTTAGCCAAATTATATTCTATTTGATTGAATTTTCATGGAATATGTGTAAATGTGATTGAATCAAAATGTCGAGATAAAAGTCTAACTTGCAGGTATTTGCGGAAGAGGCAAGGATCATGGAAACAATACACATTGTTGAGCTGCAAGATGACAAGCTAGGAATCTAATGAGATGCTAAGGTGGTGACTATGGCGATGACTAGCCTCAGCAAGGAGGCCAAGGATGGTTGTGTATTTAGCTTGGTTATTGGTTGTTGAGCCCAAACAGATGTCGCTGGAGTGGAGCAGTTCATGTGAGGGGGTATAGAGGGCCCAAGCGGTCAAAGTGAGATTCTGTGTCCAACGGCTAGCTCCGTCAGTGTAACCAATGTGGTAGGATGATGGAGGAGGCATCTGTCAGTAGCACAAATCATATATCAAACATAAGGCATGGAGAAAAAGAATATTAAAAAATCTATAAAACATGTACAAAAAAGAAAACTCCTAGTGTAGACTCACTACACTTAGGCGTAAAGTTTATTTAAGTACAACCCATTAACGAATTCTTTAAGAGGGTAGCCTTCGGGAGAGGCCAGGATGTAGGCGCCTTTAGTGAGGAAATGTTGGATAATGTAGGGTCCATTCCATAATGACTCGAATTTTACATGCCTGAGGGTATCATGAGAGATATCGTAGGAAGGGATGAGGTCTTCTTTGTTAAATGAGAAAAGGTTAACATGGTGGTCAAAGGTGGCCTTCGATCATTTTTTGGCTGCCTCATTGTTCTGTAATGAAGACCGAAGGTCTTCATCCAGTGACTCTAAGTTCAACAAGAACTGCTCCATTGGAGTAGTGTCAGATAATAGCTTGATAGCGGTGCCCAATGTGGGAATTTTTCACTCGATGGGGAGAGTGTCTTCGACCCCATGGATGATATGGAATGGTGTAAAACTAGTGGTAGTTTTGACTGCCATGAGATAAGCCCATAGTTCTCAAAATAGCATATGATTCCAATTAGTCTTATGTTTGTTGACAGTATGCTGCAACATGGTTTTGAGGACCTTGTTGACCACCTCTACCTGTCCGTTGGACTGAGAGTAGTAGGGTGAGGTGAACTCATGAGAGAATCCTAAATTTGAGGAAAGTTTGATGAAGAGCTCATTCTCAAAGTGTTTGTCGTGATCAAAGACTAGATGAAGTGGTACTCCGAAGTGGGAGATGACGTGATTAAAGAAAAAAACATGTCATGGTTTCGGCGATGTTGTTGAAAGTAGGCATGGGTTCAGCCCATTTGGTGAAGTAATCGACTGCCTCAACAATGTACCTATTTCCATTATTACATGGAGGGTTGCAAGTCATGAAATCAATGCCCCATTTTCAAAAGGGGTCAACAGTGATGACTAGGTGTAGAAGAGAGGGTGGTGCTCGTGATTTTTTTCCATAAAGATTTCATTTGTCACACCATTTCATGATGTTGATAAAGTCGTGAAACAATGTGGTCCAAAAGTATCCTGTTCGAATGATCTTTTGGGTGGTGGACATCCCTGAGAGGTGACCACCGTAGGTGCTACTATAGCAATCATTCAAGACTCTATCAGCTTTGTCGATGGTCAAACATCGATGGAGTATGGTGTCAACCCCTCATTGATATAAGATGTCATCGATAAGGATATTTCAAGGGGCCTGATGGAAAATGTGTCGATGATCGTCTCTGGAGAGGTGAGACCCAAACTTCTGTGTCCGTTGATAGATGAGAAGGTCACCATACCAGGGGTCATCTAAGTGGATGTAGAAGAGGTGTTCATCGGGGAAGTCTGTATTGACGGGAAAACTAGAAGCATCTGAGGGAAATGTCATGATGAGTTCGACGAGGATGAGCACTTTATTGATTTTGGGAGTTGAAAACTCTAGGTCGTACTCTTGAAGGATGGTGATAGGTAAAGAAAATTTACCATTAATTTTTTGTCAACTAAGAAAGTACTGCATGGGGTTGGAATATGCCATAACTTTGGTAGTGCGAAGCAAGATATAATAACGGATTTTTTGGACTACGAGGGAAAGTTTCTCTTCGTGGTTGTATTTCAGGGGTGGTCCTGAATTTGTTTTAATGATGTAGTAAATGATTTGTTCGCGACCATCATCCCCTAGTTGGACAAGAACTCCTATTACTGAGATGATTGAGGCCAATAAGTAGAGGATGTAGTCACGATCATAGTCGGGTGGAATAATCAACAAGGCGTTGGAGAGCATTGATTTTAAATCATCAAAGTAGGTTTGGGAATGTCCATCCCATCGAAATGGGATATCATGATGTAGTAGGAAAATAAAATCATGCATGCGAGTGGAGTAGTCAGGGACAAAGCATCGCAAAAAGTTGGCTTTTCCTTGTAGGCTCTGCAGTTGGCACAAATTTTGAGGTGGTGGAATTTCGGTGATGGATTGGACCTTGAGGGGGTCCACTATGATGCCATGTTGGGAGACGATGAACCCAAGGAGGCATCCAGCAGTGACACATAATACACACTTGAGGGGGTTTAAGTGGATGTTTTACTGATGACACCATTGAAAGACAAATTGTAAGTTATCTAGATGTTGTGTTCATTTATTGGATCGAGCATTGAGTTCATCCAAGTAAGAGAGGATGATGTGAGGGAGATCATGGCTCATTGGAACATCACATCGATGTTCTTGAGTCCAAAAGGAATGACACGATAAAAAAATCTTCCCCATGGGGTGGTGAATGTGGTTTTATACTGAACTGTTGGGTGGATCTGTATTTGATTCTAGGCAGAGAATCCATCCATGAAGAAGGCCTCATGACTGGCGTAGTCATCGATAATTTGGTCGATGAAAGGCATAGGAAAGTTGTATTTTGGACAGGTGTGGTTGAGATCATGAAAGTCGGTGCATACGTGAATGGTGCCCTATTGTTTGTTGACAGGGATGGGGTTGGAAACCCATGACGTGTATGAAATGAGGTATATGAGCCCGACAGCGTGTAGTTTGTCAATTTAGGCTTTGATGGCCATTGCTTTGGATGGGTGAAGTGGGCGTTTCTTTTGACATACAAGGATGATATCAGGCCATGTGTCGATGCGATGTTCGACAATAGAAGAATCAAGGCTGGGCATCTTTGTGTATGACCAGGAAAAAATGTCCTGGCATTCCTGGAAGAGAGCTTTGTAAGTTCTTCCGGGGAGCATGCGGTGCCAATGGTGATTTCCTCTATGATTCCTGGTTTGATGGAAATATGAATTTTGATAGTGGGGGAAATGTTGGCCATGTTGTCTTCAAAAGCATCAGGGGCAGGGATAGGGTTGTTGAACCAGTCTATATGCCTTGATGGGACAAAATAATTAGTTTTGATTGCGCATATGGAGTCTTGGCTAGGAGGGTCAAGGGATTCCTGTGAGAGAAAGAGCGCTCTGTGATGGAGCACATTCCATGGGAAATTGGGGGTAGTTAGTTCTTCCAGTATATCTTTGTCGTAGTGAAAATGTGAGAATGTAGGGTGTTCGGGGAAGTAACATTGGTGACTTTCCCCGTGTGATTGTATTCAGGTGGTGAATATGTAGAGGGGGTGGTGCAAATAGGTTGTGACGGTTCACTCGACATGAACCAAATGTCGAGATACTCTGGGTTAAAATTTTGTTTGGATGTAATATTTTCATGGGGAAATTAACCGGAGAATTGGGGGGATCTGGGGGAAAATACTCATATAGGTTATCCATGAAACATGGAGGAGTGGGAAGTGCCTCAGGATTAGGCTAGATAATATGAACAATATCTAAAGAGGGAGTAGGGGGAATCACTTATATTACAGGAAGTGAGGGGTTTGGAGGATTTTGAACAAGGGCCATTTGGATACACCTGTATTCAATGATCGTAGGACACTAGAATGTGAAATGATTAATTGATTCGCAAAGATATTAAGGGCATCTCATCCATTTGTTGACTGAGTTTGTGAAATAATGGATGTCAATGATGTGAGTTCTTGATGATGCAGATGTAGGGGATTCTTGTTGAAATATTTAGCCTATTTCCATTAGTGTCTGTAGAAACTGAGGTAGCATAGGGAAATGGTGGGTGTAATGGCCATATTCTGAACAAATGGCACATGCGAATTTGGTTCGCAGCCCTTTACTGCCTGTAGTAGGGGACACAGTGGTAGTACTAGGTGTGATGGATGAAGCGACGAGTGATGTGGTTGCTTGAGGGAGTTGGATTAAATTGTGTAGCTCAGAGAGAGAGGGAAATCTATTGGTGGGGTGTCCTTATTTCTCACATAGTGTGCAAGGAGGTTGAACTCTGGGGGGATGTGGAGCAGGGGGATCTTTCTTCTTCCGTCTTACCCTAGCTGTAGCGGTGGTGTTAGCCAATGGGGGGGAGGGTGGTGTTGTCATAGTTAGGATTGGGATATGCATTGGGATTCCCTCAGTTTGGGGAGGGAGGGATGGTTGAGGAACCATCTGAGGTGGGTGTAGATACCAAACTGGAATAACAAGCACCATGCTAGGAAGGGTAAGTGTTGAAACTACCTGGAAATATTGTGTTCTCGGTGGGGGGTAGAAGAAGAGGATTTTCATAATGGTTTGGGCAACTGTCTCCCAAACCGAGATGTGACCATGGGGGAGAGTGAAACTAGGAACAAGTGGTGTTGAAGGGTTCTAAGGGGGTTCCTAAGGTATGGTTTCTGCAACTATTGGGACGTCAGGGAGTGAAGAAGCCTCGGTGGGAGGAATGGTATATCCAGTTTCCATTCCATTGGAAGATATGACACACACTTGTGTTGAGGTATGTATGATAAGTGGTTCTCCATGGTATTTCCCTAGCAAGGATGGGTCCTTGAAAATTCTGGGGCCCATCTCGATGAGTGGGTAGGCATTGGAATTAGTGTGGAGAAGAGGTAGAATGTTATTGATGTTGGAGGAAGGGTTGGTCTCGTAATGTGAGACTTGGTCAATGGTTATGATCTTCCCATTCTTGTGGAACATAATCTTTCAAAACATAGAAGAGGCCGCAACCTTCATAGCGTACATGTAACTATGTCCAAAAAAGATGTTGTAATCGAGTGGGGTGTCGATAACCTCATTTTCAATAAGAATTTTTTTTCCCTCAATTTCATCAAGGACATTTTGAAAGAGCCCTTAAGGAGAGGATGTTCATCCATTATAATCTCTCAAAGTGATGGTGGATGGTAGTATCTCGGAGGAGCCAAGTTTTTGCCATACGGTTTTGGACATGATGCACGTGGATGCACCTTCATCAATGATGCATCGATGAACTGTGATGTTCTGAATTTTGACTGGTATTTGGAAAGATACCAAAGTGGGGAGACGGGGTTCCCCACAATCTAGATCAAAAGTGATGAGTCTAGTATCAGCAAGTTCGACTGCCCCCAAGGTAGAAAGCAATGATTTTCGTTGAGTGGGATGGGTTTGGAAGACTTCGAATACTGACATGGCTACAATAGATTGCACCAAGTCATCAACGAAACTGTAATTGTGTGTTACACTAGCCTAAGGGTTGTTGACATTTTTTCATATTGGGATGTGAGGAATACAAAGGGGTGGTTCAATGCTAGGGCGTGGGATCATCAAATATTTCCTGGATGTAACTAGAACTACTTCTAAAGTGGTGGGAGTAGATTTAGAGGGTGCACTGTATTGACAACTGCACATTTGTAGGAGAATTTTTTCTTCGCTAGTGAGGAGGATAGTGTGATTTGTCAAATTCCTAGGGTTTTGATACTGTCTTATCTATGGTGGGGCAGGGTGTACTTCTTGTTGAGTATTCATCACCCCTTGATGTGGAATAGTATTTTTTAGCACGACCAAGGGTGGTTTTTGCAAATACTATTGTGGGGCCTTGTTGGCACAGCAGCAGACCCAGGGTTCAACTCCAAGAGTGCACCAACAAGCCCTAGCTAATGTCCCATTTGGCAGCACCTGCGAAGTAGATGCAGTCTCACCTGAAGAAGATATGATGGGGTTGCAGTACATATATGTGTACAACTAGGGGAATATCAAGTGGTTCTTATTGCAACAACAACATAACATGCATCTATCATGAAGATAACAATATAACAACATTAGAGATCAAGGGATCAATCACACACACAACAACAAATGTATGTGGTTCACCCTCTCTTTAGGGCTACGTCCACAGAACTGTGCTTATGATATATTAAGGTAAAGCTTACAGTTCTGATCTACGCTCTTGGCCAGTAGTTCCTCTCTCTCTGTCTCTCTTCCCTCCTGCGCACCTAGTTGCAGGACTTGATCTTCGCACCCAGCTGAAGATCTTACAATGCCAGAAGGCTCTCTCTCTCAGCACTTCTCCCACCCTTAATATAATATTCTCCCAATGAATAATAACCAACAACAAGGCTCAACCATAGTACCCACCTAACCTAGGTCCTCTCGACCTCTATTTATACATTATACTCCCTCACCAACAGCCTTAGGTCGAAACCTAGGTGTCAAAAACCCTAATTACCAAAACCTTAGGTGTCTACAACCCTAGGTCAACTTGACCCATTCTTTTTGGACTTCACTAGCCTGTCTTTCCTTCTCCATATCGCAGTGCTCCAAGGAATCTAATGATAGTTTTTTCCACTTCCTGAGTTATCCCCAGTCCATCTTCCTTGCTGATCTATCATCCTCAATCTCCTCATCCAATGGATTTCTTTTCCACACTTCGCTCCATCTTTTCTGTTCTTTTTCTCGCTTTGACCCAGTGACAATCACTATCTCTCCCGCGAAGCTCGCTTTTTCCATTTTCTTCCTCGTTCTTCACTTCCTTCCATACCCCAGGTCCAACAGGCCCCCAACACTCAACTATGACTCATCCTAAAGCACTTGAGATATGATCCTCTTGTTGTTCTTCAACTTTTGACTGTATAGTGCAACCCTTTATTTCTTCTTTATGCCTCCTTTCCATCCTTGTGTAAACTATCTTTTCTGTGTCTGGTACCCAGTTTCAACTGCACCTGGTACCTGGACCCTTGTCTTCTTGATTCTACTGAGAGCTATGAGGAAGATAGTTGTCATAGTACAACTTCAGCCGACTCCCATTCACCAATCCTTCCTTCCATTCTCCTTCCAATGTTTTCAGCTGCGCATCTCCACCTTCTGTAACATAAACAATCTCATATGGTCTGAGCCAATGTGTTCTAAACTTCCCAGGTTGTTTTATAAACTTAATCTCATATAGCAGAACTAAATCACCTTGCCTGAATATCTTATTCTTGATGTGTCTGTCATGATAGGCCTTTTCTCGTTCCTTCTGAATTTGTTGATGGAAGCCTGCAATGAATCTATCTTCTTTTAGTTCGGCCAACTATGATAACCTCTCATGAATAATGTCAGTATCATCCATGTCTATAAATGCAACAATCCTTAAGCTTGGTAGCAAGTACTCCATTGGGAAAACAACTTCAAGACCATAAACCAACTTCAAAGGAGTTTGCGTTGTTAACTTTTTGGCAAGTGGTTCTATAAGCCCAAAGTACTGTTGGTACTCTTAAATCCCAATCATCCCTGTTCACACTGCAAATATTTGTCAATGTTGTCTCCAATATCTTATTGCTGCTTCAACCATTCCGTTTTCTTATGCATGATAAGGTGTTCTCTTCTAATGGTGGACTACAAATTCTTCATTCAGGGCTTCAACTGCCTTATTGATGAAGTGTGTACCTTTATCACTCATAAGGACCTTAGGGAATCCAAACCTGGTTATTATGTCATCAAATATAAAATGCACATCTATAGTTTCTCTACAGTCCTTGAGTACTCTTGCTTCAGCCCATCTAGTCAAGTATTCTGTCGCAGTGATAATATACCTTGCTCCTGTGTGCTTTCCTGGTGGGTTTATAGGTCCCACGAAGTCAATGGCCCATTTTTCAAATTCTTGTAGGGTCATATGTGGTGCTAGTGGAATCTCATCTCTTTAGGATGGCTTTCTAACTCGCTGGAATACATCTCATGCTATGGCATATTTTTTAGCATCTCTGTGTAATGTAGGCCACCAAAGGCCAGCTCGCAGAACCTTTTGTGCAATTTCTTTTCCTGCATAATGTACTCTTGCAATGCCTTCATGATATTCTTCAAGGATCATAGGGCGTTCTGCCTCCATCACACATATTCTTAGGATCTCGTCAGGTCCCATTTTATCTAGCTGACCATCTATCAGTGAACAATCTGTAGCGCATACCACTAGTTGTTTCCTCTGTGGAATTGTGTATTTGGCTGGAGTTATTCTTGTTGAAAAGAATTGGACTATGTATGCAAAGTGGTCATCAATATTTCTAATGGCGAGAAGTTGTGCATCTGGTAGTGTGTCCTTTAGACTGGTATTTTTTTCTCCATGCTCCAACCTTGATAGGTGGTCGGGGCCCTTATTCATTCTTCCTGGATTAACTATGATCTCAAAATCATATTCTTGAAATAGGAGAAGCCATATGCATATTATTCCCCCCAACACTGGCTTGTTGACTAGGTATTTCAGCGTGGAGTGATCAGTAAACATTTTAAAGTGTCCTCCCAACAAGTAGTGGCAGAATTTTTGCAATGCATACACCATGGCTAGTCCCTCTCTCTCTGTAGTAGTGTAATTGAATTCAGTTGTGGAGATCTTTCTGCTGGAAAATGCTAATGTATGATCAATGTCCCCTTCTCCAGGTTGTGCTAGTACTATTCCTAATGAAATATAATATGCATCAACATGCACATGAAATTCCTTGCTCCAATTAGAAAAGACTAGAATAGGCATAGTGACCATCTTTTGTTTCAGTGTGTCGAAGCTCTACTGGAATTCGTCTGTCCAACCAAACTGAAAATATTTTTTTAATAATCTCTCCATTGGCATAGTAATCTGAGAATATCCTTTGATAAATTTCCTGTAATAGCTAGTATGTCCTAGTGCAGTGCGCAGTTGTTTGACTAACGTAGGTGGTGGTAAATCAACTATAAATGAAATTTTGGATGGATCCACCAACAATCCTTGCTTGCATACAATATGACCTAATAATACTCCAAATGGTGAGAAGAAGATGCACTTCTTCAAATTCAAATCAATTTGACACTACCTTCATTTATCCAACATTAGCCTTAGACATTCAATATGATTTTTCAACAAACTAAAAACAATCCAGTGATCAAAGTATGCTTCTAAAAACTTATGCAAAAATTATTTGAATGCTTCAACCACCACCCTAGAAAAGATGGTTGGGACATTCTTCAGTCCAAATGGAATTACTGTGTATTGGTAAGATCCCCACTCTGTGGAAAACATAGTCTTATGATGGTCCTCCTTGGAAATATGGATCTAATGGTATCCTGAAAACCCACCTGTAAAAGAGTATATTTCTTGGCTTCACACGTTATCCAACACTTCATCTATGAAGGGTGTAGGGAAGGGGTCATGTATACAAGCATCATTTAGCTTCCTGAGATCTACACAAATCCTAATCTCACCTGTCTTCTTATCTTGCACTACCATGGGGCTGATCCACTCCGACACTTCGACAGTTTCAATAATCACTGCTTCCAGCATTCTATCGAGCTCAATCTTCACTTTTTCCTTATATTTCAGGTTCAATCTGTAGGGTCTTTTCTTGACTAGATTCATGTCTAGTTTCAAAGGTATTCTCATTTCTCCCATATGTCCTTTTATTCCCTTCATCTCAGTGAACTTGGTCGGGAACAAGTACTGATACTCATGCAATAATTATGTGATTTAGTCCATGGGAGCAGCGTCCCAGTAATCTCCGACATTGGCAAGCTTTGGTATCTCCTATGTCCTGATATTGACTTTATTTATATTTATCGGTTGTCCAATGAATGACAACTCCACTCCTAGACCTTCCACATCTCTCTGATCTTCTATTTATGTGATATTCACCTTCCTTGGATCATCGTCTTCATCGGCATTAATGTTGTAGCACGTCTGCATTTTCTGGAGGGGGACAATCCATTCATCCTCTTATTACTCCAAGGGGAGGCCAAATGCCTCCTCAAATACTTTCTCTCTCACCATATGTAGTGCTTGATCTACAAAAGGAAATTCACTATCAAACAAAAAGGTGGTTATAAAATGTTGGGTCATACCTTCCCATTCTGAAGTGACAAGGCGCATCTCTGCTTGAAGGTACCAGTTAATCGGGGTGGTATCCATAGTATTGATGAAGCTGTGTACCCATTGTTCTCTAAGAATGTCACTCCATGCCTCTTTGTAGCTTTGTACATGGTCCTTTGGGTAGCTTTGACCTGTGTACTATGCTTCACAACTTCCTTCTTATGATGAGAACTGCACTGTCATCAGAGTTCGACATTGTGTCTAGTTTGTAATAATGATTTTATGTGTCCCCCACCATCCTTTTGGTGTGGCTTTCATGGCCTCATCCATTGCCAACAGCCTCTGTTGTGTTGGTACGCTTGTCTCAAATTCTGATAAGAAGATTTCTAGGGAGTTCAGCCCATCAAATGTGGATAGATTACTCACTATTGTGTCAATCCAACAAACTTCTTTGGTTAGCCTAGCACATCTTCTTATAGATACTTTGTACATCTGGTTCTTCCAGTTCTCTAGCGCTTCTTATTAGTCAGATGAACATTCACTGTCACTTCGCTAGATCAGAGTTTCGTTATTTTTAGGGTTGATATAATCCTATTGTCTGGTCGTTAATTTGTAGATGTTTTCCAGTTCAAATGTGTGGTCCTCTTCTCTGATGGGTTCTATGTATCGTGGACCCTCATCTTGATCTAAAGGTGCAATGACACTAAGGCCAAATTTCTCAAATGTCATGTGTTGGTTCCTTAAATCAACAATAGTGTAATTTTCAAAGGCCCAATCAATTCCTAATAATGCAGGGTAAGGGCAGTTATCATCAACAATTTCAATTACCTCAAAATATAGAAAGGTTCTTACTCCATCGATGTCCACTGGGACATGTTGTAATCATCCAAATGGGATGACATCTTGATGATTAGCCATGTGAAGACTGATAGGGGAATATATCAGTTTGGGTTTTCCCATCAATGCCCAAGTCTGCTTCATCATGACATTGACTTCTGACCCTAAGTCAAGGACCACATAGTCTATCTCATACTCTCCTATCTGAGCATTCAAGTGTAATTATTTATTTGTCCTTCTCCTTTTTCCAATTTGTTGCACTGATCTATTTAGGAAGGGGTTTATTTTTCCTAGTTCATACTGCTTGATTAAATCTCATAATTCTTGTACAGTGCTTTTATCTTGAATCAACTTAACACAAGTGTGCAAGAATTCCATGAGTTTGCTTACCTCTTTCCCTTCTGCTGGTGATGCAGACGGATAAAACACCCGAGGCATATCATATTCTTTGATTTCTGGTTGTCTCTTTGATGAATATCCTTGATCTCCTTTGAACTCTTTCCTTTCCTCCTTGAAAATATGCATTTCTTTCTTAGCATCGAATGTTGGGGTCTTTTCTATAGATTTCCTGACTCCGTGGTCATTTTTAGTACTTCCTTGGGTTGCTCTATCTTCTCCTGTAGCAACGCCTCCTCAAGTAATAACAACGACTCTAGGGTCTTCTCCGCGAGGTTCAACATATATCAATTGTACTTATGGGTTCTTATCGAGTCCTCATTTTCCCTAAAGTTTAGCCAACAACATAGGGCATTCTTCTATGACAAGCTCGAAGGAGTTACAGTAGCTACAGGTTGTGCAGGGATTCTGACAATCCCTTGCTAAATGGTCTAGCTGTGCACATTTGTAACAAATTATTTGTCCTCAGCCTTGGCCCATACTTCCTCCTTGTCCTCGTCCTCTGTAGCCACTACGAGGAGTGAAATTTCCTCTCCTCAGAGAGTTGTATTGTGGAGTGTTTCCCTCTTGTTGTACTTTTCCTTGAATCTTATATATGTCTCTTGACCTTTCATGTATGAGATCATAATATCTACAATCCCGGTCATCATGCCCCACTAATTTACATAATGTACAATACAAGTTTGTGGGTGTCTGGACATACTTCTGCATGTAGTAGCACTCACCTGGGCAATGCCTATTTCTACATACCTCGCACCAGCGTAGGTTAACATGCTTTAAGGGGATCGGTGCCCATGATGCCAAGTAATCATGAAATAAGGGACAATGTTCCTTATCATGGCCTTCCGATATGCATCTTACACACCAGATATCGTCCCTTTTGTCTTTTCCCTTATCTTTCTTCATATCCTCGACCTGTAAAGAAAAACTAGTTAGTCGGATCATGATCTGGCTAATGCTTGAGCTAGATTCTCCCATCGGTGCTGATTCAAGCTTCATGGTGATCTCCAAAGATTCTTCCTGAGATGCAATATTATGCTGCATCAAAGGGATTCTTATGTGTGGTAACATCATAGCGATGAACCACTCTTTGTTCTGTTCGTCAGGGATCTAGAAAGTTAATCAGCCTATCAAGGTCTTGAATCTCTGGTCGAACTCCCAAATAGGTTATGCTACCTTTTGTTTAATCTCTTTTACTTCTGTAATACATTGTGACTTTGACTTAGGTTTCTTAAACTCTACAATCAGTGCATTCATGATCTCATTTAGGGACTTAGGCTATGCCATTCCTTGGACAAGTTTCATGTACTAGCTCAGTGAATGGTCCCTTGGCGTAGTGCTAAACTAGGTTCTCTTAATGGCCTCATCGGTGATACTTTTAATATTCCATATGGCCTCACATAGAAACCAATGTTGATCTAGACCTTTAGATCCATCTACTCTAAAGATAGGAAGTCTCATTTCATCTACCATAAATCTGACTGGGGTTCTTGTCTGAGTAGATGTTGGGCTATTGGTAATAGTGCTTTGAAGACTCTGGTGGTTCTGACTATTTTGACTGCCAAGTATTGTTGGGACAACAGGAGGATTAATGTTACTTACCTCAATAGTTTGCGCAATTCTTGAGGTTTATGGATCGCTTTGGTGCAGTTATTTAACTTCCCCTTCTTCTATTTTGATGGGCTCTAGATTCTCTTTGTCGGTTAGATCTACCTCTTCTCCACTATAGAAACCTTCTTCTCCGTAGTTTTTCTTAAACAATTCTCGAGGTGAGCTCCTTGGAATACTTTCCCACTATGCATATGCCCTGCTTCTATGTCATTGTCGCTATCCGAGATCTTGAACATTATCCTTCTAAGGTCCAATCAATCTATTGTATCTTCAAGATGTGGTTTTCATGAAAGAGCATCTTGATTCTTAGCTTCAAGAAGTGCAAAAATTTTCCTCTGGGTCCCTTGAAAAAGTATCTCTCGGCTTGACTATACAATTCTATTATGTCAACAACAAAATCAGTGATATACCCTCTGATGGTACTATCAAACCAGTGATCTATTGCTATGGATACAACGTTTTCGACTCTCTTGACCTTCTAGATCAATATTGGTGTCCAAACCACAGGGGGTCTAGATCTGATTTCAAACTATGTTTCAGCTAACCTAGCCAACCACTCATGTAACTCCTAATGGATTCCTCCAAAGATCTCATGAATTTTGGTGAAGATGTATCTTTGTAGCCAATCTTCAGCGCTTATTTTAGGGTTCTTGTTTTGGGCTTTAGTGAAGTACCTCTCATGATCCTCTACCCACTTCTGAATCTCTATCTTTAATGGGGACCACTTTGACATTCCCTTAAAAATATTCATATCCCAGTAATGGAACCATTTGTTGCCATAGGGGCACACCCAGAGTTCATCTCCAAGAGCGCACCAACAAGCCCTAGCTACTAGCCCTTTTTGTAGCACTTGCAAAGCATATGTAGTCTCACCCAAAGCAGTTATGAGGGGGTTGTAGGATAAAGATGTCTACAACCAGGGGAATATCAAGTGGTTCTTATTGAAACAACAACATAACATGAATCTATCATTAAACTAGCTAGATATTTCCTTCACAGCTATAGATATGATCTAATACAATAATGTAGATAACAATATAACAACATCAAATCTCAAGGCATCAATCACACACAACAACAAATCTGCGTGGTTCACCCTCTCTCTAGGGCTACATCCATAGAACTGTGCTTATGATATATTAAGGTAAAGCCTACATTTCTAATCTGCGCTCTTGGCTAGCAGATCCTCTCTCTCCATCTCTCTTCCCTCCTATGCACCCAGCTGTAGGACTTGATCTTCACACCCAGTTGAAGATATTACAATACCAGAAGGCTCTCTCTCTCAACACTTCTCCCACCCTTAATACAATACTCTCCCAATGAATAATAACCAACAACAAGGCTCAACCATAGTACCCACCTGACCTAGGTACTCTTGACCTCTATTTATACATTATACTCCCTCACCCACAGCCTTAGGTCAAAACCTAGGTGTTGAAAACCCTAATTACCAAAACCTTAGGTGTCTACAACCCTAGGTCAACTTGACCCATTCTTTCCAGGCCTCACCAACCTATCTTTCCTTCTCCATATCGTGGTACTCCAAGGCATCTAATGCTAGTTTTTTCCGCTTCCTAAGTCATCCTCGATCCGTGTTCCTTGTTGATATGTCGTCCTCAATCTCCTCATCCAATGGCTTGCTTCTCCGCACTTTGCTCCATATTTTATGTTATTTTGCTCGCTTCGATCCAGTGATAGTCACTGTGTCTCCCGCGAAGCTCACTTTTCCCTTTTCTTCCTCATTCTTCACTTCCTTTCATACCCTAGGGCCAATAGGCCTGCTGAGGGGCATGGGGCACTAGAGGACATGGTGCATTCATGGAATATTTCATTCTTTTGAAGTTGACGATCTGGGGGCAATGGTGAGTATAATTACCATTCTCATCACAAAGGACACAAGGGAAGTTCATCTAGAGGTTTTTGTTGTTCCTCCGTTGGTGGTTTTTGTTATTTCCCCCTTGTGGGTTCTGGCTCCCCTGATTCTGGTTTCCCCCAACAGGTTGGTTTTGTTGGGGGTTGTTTCCCCCTACTCCTGGGTTATTATTGTTTCAGTTTTTTCCTCTATTTTTGGCATTATTCGACTGATGGGCCAGATTTTCCTCATTCAATTGTTCAAAAATTTGAAATTGTTGAATGGGAGAGAGATGAACAAAGTTAACCCCAGAATGTGGTTGTCCTTGTGGAGGAGTAATGGGCTTTGGAGAACCAAAAAATGGAAAATACAGATTATTTTGTGGTAATGATCCATAGGGTACATAGGAGGGCATAGTCTTGTCACTAGTGCTTAGGGTGTAAGTTGAGGTAGAGGGGGTACCAAAACTTGGCTGAACTATAGGGCACATCATGGGTGTCGGTGCAGGTCCACTCATGGGTGGGAGGGGAACATTAGGGGTATGGTTTTTGATAAGGGGGAGGAGGGTAATAATGGGGTCCTCCATACACCAATGGATGTTGAGGTGTACTGTACATAGGTGGTGGTTGGATGTATGAATTGTGGTGTGTTGTGGTACCAATCAATCCATTTGCTGAGTGAGACATCCCAGGTTTTTCCTAGCCAAATGGTACGGGTCTCGAGGCATCAGGTAGTACAGTATATAAGTATCCTGACTACAAATAAATGAGGTCATATTGTTGATCCTTGATGATGGCCTCCTCCTCACTTTTGGGGAAGGTAGAGACCACATATTTGTCAAGGAGAGGGACGAGTGATCTGGGAAACCAATCGAGGCATTGATTTTTGGTGGTTTATTCTTTGCATAAACCATGTCGTCGATGCCATTCATGAATGTGGTCGGTGATATGTGTGGATGAGGTTTGTTTAAACTCAGAGAGCAGTTATACAACATTTTCATGGCGAATTGGTAGTTGAAAGAAGGTCAAAACAAATTTGGCTAGTGAGTCAAAAGTCACATGGGACCTTGATTTTTTGTCTACATACCACTTGGCTGATGGGCCCGTGAGTGTGTGTTGAAATAAACTTAATTGGATAGAGTCATCCATGATGTTGTTTGATGAGAACCATAGGTGGAAGGTTATGACATGGTTGGAAGGATCTTCTCCTTCCTTTCCTTCAAACTTGGGAATGCCCGAAGGTAGTTTGGTAGGCATTGCTGGCCATGTGGGGTCATGCAATATAGGATCGTTTGTGATATTTCTCAGATACGGTATGTTGAGGGAGGCCAAATATGGCATCTGGAGTGGTGGTGGAGGATTAATTCTATCCATGGTGTGAGTGGTTTGTGTACCTGACCCATGAGGGGGGTTAAGTGGAGTTGTACTTCCCCCTTGGGAAGACATTTTCCCCACGCTTCCTTATAAAGGAGATCTAGTGGATGGTTGATCTTGGGAAGTGGACCCAAGTAGAGTGGAACCAAGAAATGTTGATCCCAATATAGTAGCACTCATAGGGGTGTGAGAGGGTTGGGCCGATGAGTTGGCGAGACTAGGAACTCCTCCTAGAAGAGGAGGGAGGTTTTGCAAGTGTCTAGAATGGTAGGGATTCTATGGGTCCCCTATGATGTCTGACTAGCAAAGTGAATATGTGTGAATGGTGATAAAATGATCAAGAGTTTTTGTATAATTTTGGACCTTCATAATATATCTCACAATTGTATGTAATCACAAGAGAGTCATACATAAATCAATTTGAAAAGAAGCATACATGTGGGTAGGTGGATTTTGTCCGCACGGGAGAACAAAGAAAACAAATGCTCGTGTCCTAAAAATACATAACATCCTTCCTCTCAAATAGCACTGGACCTTCTAATATCACTCAAGAGTGGGGTCTAAAGCCACCGGAAGAGGAACTAGTGAAGGATGAAACAATAAGTTATAATGATGGGTAGAGGGTGCATATCCCGAAAGAGTTGGCGATATTTCACAATAGCCACACAAAATCCGATCAAGGTGCAATTGCAGCCCACAATTCCCACCTAGGTAGATGTCCTAAAATTTGGTCTCTAGGTACCTCGATCAAATCGCGACATTTATATTTTTGGCCTCAAAAATGGGTCACGGGCTGGATCCCATCTAAGAGGTGTGTGCCTCAAGGTGGGATGCACAGAACAACCAGACCTTAGCCTTTGACCCTTCATGGGTATATCCTTGCCTTATGGTGTTAGGAACACTTGACATGGAGGATTTAAAGTTCCCTACTTGTCAACTTCTACTATTTGAAGATGTGAGAACTAGATAATGTGGAGTTATTTGGATGCCTATCCTTGAGATCCTACCTAGACTAAAAATTTCTTTTGGCACCTCCCATGGAGGAAAACTTAGTGAGTTTTTAGAAAAAAATTATATGTGATTATTTGAGAGATTGGGGGTGTGAACCAATATTGTTTGAATTAAGTGGAAGTGGATAATTCCTTCAAGAAAAAGTGGGACGTTTCAGAATGCCTTCAGAGGAAACCTACTTCAACCTCCAAAATTTGAGATGATATTATGTGAGTGAGTAGTGACTTTGGGTGTGAGCAAGTGATAAAATGTGCCAAATTTTTAATAAGTTAGGTGTTACCTTGCAACATGTGGACTTCATGTGGTCCTTACAAGTCTTGATTACCTATCTTACTATATGTCATTGGTACAACCTTGCGGAATTTTAAATTCCCTAAAGAACTAGCATGTGAACATGTGGGTCCTTACCAATCCTTAAAACTCCCTAGTGTGATTTAATAGAAGAAAGCTTTAAAAAACTATCCTAGATTGAAAGCATGTGGGCATGTATGGGCCCATCACAATAATATTTAAACTCTCCTAGTGATGTAAACTAAGAAAGTACCTTCAAACTATCCTATCTTTGCAACATGTGGGCATGTATGGGCCCATCACAATAATCTTTAAACTCCCCTAGTGATGTAAACTAAGAAAGTAACTTCAAACTATCCTATCTTTGCAACATGTGGGCATGTTTGGGCCCTTAAAAATTTAATATGTTTTGAAAATAAACTAAGAGGGAGCCCTAGGGGGGATTTGTCCTCTCCTAAAAATTTTATTTTTAAGGGAGATGAAATCTTCCCTCAATCATTTTTTCGATTCTCAAGATCGCTCTATGGTGCGAGAGAAGATCATACTCGATGATCAAAGTTTGATTTCTAGTCCCAATGCAAGTGTTTATATATGTGATAGTGAATGATTCCAACTTATTTTTTACAATCAAAACAACCCATCCATGTGGTAACTCAAAGAAAAAAGAGGAAAAATTATGGTTTTTAACCCCCTAAGTGCCTATGTTTTGACTAAACCTTCATGTGGAGAGGGAATCTAAGTGTGGTGGATGTTACAAATTTCATAGAATCAATATTTAGAAGGCTATGGGCCTTCCAAACATAAAAAAAACTCTTACAATGTTGGATTTCTGGACAGATGCACGGGTCACAGAGACAACATAGACGCATGTGGCACCAATGCCCAAAGAAATAATGACCTATTGGAACACGTGTGTAGAATGCACTGAAAAACATAGTGTTGTTGACACACATTCTTGGAAGACGTGCCCGTGGGTTGAAAAACCTGTGCACGTTCTGATATGCGACCGGGAAGAAAATTTTGAATGAAATTCTCTTATTCCAACTCTAAATTTAGCTTTTTGCAGGCAGGACTGGGCCGGTTATGATCCTTGTAAGGTAAATAAATAAAAAATAAATGCCTAAACAACCCAAATAGGGAGGAAATTGATACCTTATCCCAGTATGGTCGCCAATCTGTTGTATCCTTTTCGTCACTTGGATGAGAAAAAGAGGGACACCTACAAGTCCAGTTGGGTCAGTTGAACAAGACAAAAGTTAGTGAAAGAGTTAGACACATCAAGCACAAGAAATAAATAAACAACCAATATAATAACAACTAAAGAAACAAAATTAAAGTGCATAAGGAAATTAGAACCAAAATCAACCAACAAATTGACCAATATTCATGCCACTAATGGATAGATTGTATTAGTGGGAAAACACCAAAGAGAAAGGGATATTTATGGGTCCCCTCTTCCTCCAAGGTAGGGATCTTGAATCTCCTATGAGAGAGATCTTCTTACAAATGGAAAACTAAAAAAAAAAAAATGCTGAAGAAATCCAAATCCCATTCCCTCAAGAGTTGAGGAGAGTAGCTCAATGAAATGATGCTAGTATGCTCCAATAAGGAAAAAGGTTCCTTGTAGGAGAATAGAGGAAGCATAACAATACAAATATATTCTTGAATTCATAGTGCACCCATGGGATCTTTTTATAGTAAATATTTGAGGCATTATGCAACCGGTCTTTAGTGTTAACAAGGGGCCCTTTAGGGCACCTTTAGGTCTTTGACCATCCCCCACTCAGATTCAGTTTGGATTTAAGGGTCATATCGATTTGGGAGCTTAACCATAAGTGGGTGGAGGCCGACCAGAATCATAAATGTGTCATTCTTAGTTGTGCGCGGCTTTTTGCATAGACAGTCGTGCATCAGGAACATGTGCATATTTCTTGCGTTTTCGATTGGCGCGCGTGCGTGTGTGTCCTTTATATGCTGAGCACATGTTGATTTTATAACCAGTTTGTACCATTTGGAAATGCATTTTTTGGGCCATGAATGAACTAATAGGTGTTTTGAGATGTTGGATTTTTGTGACCATTTGCGAACGAGATTTCAGTGATAAGAATGATTATATATGATGTTAGCACATTAAATAGCATAATCCATCAACATTCATAGAAAATACACCCATGGAATAATAATTCAAATATTTGTGAGATATTAATTGGATGAGAAAAGAGTATTTCTATTAAGATATAATCATCATAAGTGAATGAGTTACATACTTCAGTGTCGACATGGTTTGGAACCGAGAAACTAAGTTCCTTCTAGCTAGGCCTCCACCACTTCAATCCTCCACCAAAGGAAAGATCATATAAGAGAGACAATGAAGTTCCCAATCAATAAGGGAAGAGCTTGGGGGTTGAACAATGTGTTCAGACTTAAAGGACAAAGGGATGCAGACTCAATGTGAAGTGAATAATTTCTCGAGAGTAACTTTGCTCTCAAAGTTGAATTCTTTCTCCTCTTTCCATAGCTCGGATTTGGCCCATTTATAGCCTTCAGTTGGAACTGAAGGGCTGAGTCAGAATGTTTCTAGTATATGGAAGGCCAAGGATCATTTATATCGGACATGACATGGAAACCCGAAACCATTTTTTAATTTTGAGCACATTTCCCGATGTACACGAGATGTAGTGGTGAAACCTTCATATATGCATGTTGTAATATAGGCAGGGTGCGTATATGTGGAAAAATTATGTTTTTATCTCTAGGATTTGCAAAAAGGAACTTCAAGTCTGCATAGGGAAATGGAAAAAGGCCTTTTGTGCAAAATTGCATGGGGTGAGGCAAATAATTCTATAACATGTGCCCCCTAATGTGTGAGGTCATAGGAGTATCTGTGATGGATGAAATACATTATAAAAACCCAGAAGTGGAGTAATGGGGACCCAGCTGGAAGAACTAGTTTCTCATTACAATCTGTATTGACTTTTCATACATGGATTCCAATTTGAATTAAACTACAGATCCATGTGAAAATATACCAAACAACTGTCCATGGCCATGAATAGGCCAATACAAATTCGGTTGCATGCCAAAGGTTTTCATAGTCATGATAAAGTCCCAGTAAAAATAGTCTCAAAATCAATATGAAGATATATGTATACAATGGAGTACAATATGATCTCCCATGATCACTAAAGTCACATAGGTACTGCTCCAATGAAAAGGTATAAATCGCTGAGGAAAGCTATGGATACAAAATGATGTCTTCAAGTCTTCTATACAATCCGCAAAAGGTGCAAGTCCACATCATGTGAATAAAGGAGTTGAGGTCAAACAAAATGAGACTTTGTTTGATTACCTATCATTGAGGTATATCATGAACAAATGCAAGACAACCTACTAATGATGAAAATAGGTATCAAGGCACTGAGTAAATTCTTACAAGTGTGAATACAGGATTTAGGGTCAAACACTTGAAGAATCCATCGATCAGAAGACATTGATGTATTCCCAACTGTCGATGGCAAGAGAACCTGACACTAATGACTTCAAGCCTCTAGGTACTCATAGGACTCTAGGTATTGTCTCCAGAATAGATGAGATAAATTCGATGGAAGGAGACTCACTGAAAGGAGATCATTAAGGAATCTCTCATTATTCAACACGAGGTACAAAGAAGGATATTGATGATTTGGAAAAAATCAAACGAAGAACATGTTCACAAACCAATGACCCTGTGTGTATTTCGTGTGTGCCAAGTGCAAGCAGTGCACGAAAAAGACCCTCTAAATAACATCCAATGAGGAAAAATGCTAAAAAAGGTGAGGAAACCACCAATAAGGCTAATGGAATCCAAGACACTACATGAATCCCAATGTGTGAATAGGTGTCTTATTGTTGAACACAAGGGAAACCACCCAATCAACAACCAATGATGAAATGTCGATTGTTGGGTTCCATGTTACCTAACAATGAGGAAAGTAGGACCAGGGTGCACAATAGGACTACAACTTCATGTGATTCTGAGACAAACTAAGGGTATGGACGACATGCAAAGTCAAGATTTCTGAGGAATGGACGACACAGGTTGATAGACATCCTTTGAACAAGAGAATGAGACATATGGAAGACTATGGTAGCATAGAATCAATCATGAAACCATGAGATGAAGGAGGCATCAATCAAACTCTCCATAGGGACTCGAAGAGTAACCAGTCGGGGGAGTAAAAATGCTGAGGTGAACGATTTATAATGCAAAGTGAGAACTGACAAGAGGCTCAATACTACAAGCAAGGGTATGAGATGCGATAACAACTTAACACCAAAAAATGTCCTTTTTCGTAATCTTAGTCTACTTTGTTTGAAAAAGGAATAAACTTGTACCAAATAGATGTCCTTTTGAATCCAATTTATGAGTGTGAAAGAGACAAGTTCACTCGTCAATCTTTTCTCTTTTTGAAAATGAGTGGGAAAAGAGCTTAAATCAAACTCGTCTGGGAGTCCTCTAGGCATAGGTCAACATGTTTATGAGTGAGAAATGAGGTTCAACATAAATTAATGTAATAGATATAAGGGACTCTTGGTTCTATGGAAAACATCTATGCATGGGCATCAAATGAAGCAGAGGATCTAACAAGGGTACCCATGTTTGGTAAGTCTCTACCATTTGATAATGATACATCTTGTAGCAGATAAAGAGTTTTGTGTCGCTAAAAAATGGGTTCTTACCAAAGGCATATGATTGATAGTTATAGGACAATGCAAGTGTGTATGTTGGAATGGATACCTATCCTATATGTTGGGTAGTGAAAATACCTATCCGTAGTTACAAACGATCGACATAACTCTAAGTATTGCAACAATCCCTGGCGAAAACTATAAAAACCAACTCAATGCACTGTTGTATTAGTCCATTAGGCAAAAATACTATCCGAAACTATGTAAAGTGGGTAAAAATTGCTATAAATAGTAACAAAAACCAAATTTTACTATGTCATTTGACTCTTTTACCCAAATAGTGGATTTTGGACCAAATTACCTCCAATATTCGACTGGTTATTATGGGAGTGGAGAGTGACAGAATAAACGACCATCTAGACCAGGTAATTCCTCTTCCCCTCATCTTTCTTTCTAGTGGATTACATTTTGTATTTAGGTTTGAATTTTTAAGTTATCTACGACACAAATTAAAAGTTTAGGTGTACACGGGATACCATTCATAGGGTCAAGTATACACATGATTATACATGGTTTTGTAAAAGACAACCATTTTATACTCATATTTATATGTGACTATGAATGTTGCATCCCATGTATATGTCCGTAAACAATGTTTTTGATGGTTCTTAGCTCAAAAAGTGATGTTTCTCTTGTAGGATGGTGCTAGGGTGGAGGGAAAGGGAACATGAGGAGGTAGATGTTGTTGTGGAAAGAGATATGGGGGCCCAAATGACCTTGAAAAGAAGTGGGGTGTATAATTTTTGGGCACTCAAAGGGATGAGGGCCCAGGTGAGGTTACTACATTTTCTCATGGATTACTGGGATCCAGACAATGAGAGATTCAACCTTGATGGGAAACCATTAAGGATTGAAGTCGAGAATATTTATTTCTTGATAGGGTTGTGACATCGGGGTGAGGTGGTGAAACTCAAAGCCCAGGGAGCTGGGAGTGGTATGAAGATAGAAGAATACATAGATGCTCTATGCATTGCAGTGACTGAGAAGGTCAGGAGTCAACTGGCCATCTGAGAGATAAACAATATAAGCCTCAAGATTGTTCTCCTTGTTTTGAACCAGATCAAAGGATCGAATTCAATGCATCAAACATCGAGTCTGCTTATGTTCTACTCTGTAGGGTGTTTGAGACCAACAATGTATGATTGGTGCACCTCACTACTGGATAACATGAAGATCCAGTTGACAGAATGAAAACAAGGTGAGAAGAGGAACCTCGGGTTTGCTTCCATCTTGTGTATCTTTTTCTTCGAGTAGTTTCCAGGTTTGGGACCTAGAGCTGATATCATTCCTCGATGACCTTGTGATCCAGCCATGTCATGGTGGACTAAGGTGATGAGATGACAGGGGGGAGATAGGGTTCCAACACCCTACAACGATGATTTATTTCACTGGTGTAGACGACAGGTCATTTCATTGGATGACTACCCCTATGTAGGGATCAACCTCAGAGGGGACCCTGACATGCCATTTCCACTAGGGACCGCCTACAGGGACATAGGTATGTCAAAGTTTTTTAAATATTTCACTTTTTTTGTATTGTTGTATAGGAAAACAAAAATATTTTTGGACGATGTTTAAGTACTAAGTAGAAAGGTAAGTGATGAAGACGTAGGTCTGTGACAACTGGATGGGCTTCCATGACATCGTCAGAGGCACCAACGAGATGAGGTAGTGGGAGGAGAAGCAAAGAGAGTCCTTAAAAATGTGTAAGGAAACCTTTATCGTTTGACAGAAAGGACTCTGATGGTTCAGGTAGAGGATCTTTTGGAGGCTATGCAACGGCAAGTGGTTGGCATGCCCAGATATTAGGTGTGACTCTTTCAGCATCTCGCAAATGCCTTAGTTTGTTATCATGACACACATCCAGCACCACAGGCGTAGATGTCATGTATTTTTTATTATCGGTTGTATATATGTATTGAGGGTGTTGGCCCCAATTTTTTACTATAAACATCATATTTTTTGAAATATATATAAAACATGGTTCTTCAGATTTACTTATTTTACAATGTGTACATTGATGAGAATGTTTTATTTTCTTTAGCTATGTGACAAATGGCAATCTAAAACAAAATTAGCATAAGCATCAGATACATAACTAGAACTCCTAGGTATGTAATGATAAGTAATAAAATCAAACTGTCATTTTAAAATCCACACCCATAGGAATCATCGAAGTAATGTAGGGTCACTAACATAGTAACTATTGTGAAACTGACATACTACTAATTGGGAATCCAGTCAAACCTCCAAAGAGAGAAAACCATGTGAAATGGCATCGCGTACAATTTCTATAATGATGTTATATTTGGTCACATTATTCATGGATGGACCTAGGCATACGCCACCTAAAGACACCAGTAGACCCTCAGGTGAGTAAACCACCCAAGCAATGGAATCCAAGTTTCGTGTATGACGATTGGCTCCATCTGTGAATCCTAAGTAGACTGATGACTTTGTTGACATCTTCTAACCAAAGGAAAATTCAATAAGCAAGTTGAAGACAAAAAAAAGGAAAAGATATATACCCTAAATTACATTAGTATAAAAAGAGTTATGCCCAATATTGGGGATCAATCATAATATCTTTTCAATTAGAGCCCATTCCTGGGCTCGGCCAACATGTTCCCTTCATAATATTCTAATTCATAGGCTCCTTTTTCTAAGACACATCGTACGATATAGGGACCGTGACACATGGGTTTGAAATTTCCTTCCCCGACGGTTCTTTGGCTTGATCATATAAAAGGACCAAGTCACCCTCAGCATACAACCAAGGACAGACAAACTTATAATATTGGACCTTGATTCATCTTTTATTCTCTTTGATAGACATAGAGGCATCTTGACGCTGCTCGTCAAGGATCTCTAGGTGTAAGAGGCATCGCTTGAGATTAGAAGTTTCAACGAGGAGCACAACTGCCAATATAAGAGAAGGGATTTTGAATTCAATAGGTAAGATCGACTCCACACCATGTACTAACTGGAAAGGAGAAAATATAGTGGAAGTCTTGACCAAGTTTTGGTATTCCCAAAGTGTGTGATATAGCATAATATGCTAGTCAAATTTGTTCGGGTTGATGGTTTTATGCAACATGGTCTTGAGAGACTTGTTGACGGCCTCTACCTGTCCATTTTCCTTGGGGCAGTAAGGGTAAGAATGACCATGCTTAAACCCCATATTGTATTCTAGCTCTTCCATCATTTCATTTTGAAAGTGATTACCATGATCAATGACAATCTCAATTGGGATTCTAAACCTGGAGATAATTTTATTCGATACAATGAAGGCGACAGTATTCCCGTCGGATTTAAATATAGGCATGGCCTCATACCACTTAGTAAAGTAGTCTATGGACACGATAATGTGTTGATTCCCCCCATCCAAATTTGGGTTGCAATCCACAAATTCCACCCCCCACTTGGTGAAGGGACTGACGATAATGAACGGATGGAGAAGGACTGTATGAGAGAACATTTTTTGAGTGAACACCTGGTAGGGGTGACACTTCTTAATTGATTCAATGTAATATTTAAATATAGACGACCATAAATAACTGACTCATAAAAAAATTTGGGTTGTCACAAGCCCAGATAGATGACCACCACAAGCCCTACTATGGAAATCATTTAGAACTGAATCATCTTCTTCGTGAGTTAAAAAATGACACAATATATTGCCTATTCCTCGATGATACAAAGTGTCACTGACAATAAGGTAATTTTTAGCTTGGTTGGTCATCTGACAAGAGATGCTGAGGGAACTTCAAAGTTTGAATATATAGAATAATGTCTCCATACCAAGGGTCAGACAATCAGACAAGGAAAATGTGTTCATCTACAAAATAATAAACATGAATAACATTCTCATCCAATCATGGGAAGTTGGATATTAACTCTGCAAATACTAGTGATTTCTTAGATTTCGTAGAAGAAAAATAGAGATTGAATTCTTGTAAAATGAAAATCCATTTATTTTATTTCCCCCCTATGATACACATGGTAAGGACGTATTGAAATGGATTGACATCAACAACCACAATAGTTTTGCAAAGAAATATATAATGGCATAATCGTTGGACTGCATGGACGACATCCAAAGCTACCTTTTCAATGTGAGAATATTTGAGCTCAAGACTGACTAAGTTTCAACTAAGATAGTAGATGACGTGCTCACAGAGCTCATCATCCTCCTGAACCAAAACCATAAAAATCCTCTCTTCAGATGTGGTGACATAAACCAAGTAATCTCTATTGTAGTCTAGAGACTTCAGCAGAGGCTTTGATACCAAGGATTTCTTCAAAGCATTGAAAGATTCCTAGTCTCGCTCATCCTAGATAAAAGGGGTCTCCTTCTTCGAAAGACACATGAAACCCTTATTAATATTGGCATAGTTTACTATAAACTGATGTAAAAAATTATCTTTCCCCTTGTAAACCTTGAAGTTGTCGAATAGTGCACGGGGGAGGCAATCAAAGTATTTCCTCAACCTTTAATGGATCTACCTGTTGATGGGCGAAAATGACCATCTGTCAATTGGAAGAATGAGTCTGGTCTGGGGTTGTCTAAATAATCCAAGCCGTTTGGTATGACTTGCTCTGACAGGTTTAATGGCTCCAATGGCCAATCTAATAGTCCTAAAAGAAATAAAATAAAGAAAAATAGTAAACTAACCATTAGCTACTTGGTGTATATATGTACATATGTATCTATATAACTATTTTGAAATAATGTTTACAATACAAATCTGTTTATCTAATTTTTGTGCAAGATATACAAGTTGTGAGTTTTAATCTGAACTCACGAAAATCTATGAAAAGATAGCTCTTTTGACAAAAGTAGATAAAGAAAGCAAAATAAGCTATTTTTTGTTTTTATCTTTATTTATCTATAAGATTAAATATCAAAATATACTATGAAATAGGAATATGTAGATGGTCAAAACCAGACCACATATAAGGGTTTCTAAAAAAAACAAATGATAAAAGAAATAAACTAACCTATTAATAAGTTAATCAACATGCATCCGACGTCTGTATGATCATGAAATGTCCATCCAACCTGCCCAAGAGATAAACCTGCAGTGAACCTTTACACTGTTCGGAATAAATGAAAAACAATATATTGACTGTTGGATTTTAATGACATAATGATAAGACGCAAATAATAACTGTGATATTTGTGATTGCAAGCAATTACACATAAGATAAATCTAACTGTAACAACCTGCTTTTAATCATTCAACAAAATTAAAGATAAACCTTATCATTTGAATTGAACGAGCGATCACTATTTTTAATAATTGAAGCATCAAAATGTGGACTATATTAAAAGAAATTGTCTTGACAACATAATAATTTGTGAAGATGAAAACTATCAACAATTATTGGATTATCAAGATAAACAAACCATAAATGAAAACAACATTTACAGATAGCTAAAGCAGAAATGTAAACATATGTTCCATCCACATTCGTGTATAAGCTCTCCACCTTCAGCCCCAAGCCAAGATGTTCTCCATTACAAAAATATGAGTTTTTAAAGGTTTCAGAAAAATAACTGTCTTATCTTAGAGATAAGATAGAATCATCTATTGCTTACAAAAATAGAGGGGGAATATAACCACCCAGATCACACTAAATCTTAAAAGCCTAAAAAAATTTGTTGTTGTTTATACAAAAATGAATCATAGATATGGCTAATAAGCCCCCAAAAATGCTTCAGATCACTTGGTCACCATAGACTCCCAAATATCCCGAAAGAAAATATAAAAAATAGAGATTCAAATGTACATTTAACCAATAATTTCCAAATTTTGATTTAGAATAGATTGGCTGGAGAATCTGTTGATTTTGTAGCTAGTCTTATTCTAGAAACGAAATCTAATTTATTCAATGAACAAGAATATAACACTATTTTAAGATAAAAACAAATCTTTACCTTTAACTGGAAAATCAAATCGATTCACATGATCTCGGAAATGATCACTGTTGTTACACTCTCTACATTTTTTATAATGATATTTCCAGTTCTCTTTAAACGTTTCCCTGGTCTTTGTGCATTGGTTTGAGTTTGTGATTTTCAGTCATTAGTGAGTCAATCTAGGTTGTGAAGGCCTTGATTTTATCTTGTATGGAGGGAACATCTGTGTAGTGGTTTTCTATCCAGAATAAAAACACTTCACACTGCAGTTCAAGAACTGTTGATTGAAGGAACCCATGGTTGTATGTCAACACACTCCCACTATTGCCTGTGGGTTTTTTAACAAGTTTGATAAAGGGATTCGGGAAATGCCCTTGCATGATGGTTTTCATACAAAAAGTTTAGGCCTAACATTTGAGACCCCAAGAGGCTTCTCTATAAGAGATTTATCTAGCATTGTAGCAAGGTCTGTAACAAAAAAAAAAAAAACTTATCTTAACGGAAACAAAAATTCTGAGAAAATTACCTCCAAAGGTAGAAGAATATCTCTACAAATATCCATTTTCTAGAGAAACTTCCTACAATGAAGATAAAACATCTCATTTCGGTTCTGGGTTTTAAAGGGTTTTGTCTAATTCGTAGCGGTTTTCTCAGAATCCCTCCTGCAAAATCATGTCTCTAGCAAACAAAAACGAGATTGAATAGACTATAACAAAATAAAATAGACCAATTGTGGGTTTAGATGGCAGTGGTAGGAGGTAATCCCACAATAAAAAAATGGAAGCAAAACTAGGAACACACCAGGGGAACCATAACACAAGCAATGGGGGTTTCAGTCATGAAATTTGGGAGTTTCTGGTGATGAATGTTTAGAGTACATACGAAACCTGAGACTTAGCTCAAAATGATGGACCTGTTGTTGTAAAACTGCCACCTCCCATAGGGTACAGACCACGACCAAGCTCAAAAAAAATATCATTGCGCACAAGGTGGAATCAGTTTCCAAAATTTAGGAGAGGCAAAAAATTATAAACCAAAGTGTAATGACAAGAATAGGACTTACCAAGAGCCACAAAGATATATATGATAGTTTAATTTTAATGGATCCTTGGTGTTTCAAACAACAATTCCAATCACACTTCACAATCGATGAGCCAATTTAAAGAAACTAACAAGCGAAGCTTCATAGCACAAAAACCTTTATTAGAAACCAAACTGTAGAGACATCTTCCTTTCACAAACTTTAGATAAAATGGTAAAACAATCATGAGTTTCAATGCTTCGTTCATGCTTTTAATCATGAATGAAGACACCAAAATGAAGAAAGGAAAACAATAGGAATAACCGAGACATCACATTTACAATTCAAAATTACTTTTGAAAAGCAATAATCCCATGACCATGTGTCGGCAGCTACATAACTTATCATTTTTCACTTTTAAAAAGTGAAAACATGTTGGGCTGCCAACACTACCATGATCCGAGTATATGAGACTAAAAATCCTAGAAGACGTTCAGACCTAACACAAAATATGCATTTACGAGGGTTCAACCGAATTATATAATGATGACATATTTCAAAAACTAGCCAAAGGTGCTTAGGGTGATCCACTCTCTTACGAGAGTGAGCAGAAATATCATCAAGATAAGATTCAACTATATGCTTAAGATCATGGAATGCAAAGTTCACAACACGTTGGAAGGTTGCTCCGATGTTTTTAAGACCTAAAGGAATCTTCTGGTATGTGAAAGTACCCCAAGGACAAATAAATTTCGTCATATGTTGATCCTTGGGTTTAATTTGAATTTGGTTGTACCTTGAAAATCCATCCATGAAAGAAAAAACTTCGCTTCCCTCACACTCAATGAGAATATGATCGATGAAAGGTGTTGACAAGTTATCTTTAGGATAGTCTTTGATCAGGTCACAAAAATCCATGCATACACAGATGGTTCCTTTCTTCTTATTTACATGAATGGGATTAGATACCCATTTAGTCAAGGGAACTGGGTAGATAAATACAACATTAAGTAGTTTCTCTACCTCTTCCTTAATAGTAGGGACCTTCTGGGGATTGACATCTCTAAGACTTTGTTGAATAGCCTTAACATCCGGGTAAGTTTTAATATCATTTTCAACAATTCGAGGGTCGATTCATGGCATATATTCATATGACTAGGCAAATACATCTCGGAATTCCTTGAAGAGTTCGGTGTAGATGAATATTTATTTTGGTGAACAATCTACATCGATGTGCACATTTTCAATCTTTCCAGGGGTACGAGAGATATCAATCATGACAGTAGGATAGATACTCACCATATTTCCTTCAACATAAATTATGTTCATATCAAGTGGAACTACGGCATGACCAACTATCTCTCTCAGAGTAGATCAAAATTCATCTTGTTTGATTCTAGCCATCTCTAGGAGAAAATAAGAGTTGTTGTTCCTGAGTCTGTACTTAAGGCTAAAAAGTACAGTTTCAAGGCATCCGAAAGTGGTTAGGATAAGGAGAAGGGAAAATGTCAACCTTCAAAAAAAGAGTCTAAAGGAGATTTCTTCGTTGGGGTAGTCTGGCTTCGAACTTCTCCTGAATCGTTATGTCTCGTTCAATGACTGCCCATGATTGTTCAAGTTCGACCCGGTTAGTTGTTGTTTTAAGGATAGTGTCGAAGAGATTTAAGGAAATGTACATTTGGTTCAATAATCCGGGTTCAACTTTAGGTTGAGTTGGTGTGGAGACTGTCATGGGGGAAAAGTACAGGTAAGAGAAATGTTAAGAAAGGTTGAGTGTTGTCTCGGTCTAGTTTTATAAAAGAGAATCCACAGTTGCAGTATTAATGGTGTATGCAAATCTAAGGCTCATTCTGTAACTGTATTATATTTTAATAAAAGGGGTGAGATGGGGGAAAAACATTAAGCCATTTACAGTGTCAGGTTCCTACCAGGGGAAAATCTCGCGAAGTAAACAGAAGAAGAAAACATTTAAGAAAATAACCAGTGTAACAAAAAATACATGTAGAATTCTAAAACTGCAAATTGGTCTTACACAACTGATAGCTGGTGCAGAGGAAAGGCAATAAACAATTACAGAAAACCCAAATTTATCCATTATAGTAGTGGTAGTACTAAAGTATAACGAAGCACATCAATTACGAATATGAATTGAAAATGAAAAAATGAGGAACAAGAAAGCAAACTTGTAATACAGAAGTGACGGAATTGAGAATCTCGGATCTGCTTGTATTAAATCTCAACGAAAAAACTCTATTACAAAATCTCAAAAAAGGGTCCAGCCCTGTTTATTTCTCTCTGGGGTATATTTATACAATTTCTGCAAAGCAGGTAGAATCCCAATGGTCGCAAAAAATTTCAATTATGATAGAGGAGAGAGGAATCGCTCCATCTCCCCTAATCTGTCTTCACTTATTGCCAGGTGCTCGTCTTCGCGCAGACTCGGTGCAGGCGATACATCTTTCCATGAGTTGAGATATGAACCATGAAGGTTTCTCTTAACAGCTGGCCTCGGTGAAGTAACACTCTCAGGCTAACTGTTGTAGCTTGTCCCCCATTTGTGCATCAATGATGTTGAGGGCACTTAGTTGTGTGCTGGGCTGGATCAAGTGCTTGTCAACTTGGGCCATGTCCACCCTATCTATCAGAGAGACATTGGCTGAATCTCTCTCATCCTTCTCTCTCAGATCAAGTGAGATCTATTCTACATTCATCTGCATCAATGTTTCTGCGTCGCCCCCACTATCCATACCCAACAGCTCGCCATCTATAGAATTGAAGGCTTCTTCTAGTGAATTGGTTACCTTTTGGGCTTGTTCCTTGCCCAGGGCAATGTTGTGCTCCCAATCCTTCAACATAATGTTACCTCAAGTTTGTTCTAGGATGGCGAGTCCAGGAGAACCTGCCGAAACTCTATTTTTCGTGGCTATCACCGCCTCCTGGAAGGCAATTCGAGTTGCTTCTACATCCCTCTCTCTGACAGTCAGGTTCTCGGAAACCTGATGCATCAATAGACAATTCTCTCGGATTGCTCCCACTTTGGAAAGAAAACTCTATTGTGCAGAAGAGATCCTATTTCGAATCTCGATCGCTTGGGATTTAAACCCCTCGACATCGATCATCCTTCTTTCAGTGATCTCTACCTGAGCTTGCAGCTCTGCAATCATAGTCCTCTATTGACCCGCTTGTATCCGACCATCTCAGATCACTAGATGTGCTTGCTCCAGCTTGGTTTTGAGCACTTCTATTTCATTTCTATCTACTAGTCAGGCCAGTTCTATCTCCCCGCTCACCTGGCCTTTAGCATTTTCTGTGGCCAAAGCTACTCTGGCTTCGAGGGTCTTGATCAGGCGATTTTTCCTTTTGAGCTGGTTTTTTAGCAATCCGACTGAAAAATGATTCGTCGATGCATACGCTCCTAGAATTCTTGTGATCTCTGTGGCAAATTGCTCATTCTTTTTGTTCTTTCCGTCGGTCATAACTTTGAATTTCTTAGCATTCAATTCTCCCTCCTGGTAGAATTCCCTTTTTACTACTTCTTTTCTCTTTTTATCAAAAAAGAACTCGTTCGGAGGAATTTCTTCTGCTCTTATAGGCCTCAACTCCTCGTTGAATATCCACCCTTCTTCGATATTCCCCTATGCCGACTGCAAGGGAGTGAAAGAAGTGATAGGTTCCCCGATTTGTTTCGTTTATTTTCCTGGGGTGTCAGTCGGGTTCTTCTTATTTGGAGGTTCTAGGGTTTTTGTCTCGACTTCTGGATATCGTTTCTTTGGCGGGTCCAGAGTCTGTGCCTCTGCTTTGGGCTTCTTTGTTTGTTTCCCCTTATCTTGGTGTTTTCTTGAGTCAAGAGTTTCATCTTTTGGATCTTCGACATCCTTCTTCTTTTTCTCGAAAACACCCGAGCTCTCACCTCGCAACACAGTGGGGAGACTGCTTCGTCTATGCTCCTGGAATTTGAACATAGTAGTTGTGTCTTCAGGCACCAAGGATCAGATTTGGGTGAGAACTTCTTCATAAGACCTAGCCCCTCAGAAAATATCATCCGATCTCATGCTCAAACCTCTTGAGCCCACAATTTTCTAAATGGTTGCTTACAACCCTCTGTGGATCATGTTTTTTATACTCGATGGAGACCAACTTCAGGTCTTCCAGGGCTGTAGCCTCGGCTTTGGCATGCCCAAAATCCAATAAAGAATAAGAATTTATTCAAACGGGAAAAGATGACCACACCTTATTTGAAGATTCTTTGAGTTCTTTACTCACCCCGCCAATCACTGTCTGTCCGGCGACCTCGCGACAAGCTAGCTTGTTGGGGATGAACAATGGTAGTGCAAGCGGGGGAACAACAGCCCCAAACACTTTGAAGTAGGAGAACTCTTCCTCCATGTACCCGTCCGCTATACCACTGAGATTTGCAGCAATGTTGTTCGAGATACGAGGTGGCGGGTGACCAAAAATGGTGATATGTAGGGGCACCATCACCCAGTTGAAAATTTCGTAAATGAAATGGTCTGCTTTATTTTCCCACAGTTTGTCGTGATACTCATGTATGGGTTTTTCCTAGGCTGGATTCCAAGCCTAGCTCATCAAGGGGAATGGTTTCATGGAACATACCGCATCCATAATATATGCAGACATGAGAAACGAGGACGGTCTCCCACTTGCTTTCTGCTCCTGATACTCTGTGACCCTGTTGGCCAAACTGTCTGAGAGTATCTTTGCCCAATTAAACGAGAAACCTTCTGCGACCCAAAACATGAGAGGCACCCACGCAATGATGAAATGCGATGTGTCCTCCCTCCCTAATAGTTGGCATGTCATCATTGCCACATATTTATACTGTGGCTCTAGCGAAGCGATTGAGTAAATGCCCTGGTCATTTTCTCTGAATTTCACGGAGCACGAAACCCAATCCTTTATCAAACCAAGCATGGTCTTATCATATTGTGTGCACTCCTTCTCTATGAATTCCTCCAGGAATTCATCACCATACGTGTATTCATATGTCGTTGGTATCTTATACATGGTTTGGATATGCCCCAGTCTAAAAGTCCTGACCGTGACCCACTGGTCGTTCATGATATTTCTGGTGGGTAGGTCTATGTGATCCAATGCCCATCGAATCATATCATAATATGGGAGTAGACGTGGTCTGGTTGCTACCCTGTGCATTCTGGATTGAACAACTATCTTGTATTTGGTGTTTAGGTCATCCTTTTCATTGTCGTCTGAGTCTGAATAATTCACCAACTCTGATTGCAGAATGTCTGAAACAAATGACCAGCTAGGGATCGATTCGACACTCCGGGGTGAAGTGTCGGAGACATTATCCGAGCCTTGCCCTGAAACCTCGACATTTTCCATTGTTGCTTTCCGTGGAGCCATAGTTGAAGCTTGCATTTTCTCCATTCTATGATATAACTGCGTATACATGCAGAAATTAGTTCACTTAGAAATGACGAGCTCTGCGTGCTTATGAAAATTCTTTCGATATAATAAAATGAAACTCTTATATATATTTGAAAAATTCGGTACTTTTTGAAATAAGCCTATCAAATCGTAATTAGAAACAAATTAATTGCATAAAATCCGATCTTATATGCGTGGATTTACCCTTATTCTCCATAAATATCGTAAAGTTTTGGTGGTTTGACAGTCGATCGAAGTATGGAGAGCAAATGGCTACCTCGAGAAACGTGCAAGCCTCGGGGCACGGGATATATCTTGCTTTATCTTAAATTATCAAATCTTACCAACGTTCATCAATTCCTAGTTGTTCGCTACTTTGTGGATTTTCTTTTAACATTTTGAGTTCCCAACTCCTGAGATTGCGAGGATCGATTTTGGCTTAATTAACAGTAACCACAATTTCCAGCATAATTAATTTAATCATCATTTTATTCACCACATCGCAACTCGGAACTTCGAATACAAGTTTTTGGGAAATTAGTATGCCGAGTCGCGAGATCGCGAGATGGCGATAATTAAAACCGAATTAAGGGGAAGGAAATCTTGGATTGGGAAATTAATTAATCAAGTGATAATTTCCTCGCGACTTCGGGAGTCGGGGTTTAGAAGCTGGAAACTTTGAAAAGGATAACGTTGAGTGGCGAAAGGCCAAGAACAACTTTTACCATGGTTAACTTTTTACCTTTGATCTTTGACATAGGTTACCCAGCTAGGAAATCACGTTCTCGGCTCTCGAGGTTGTGAAAATAAAAAATATGACTTGGCGAACGCCGAGGTGCAAAACCCCGACGACGTCTAACCGTGAGTTAAAAGATTCTACCTTGGTTACTACCCTTATTCTCCATAACTTTATTCGTAATATGTCTAAAAATTATGAACAAACGCAAACAGAAAACCCAAAGGGTAATGTTTTAAATAAAAATGCATGTATGTACACGAATATATATATATATATATATATATATATATACATNTTTTGGAAACTCTTATGTCATGCAATGTTTCAGATATCGCCCGTTGACAGGGGCACTGAGGACTTCTTCGTCGATGTTCTCCAACAGGAAGGAATTTTTCCCTTCTGGAGCCGAGACCCTGAATGGTCCATACTAGAGGTGGTCAAATTTACCATGCTTCGCAGCTTCCTCTTTTTTCACATCCCATCTTAGTACTAAGTCACCTGGAAGGAATTCCCTATCCTTTGCCTTGAGATCAAATAATGCTTTCATCTCATCCTGGTACTTTTGCATTTTCTCATCAACTTCCACTCTATGTTGTTGAACCTCAATCAGCTGGTTAATTATCCTAGTTACATGATTGGGTTCTTCGTTTTGATCCTGCCATAACTTCATTACTGGCAGCGCTAAGTTTATAGGTAGAATCGCCTCTGTCCCATAGACCATTTGAAATGGAGAAATGCCGATAGACCTTTTAGTGTTGATGCAGTTTTCCCATAATGCGTACTACAAGTGCACATGCCAAGACCTTTTATTTTCATCCAGTACTTTTTTTATTATGTTTACCAGGATCTTGTTGGATGATTCAGCCAACCCATTTCCCTGAGGGTAATAAGCAGTGGAATGGACGAGAACGGTATTGTACTTCTGACAGAAGTTGATCATAGCCATGGACTTGAAGGCCTGGGCGTTATTGGTAACAATCTTTCGAGGACACCCGAATCTTGACAAGATATTATCTTCCAAGAAGTCGATCACCACCGAGTTTGTTGCCCCTTTGGTTGGAATGGCTTCCACCCACTTAGTAAAATAATCCATGGCTGTTAAGATCCACTTATGCTGAGCACTGGAATGGGGATTAATTTCCCCTATGAAGTCTAGTCCCCATTGTTGAAATGGAGCTTCAGTTTTGACTAGAACGAGACGTAGTGCAGGGAGTTTATGTTTACCAACGAATATTTGACAAGGGTTGCACGCGCGTACTTTGGCATTGACGTCTGAAAATAGTTTCGGCCAATAGTATATGTCCCTAAAAATATTATAGGCTGTGTCTCTCCATGCATGGTGTCCTCCACAGATTCCTTCATGAAATTCCTCTATAACTCGTGGAGTTTCTGACTCAACCAAGCAGACTAGCAGGAATCCAAGTGGATCTTTCTAGTATAGCTGGTTTTCGGTGATGCAATATTTTACAGCATGGAGTTTTAAAGTTCTGCATTTGGCTGGTGATAGTCCATCTGGGCATTTCAAGTTCAACAAGTATAACACTATGTCTTTATACCATCCCGACGATATGAACTTTTCCTCAATCTTTCTTGGATCTGTCTGGTCATCCAGCTCATGCAGGTGTGTGTCTCTGTCTTCTCCTTGGAGGCAATTAATATCAAGAGCTCTAAGATTCGACTCAGCCAAGAGTTTTCCAGACCCTTCCCCTTTATCAATTTAGTTGGCTTGACTTCCAGATCGAATTCTTGTATTTTAGCGAGCCATCGCCCTCTTTTTCCGTCACTGTCCAGCTGTACCAATATGTCCTTTACAGAACTGGTGGGTACATACACGATTATATTTGAATGTAGCACATATGTTCTGAATACTTTCAATGCTTTTACCATTGTGTATGCTTGTTTTTCCATTATGTTATATTTCAGTTCTTCATCTCTGAGGCTTTTGCTGAAAAACGCTATCGACTGTTCGAACCCCTCTTCATTTTTCTGCAAGACTACTGCGGCGATGGTATGTTCAGAAGCAAAAGAGAAGATGAGAAAATCTTTCAGATAATCCAGACTTGCTACCACAGGTGCCTCGCTTATGAATTTTTTAATATGTGTGAACGACGCCTTGGCCTCGGTGGTCCAGTTCAACCCGCTATCCTTCTTCAACATTCCTGTAATCAGTTTGACAATCTTAGCGAAATTGGGAATGAACCTTCGTAGAAAATTTATCTTTCCTAAGAATGATTGAATTTCTTTTATATTTCTAGGGATAGTGATAGTATCTATCGCTTCAATTCTCTTAGGATCAATCCTGATTCCCTTCTTAGATACGACATGGCCCAGAAGCTTACCTTCCCGCATAGCGAAATGTGATTTCTTTGGATTCAGGGATAGACCAAACCTGCGACACTTTTCAAACGTCTGTCTTAGATGCATCAAATGTTCTTCATCAGTTTTAGAAAAAACCGTCAGATCATCAAGGTAAATGACTATGAACTTGTCCCTTTCTCCCACAAAAGCGATGTCCATAGCTCGCTGGAAAGTGGCCCCTGCATTCATCAAACCAAAAGGCATTTTGTCATACATGAAAGTACCCCAGGGCGTGGTGAAAGCAATTTTTTCCCTGTCCTGTTCATTCATGGCGATCTGATTATAACTAGAGAAACCATCTATTATTGACATTCAATTAGCTCCAACAACCTTTTCTAAAATGTGGTCCATCTTGGGCAGCGGGTAATTATCCTTGAGAGACGACTTGTTTAGGTTTTGGAAATCCACACATAGTTTGATTTCCCTGTTCTTTTTCCTGACTGGAACTAGGTTAGCTACCCAGTCAGAGTATCTCAAAGGTACTATTATCTTTGCATCCAAGATTTTTTTAATTTCCTTTTCTATCACACGTAATAGAATGGGGTTAATTTTCCTAAGCTTTTGCCTAAACGGTTTGAACCCAGGCTTCAAAGGTATCTTGTGATCAATAATGGAAGTGTCATATGTTTTCAATTCATCATAGGACCAGGAGAAAACATATTTATATTGTCTGAGCAAGTCTTGGTACTTCACTTTCATTTTGGGAGGGAGGAATTTCGACAGTTTTACCATCCGGGGTTCTTTTTCGGTCCCTATATCACAGTCCTCCACCTCTTCTGGCTGGGGCTGAAAAGTGGACTTTACAGGTACATCATTTTGATCAAAAAGAATTTCCAAAGGAATCAATCCTTGGGGAATCTGATTTCTTTTAAGGACCAGCATACGATGATCCACAATTTTTTCTCGGAAGGCTTCAAGTTCCTCTCCTTCTTGCATGATCCACATGGAGTCATTCTGGTTTTGTTGGTCAGTGTGAGTTTCTGAGAATTCGCCTACTGCTATAAGGAACTTCTTAATCTGTTCATCATCTTCAAAGACTTTCCAGTGTCAGATATTGTCTAGTATGGAAGGCTTGTATCTGATTTCAATGTGATATTTTAGTTTGAAGGTTGTGGGAGGAGAAAAGGTTGAAGCTACCTTTGCCAATGCATCAGCATGTAGATTCTCGACGCGAGGGATAAAATGGATATTTATGGATGAGAAATTTTTTTCCATTAGATCCCAAGTATAATTTCTATATGCTCTTAGTCTAGGATGCCTGTCTAGGTACTGTCGGTTCACTTGTCTTACTATCAACGCCGCGTCACCGTATACCTCCAAGTTTTTTATATTTAATTTTTTGGCAGCCTCTAATCCTAAGATCAATGCTTCATACTCACATACGTTATTAGTGTAATCTATGTCCCACTGCAAATGATAGGAGAAAGGAACAATGAACTTACCTTCGGGTGCCACCAAGAGTACTCCAGCACCAACCCCTTCAGAAGATGAAGCACCATCGAAATACATTTTCCATACACCAGTATTACACAACTCTTATGTCAAAGGGTTTGACTCTTCTTGCTAGTATTGATTTCCTCCAGGCAACCATCCAGACCATCATCAAAAGACAAGATGCAGTTTCCCAGATCTTGGTCTGCGATGTAAATGGGGAAGTTGTGCGGGTTTTGAGGGTCACTGACCGTGTATACAAGTCTTGTCTATCTGTATAAACGAGTGAAATGACCCCCAAACATAGGGATTGTGGCATAAGACATGTCTAACTGTATGGAACCTCCCAACTTGGCCCCCCATGACCTAGATAACAACATACCGTACTTAGGGGCGATATCGACGATAACCACATCCATCAAGATACTTTTAACAGGGACATGCGCCAGGGTAACTACCAGATCCTTTATCATCCCCATGCATTTAACCTTTCTTGAATCAAAAGAATAGAGATTTCCATAAGGTCTCGTGATCTGGAGACCTATCTTCTCCATTATAATCTTGGGCATAACATTATGGGAAGCTCCGGAGTCTAACATACAATTATGCAACAACTGATCATGTATATTTAGAGTGATATAGAAGGGAGCGATGTTGTCTTTGGACCCTTCAAAATGGTGACCAAAAGTGATGTTAGGTCTATCATCTTCCAAGTTTATAACATCAGAGTGGCTTTCTAGTTTGGAGACACCTATCATTTTGGTAATTTCTTTGCAATAAACTGGGTTTTTCGCTAATTCCACCAAAGGGATTGGTATCTTAATTTTGTTTAACTCACTTTCAAAACTGAACGCTCCATTTACTTTGTCAGTTTGTCCGGTCGAGACTTCTGAATTCTTTCTTTCTGCTTGATTCGTCTGGATAGATTTATCATTCATTGTCTTAGTTGAAGAAGTATCTTTGTTTGCGGGTTCGATTGGCTGCGTTTGGGTTCCAACTTTTCCTACCTCGGACTCTTGAGTGCTCACTCTTCTCGTTTTGTTGTTGGGTGGTGGAGTCTCATCCGAAGGAGGCTCATAAGCTTGACCTCTCTGAAGGATTTTGCTGGGTTGAATTTTCGAGGTAGGTTTATTCTTAGATCTCAGGTTGTACCTTTGTTGAAACTCAACTATCACTATTTTATTTTCTGGTTGGGATTCATGGTTCTTAGTGTGATCACTCTCTTCACTCTCATTTTGTGTCTCCGGCACATTTAGAGACTTTTCGTAGTCTTCGCGAGTCAGATATGGTTGACTACAGTCATCACCGAAGTTCTTGACATCGTTATCTGAATCCTCGAAGTCTTGAAAATCGTTAGCTCCTATAAAATTTTCATTCTTCAAGGGAGCCTGTATTTTTTGATCTTCCTTCTTTATTTGTCTTTGTTGATTAGGGGGGTTTTGATTTTTTCTGAAATCTTTTTTGGGGTAAGAGTCAGACTTGGACTGTTCAAGTTCCATTCGAGTTATTTTATTTGACAATTCTTTAATCACTCTAGCCATGCCATCCACCCTATCGTCTAAGGATCTATTGGACCCTGAAGGGACAACTAGCTCTCTAAAGTTCTTGGTATCTCATCTTCCAGTCTCTACTCTAGTCTTAAGTTTACCCGAAGCCATCATGTTAGATTCTATCTCTACCGCATCGTCCTGCATACAGTTTAAGGTGGCTCCCCTTCGCTCTCGCAAAAGTAATGCAAAATCCGGCTCGAAAGCTCCAGCAAAAGTCACTTTGGCCGCGGGTTGAGATGGTTTGACTTAAGCTGGGATTTTATTGTACAGTTTGTTGAATCTCAGAATGAATTCCATGACTGTTTCTGAGTTCTTTTTCTTCAAAGACCCGAATTGAGTTAGATAATAGAGATGGTCTTTTCGCTCGCCCCATTTTTTGAGGAAAGCATCTTCCAAAGCATCATATGATGGAATAGAAGCAGCGAGTAGGCTCCGAAACCAAGTTCGGACCTGACCTTCAAAATTTTGGACAAGGAGTCTCGAATATACATCCTCGTGATCGACACCACAGAGATTTGCAAACTGGTCGAAAAGATTAATATGTTCAGCAGTGGTTAGATCTCCCTCCCCGTTGAATTTCGGTAAATTCTTTATGTAGTTTTCTAGAATATCATGTAAGGGGATGGGAAACACCAAAGGGGTGTATCGGGCTGCGACTTTCACAAAAAATCTAGGAGGGGGGAAGGCCCTTGACCTCCACCTCCTCCTAGAGGGACTCCTCCTCCACCGCCTCCTAGAGGGACACCTCCTCCACCTCCTCCAAACCCTCCTCCTCCTCCTATAAAACCTCCACCTCCTCCTCCGACGGCTGCCATCATTGTTTGTGGAGAGTTATAAAGGGGGTTTTCAAAAAATAACAGGGGATTTTTCTTTTCTTGGCTAAGAGGAGACTTTGATGAGGAAGGACAAGGAACGCGAGGAGTTGGTTCCTCGGACTTGCAAGAGACGGAATTGGGAAAACTGACGGGTGCGGGAAACGAGTGTGTAACACACTCTTCAGGATTTGGAGAAGTTGGGAAATTCAACTGAAGATAAGATGGTATTTTAAAAGCCGACAAACCTTCGAGAGGGCCTTCTCCTCTCTGTGCTAAAGGGATTGTTGGATGAATCTCACTTCTAATTCTGGGACAGATTGGCATTGAATATTTAGTGTCAAAGAAAGGACTAAACAAGGTCGAGGGTTCGGAAGGACTCTCGACCTTCGGTGATGGGATTGCAAGTTGGTAAACGACAGAGGTAGGATTAAAAGAGCCTCTCACCTTTAGAATTTTTTCGGGATCGGTAATGGGCGTAATCTGCTCATCATCCAGGTTTTGTCTAGTATTCCTTCGACTGAATGCCAGTTTATTTCTTCGTGGAGTCGCCAAGTGAAAGATAAAAAGCCTTAAAGGGTGTGTACTCTTTGTTCACTATCAAAGGGTAACACTTTCAATGAAAAACAATTTGTCATTTTCCCAGAGAAAAAGATTTCGTAACTTAGGTCCTCGACAACGGCACCAGTAAGATGTTGACACTCAGAACTGAAATGGGCTGCAACAAATCAATCCTGAGGTAACCTCGAACCACTTTGGATTGGGAGTTTCCCCTTCCAACCCAAGAGGGATCTCTTGAACAATGTCACAATAGGAATTTAAGTAGCGTGAAAAAGGTGGGCATATTTATGGGTAAATGATGGTCTTAGATTTTTGGAGTTTGGGTGTTAAACCAGGGAAAAGGTCCATTGGGCATGGAGTCAAATGAAAACCGAAGAAAAGAGATAATAGCAGAGATTAAATAACTTGTAGAAAGTGAGGCAAAGTAGGTCTATCTTTCAGCGCTTTGATAAATCATGATGCGGTAGGGGAAAGAAAAAGGAAAGGCTGATGTAGCAAAGGATACATGTAGAGTTCTGGAAATGTATATTGGTCATACAAAGCTGATAGCTAGTGCAGAGGAAAGGCAATAAACAATCGCAAAAAACCCAAATCCCTTCGTTATAGTAGTGGTCGTACTAAAGTATAACAAAGCCCATCGGATAGATGAAAACAAAATGTAATGCAGTTGTGATGGATTAAGGAAGACATAAATCTATGGTAAAGACAATATCAATTGCGAGTAAAGAACACATAAATGCAGTCCAAACAAATTTAACACAGCTGAAAAGAAGAAAGACATGCTGAAAGAAATCAACTGTGATGAATCTCACAGTCACAAGCAAAAATCATCTTTATTACTCCAGTCTGGTTTACAAAACCTCAGTCGTTACAATGAAACTCTCTCTAAAAGAAGTTTTTTCCAGTCTCGCGCTCATGCGCCCCCTCCTTTCTATTACATACATCAGTCTTTAAAAAGAAAAAAAAAAATCCTTGGTGTTCTAGGGATCTGAAACGGTTCCTCTTCATGGACTGTGCGAATGCTAGATGTTCTGTCGTTTGGGAGCACTTCTCCTTCAAATTCTCGGTGATGACTGTTCGGTGTCTCACAGAAATATTAAACCTGTTAATGGCCACTGGCCTACATGTCTTCACATCGTTAACGATGCCTTGAGATGCTGCAAATGATCTCGGTATTTGTGTGCCACGCTCGTTGTGCAGGATTTCGGATTTGAGATCAATGAATCATCCAAACATGTAATTCTTATACAAACAGAGAACCATTTTGCGCGCATGTATTCCAAGGTTCTCTAGGGCAGAACATGATTGAATCTTTTCTTCAACGAAGATTTCATGGCCTTTGATATGAACTTCAATATCTATTCTAACTTTCCTGTATTTCCAGTAAATATTAAAGGAATCAAAGGCAGAATTGCTTGGTATTGAGAAACATGCCTCGCTATTTTAAACTACGATCGAAAATCGGTGTAGATTATCAAACGGTCTTCAGCATCTACTTCAGAGAATAAAATGTCAATGTATTCATATTCTCCTCCTGGGATTTTGATGACAGCAGGCCATTTAACACTGCACAGTGCCGCGTTGTACCCTTGTAGCCTTAAATGCTTCACCAGGAGACGCCTAATACATGATAAATTGTGAAGGAAAGAGAAATGCAGAGAGAAAAGAATAGTATATTCAAATGTATGAAGAAGTACAGAACAGAACTGAAGAGATTCAGAAGTCCTTAACAATAGGAAATAGCTGAGCTTATATATGCTCAAAGCAAGACAGAAATAGAAAGTACAACTGTCCAGTACAGCTGGCAGTGTACGGTTATACTGTTGAGGGTACAATATATTTAACA
>ML790319.1:279259-326820 GCA_009831015.1 Picea engelmannii | reverse complement strand
TTTCCAAACCTTGTGAAAAAGTCTGTGACGCGTGCTCTCAAGATCCGTGAGGCTCTACGCTGTGAGGATCGAGTTGCTCTCCCGACTGTGTGAAGAGGCTTACTGCTGAAGCTCTGATACCATGATAAATTGTGAAGGAAAGAAAAATGCAGAGAGAAAAGAATAGTATATTCAAATGTATGAAGAAGTATAGAACAAAACTGAAGAGATTCAGAAGTCCTTAACAATAGGAAATAGCTGAGCTTATTATGCTCAAAGCAAGACAGAAATAGAAAGTACAACTGTCCAGTACAGCTGGCAGTGTACGGTTATACTGTTGAGGGTACAATATATTTAACAATACAGGTGTCGTTACACTTTATACCGCTCTATATATCAATATTGGCTTCATTAAAACTGGAAATTATAGATGCGATTACCATATGGAATTCTCTTTCATGTGAATACATTGGCACCAAAGCCTGTAAACGATCTTTAGCAGTGTTAAAGTCTTCAGTATCACGTTCACGACAGTGAGATCTATGATCTGGAGTGTCATTTTCTATGAAGTCCTGCACCATGGCCTCTAAATCGTTTTTTGTGTCATCGCCGATGTTTTCCTTCAAAAGATCATGGTTCAAATCGTTTTTCATCATCAGTCGGCCATTGAACATCCGACTAGCTTCTAAATGTGACAGTTTGCATGTCTTATTATATTTCTTTCCAGAATAAAAAGGTATTCTCCTCTGAAAATCCAGTTGTCGAGCTTTGAATGGCGAAGAGGTTATAAAATATTTGAAATTGGATTCTTCAAGAAGTTTAGAGAACGTCCACTGTAAAAACGAAAATGACAGCATCTGGAAGGCACTCTGTTCAGAAACCTTCTTGGAAATTTCTGTGCCTTCGATCGTTTCTCCTTTTTCATACGTCGATAATTGAATGGATTCTTCAAGACTTATAATAAACCTGAAACAGACCTGTACCCATGCTTTACTCTTGGTATAGCTATCTGGCCTTTAAAGATAACCAACAAGAATCATATTGCTTGTGGAAGCAAGCAAGTTAGTAATAATATCCATCCGAGCATCTCGCTCGTACAGTCAAATTTGTCGCTGAATCCATGAATATTGTATCTGTAACGCCCTTCCCTTCACAGCCAGGCAACCATGCAACTACCAACGCATCCACCCTATAAAAATAGGGTTCCACCACCAACGGTCTCCCCCGAAAGTCTCGCCGAAATGTCAGTCTGAAGGAACGACGTTATATGAAACAACTATCCGAGAATCAATTGACTGCAAGTTCTATGCAAAAAACTGTAGATCCCGACGTCTATAATATTCTTCTTCTGGTATTACCCATGGATACTCCTCTGTATTTCAACTATTGGTCCAGATTCAAATGTTCAACCCATTCAGATGCCTGCAATCCCTCTAAGATATCAATGTTTAAATACTTGGCAGCTCCTCCAGTACTACTTCTGATGTTCCAAATTTTTGCAAGACCAGAATGCCATTCCTTTTTCCTTAATTTAGAAATAGTAAATTCCAGCTTCATGTGTGTACTTTGGCAATGTTCCAACCTCCATCGAATAATTATAAACACTGGATAAGGAGATGTTGAATGTTGGGGCAAACAACTTTCTGAAATGATTCCAATCTCTATGTAAAGCAGTTTGAAGTTTGTGTCACTACAATTCGCCTTGCCATTATGTTTCTAATACACTCCCGAGTACATATAAAACTCTTATATTCTCCATGGGATCCAGTTAGACAGGGAAAGATAAGGATACTTAACCAACAAAGCCATATGAGATTTGAAAGACTCATCTTCATTTTTAATAAGTTCAACCTCCTCGCCCCATATTCCAAATGGTCATCGCCAACATCATCACGAGGATTATTATCATAAATCTCCACACTTCTTTTAATACAGATAATTGCCGCAACAAATCATCACTACTCCTCACTAATTCTATTATTACATGTTCAATAGATGGTTGCTGCAACAAATGAGGTTTGTTCCCTGTAGGAAGCCAACGGGTACTCGGAAATGTTTCAACAATACTTTTCCCCAAATCTCTAAGATGTTCCGGCATTATTATAAAACCTTCACTATCCACTTCCACGAGACACCTTTTCTGTAGTCCCATCAAATCTCTATTCCATAGTCTTTCGACCAAATTGCTCTTTACTCGTGTGCAACAATTGGCAAGATATAAAAACATCTGTCGTTCCTCTATAGTGAGACCGAAATAACCAATTGCAAGTATTCTTTGAATATCATTGGGACTCTATCCAAGTGGTATTGCCAGTAAGATCTCTCAGTTTTTCCACAAAGAAGTGCCCCACACACTTTAAATGTTAAAGGAAATCCATTGCAGGCTGTTGAATACTTATCTACGAGATCATTAAATCCTGGGAGTGGGTAGCGTCAGCTGAAGGCATGCAAAGAAAAGAGATCTTGGGAGTCTTGCGAATCAAGGCCATTTAGCTCATAAATTACTTTGACTCCTGAGCATTCCAGAATGTCTTTCTCTCGAGAAGTAATTAATATTAAACTATCTGGGGTAAGAACACTTAGCACCGATAAAAGCTTATCCAGGTGATCCAAATGAACTACATTATCCAAAATTACCAAGGACTTAAAAGATTAGACATGCTTTTAAACAGTTATGTACCTTCATCCATGCCCTCGGCTTGAAGATTTAGTTGAGTCCAACCTTTAAGGAGTTTGCTCAACAAGGGAAGTAAATACCTCTTACCTACATCATATAAAAAGCAGGAGTATCCTGGTATATTGAAAAACTGAAATAGAATTGCAGAATGTTGGTTTGATAATCATTCCCAACATCTTGCAAAGATCCTGCCTTGTTCTCTCATGCCTTGGGAAGCACAATTAATTTAATATCTGTTACAAAATCGGCTCCAACTAGGAACAGTGTCAAGGCATCCGAAAGTGGTTAGGATAAGGAGAAGGGAAAATGTCAACCTTCGGAGAAAGAGTCTAAAGGATATTTCTTCGTTGGGGTTGTCTGGCTTTGAACTGCTCCTGAATCGTTATGTCTCGTTCAATGACTACCCATGATTGTTCAAGTTTGGCCCGGTTAGCTGCTATTTTAAGGATAGTGTTGAAGAGATTTAAGGAAATGTACGTTTGGTTCAATAATCTAGGTTCAACGTTAGGTTGAGTTGGTGTGGGGACTATCACGGGGAACAATACAGATAAGAGAACTATTAAGAAAGTTTGAGTGTTGTCTCAGTATAGTTTTATAAAATAGAATCCACAGTTGTAGTATTAACGGTGTATGCCAATCTAAGGCTCGTTCTCGTAACTATATTATATTTTAATAAAAGGGGGGAGATGGGGGAAAAACATTAATCCATTTACAGTGTCAGGTTCCTACCAGGGGAAAATCTCACGAAGTAAACGAAAGAAGAAAATATTTAAGAAAATAACCGATGTAACAAAAAATACACGTAGAATTCTGAAACTGCAAATTGGTCTTACACATCTGATAGCTAGTGTAGAGGAAAGGTAATAAACAATTAAAGAAAAACCAAATTTATCCATTATAGTAGTGGTAGTACTAAAGTATAACGAACCACATCAATTATGAATATGAATTGAAAATGAAAAAATGAGGAACAAGAAAGAAAACTTATAATACAAAAGTGACGGAATTGAGAATCTCGGATCTGCTTGTATTAAATCTCAATGAAAAAACTCTATTACAAAATCTCAAAAAAGGGTCCAGCCCTGCTTATTTCTCTCTGGTGTAGATTTATACAATTTCTTCAAAGCAGGTAGAATCCAAATGGTCGCAAAAAATTTCAGTTATGACAGAGGAGAGGGCAATCACTCCATCTCCCCTAATCTGTCTTCACTTATTGCCAGGTGCTCGTCTTCGCTCGGACTCGGTGCAGGCGATACATCTTTCCACGAGTTGAGATACGAGCCGTGAAGGTTCTGCTTGATAGATGGCCTTGGCGAAGTAACACTCTCAGGCTAGGTGCTGCAACTTGTCCCCCATTTTTGCATCGATGATGTCGAGGGCACTTAGTTGCACGCTGGGCTGGCTCAAGTGCTTGTCAACTCGGGCCATTTCCACCCTATCTATCTGAGAGACATCGGTCGAATCTCTCTCATCCTTCTATCTCAGATCAAGAGAGATTTGTTCTACATTCATCTGCATAAATTTTTTTGCGTCGCCCCCACTGTCCATACCCAACAACTCCCCATCTATAGAATTGAAGGCTTCTTCTAGTGAATTGGTTACCTTTTGGGCTTGTTCCTTGCCCAGGGCAACGTTGTTCTCCCAATCCTTCAACAAAATGTTACCTCGAGTTTGTTCTGGGATGGAGAGTCCGGGAGAACCTACCGAAACTCTGTTGTTCATGGCTATCACCACCTCCTGGAAGGTAACCCGAGCTGCTTCTGCATCCCTCTCTCAGACAGTCATGTTCTTAGAAACCTGATGCATCAACAGACAATTCTCTCGGATCGCTCCCACTTAAGCAAGCAAACTCTATTGTGCAGAAGAGATCCTGTTCCAAATCTCGATTGCTCAAGATTTAAACTCCTCAATGTCGATCATCCTTCTTTCAGCGATCTCTACCTCAGCTTTGCAATAATAGTCCTCTATTGACCCGCCTGTATCCGACCGTCTCGGATCACTAGATGTGCTTGCTCCAACTTGGCTTTGAGCACTTCTATTTCATTTCTATCTGTTAGTTGGGCCAGTTCTATCTCCCCGCTCACCTAGCCTTTAGCATTTTCTGTTGCTGAAGATAATCTGGCTTCGAGGGTCTTGATCAGGTAATTTTTCCTTTTGAGTTGGTTTTTTAGCAATCCGACTGAAAATTGATTCGCCGATGCATACGCTCCTAGCATTCGTGCAATCTTCGTGGCGAATTTCTCATTCTTTTTGTTCTTTCCATCGGTCATAACTTTGAATTTCTTAGCAGTCAATTCTCCCTCCTCATAGAATTCCCTTTTTACTACCGCTTTTCTCTTTTTATCAAAAAAGAACTCGTTCGGAGGAATTTCTTCTGCTCTTATAGGCCTCAACTCCTCGTTGAATATCCACCCTTCTTCGATATTCCCCCGTGCCTACTGCAAGGGAGTGACATAAGTGATAGGTTCCCCGATTTGTTTCATTGATTTTCCTGGGGCTGGGTTCTGCTTCTTTGGCGGTTCTGGGGTTTTTGTCTCAACTTCCGGATTTTGTTTCTCTGGCAGGTCCAGAGTCTGTGCCTCTGCTTCGGGCTTCTTTGTTTGTTTCCCCTTATCCTGGTGTTTTCCCGAGTCAAGAGTTGCATCTTTGGGATCTTCGGCATCCTTCTGCTTTGTCTAGGAAACACCCGAGCTCTCACCTCGCAACACAGCGGGGAGACTGCTCCGTCTATGTTCCTAGAATTTTAGCACAACAACTGTGTCTTCAGGCACCAAGGATTGGATCCAGGCAAGAACTTATTCATAAGACCTCGCCCCTTGGAAAATATCATCCAAGGGTGAGTTCTCATGCTAGAACCTCTTGAGCCCACAATTTGCTAAATGGTTGCTTACAACCCTCTGTGGATCATGTTTTTTATACTCAATTGAGACCAACTTCAGGTCTTCCAGGGCTGCAGCCTCTACTTTGGCATGCCCGAAATCCAATAAAGAATAAGAATTTAGCCGAATGGGAAAAGATGGACACACCTTATTTGAATATGCTTTGAGTTCTTTACTCACCCCACCAATCACTATTTGTCGGGCGACCTCGCAACAAGCCATCTTGTCGAGGATGAATAATGGTAGTGCAAGTGGGGGAACAACAACCCCGAACACTCTGAAGTAGGAGAACTCTGCCTCCACGTACCAGTCCGCTATACCACTGAGATTTGCAGCAATGTTGTCCAAGATACGAGGTGACAGGTGACCAAAAATGGCGATATGCAGGGGCACCATCACCTAGTTGAAAAATTCGTAAATGAAATGATTTGCTTTATTTTCCCATAGTTTGTCATGATACTCATGTACGGGTTTTTCCTGGGATGGATTCCAAGCCCAACTCATCAAGGGGAATGGTGTCATGGAACATACCGCATCCATAATATATGCAGACATGAAAAACGAGGACGATATCCCACTTGCCTTCTTCTCCCGATACTCTATGACCCTATTGGCCAAACTGTCCGAGAGTATCTTTGCCCAATTAAACGAGCAACCTTTTGCGACCTAAAACATGAGAGGCACCCACGCAATGAAGAAATGTGACGTGTCCTCCCTCTCGAATAGTCGGCATGTCATCATTGCCACATATTTATACTATGGCTCCAACGAAGCGATTGAGTAAACGCCTTGGTCATTTGCTCTGAATTTCATGGAGCACGAAACCCAATCCTTTATCAAACCGAGCATGGTCTTATCATATTGTGTGCACTCCTTCTCTTTGAATTCCTCCAGGAATTCAACACCATACATGTATTCAGATGTCGTCGGGAGCTTATACATGGTTTGGATATGCTCCGGTCTAAAATTCGCGACCGTGACCCGCTGGTCATTCATGATAGTTTTGGTGGGTAGGTCTATGTGATCCAACGCCCATCAGATCATATCATAATATGGGAGTAGTCGTGGTCTGGTTTCTACCCTGTGCATTCCGGATTGAACAACTATCTTGTATTTGGTGTTCAGGTCGTCCTTTTCATTATCGTCTGAGTCTGAATAATTCACCAACTCCGATTGCAGAATGTCTGAAACAAATGACCAGCTAGGGAACGAGTCGACACTCTAGGGTGAAGTGTCGGAGACATTATCCGAGCCTTTCCCTGCGACCTCGACATTCGCCTTTGCTGCTTTCTGTGGAGCCATAGCTGAAGCTTGTATTTTCGCCCTTCTACGATAGAACTGCGTATACATGCATAAATTAGTTCACCCAGAGATGACAAGCTCTGCGTGCTTATGAAAATGATTTCGATATAATAAAATGAAACTCTTATATATATTTGAAAATTTTGGTACTTTTCGAAATAAGCCCGTCAAATCGTAATTAGAAACAAATTAATTGCATAAAATCTGATCTTATATGCGTGGATTTACCCTTATTCTCCATAAATGTCATAAATTTTTGGCGGTTTGACAGTCAGTCGAAGTATGGAGAGAAAATGGCTACCTCGGGAAACGTGCAGGCCTCGGGGTGTGGGATATATCTTGCTTTATCTTAAATTATTAAATCTTACCAACGTTCATCAATTCCTAGCTTTTCGCTACTTTGTGGATTTTCTTTTAACATTTTGAGTTCCCAACTCCTGAGATCACGAGGACCGATTTTGTCTTAATTAACGGTAACCGCAATTTGGAGCATAATTATCATTTTATTCACCACATTGCAACTCATAACTTTGAATACAAGTTTTTGGGAAATTAGTATGTCGAGTTGTGAGATTGCGAGATGGTGATAATTAAAACATAATTAAGGGGAAGGAAATCTTGGATTGGACGATTAATTGATCAAGTGATAATTTCCTCGCGACTTCGGGAGTCGGTGTTTAGAAGCTAGAAACTTCGAAAAGGATAACACCGAGTGGAGAAAGGTCGAGAAAAACTTTTACCATGGTTAACTTTTTACCTTTGATCTTTGACATAGGTTACCCAGCTAGGAAATCATGTTCTCGGCTCTCGGGGCTGTGAAAATAAAAAATCTGACTTGGCGAACGTCGAGGCGTGAAACCCCGACGACGTCTAACCGTGAGTTAAAAGATTCTACCTTGGTTACTGTCTTGAGTGAAAAATCAAAATGACTTCGTTGTTTCATGACTCGGGACATGTGAAGTCATGGATTAAAGTATCCGACTTGCGAGATCCCGAAGTAAAACAAAAGAGCAAACATTCTTACAAAAGTAGACTTGTTTTGAGAGTGGAAAAGCATCGTTGCTTACGTGACAAGGTTGCAGAGATTTGAAAGTCTCGAAGGGAAAAATCAAAAGGACATCTTTAGAATCTAAGTATCCAAAATGAAAATTGTGAAGGGTAAAAATAAAACAAGGGTGGCTCCAACATAGGCTCCAACTAGGGATCCCGCCTTCCTGTGAGGCAGGAAGAACAGTAGACCACGTGCCAATATTGGGTAAATGGAGTCAAAAGCTCAAACATGAGGAAAAAATTCAAGGAAAAAGGATCAAAGGGGGACAAAACTTCATTTTTTACCTCGAGAAGTTTTTTCAAAATCAGATATTTTTTGCAAACACGGCTGTAGTCCCTTTCACAATTTTCCCTTTCCCACTACTAACTCTGGGTATGCTTTAAGACAGTCAAAACGACCCTAGGAGACTCAATAGATCTTGTGGCTCTTGGCTTGCATAAAAAAGAATGGAATTACATATTTTTTAACTGGGGAGTCTCGTCTGAACTCGAGATGTGGATCAAGTATTTAGAAAGCATTGGTTACCAGAGTAGATTGATATTCATGTATAATAGCCTTACAGATATCTCAGACATTGCTTCACTGCCAGTGAGCCTGTTCAGTACCCCGGTGAAGTTATCTATCCCCTTTTACTGAATTTCCTTTCACCACTTCGGAAAATATTTATGCATTTAAATGCTAAGATGAGGGCAATCATTTCTGAATTTCCTTTCATCATCTTCCTGGACTAGGTGGGGGCAATCATTTCTGAATTTCCTTTCACCACCTATCTTATAATTTTATTTTTTGAGCACGAAGATGGGGGCAATCAGTCTATATCAGGGCTGACATCTGTGTAACATTTTGCATCAGAGGTCTGCCAACTTAATTTGATTACTCGGTACCAAGCTTCCCTTGACCCTCACAACACCTTCGTTCTTAGGGAGAAAAGGAAAATAAATTTTTAAGGGGCATCCTGTTTGAGCAAGCTTTGATTCTTCCGATGCTATTGAAAAACCTAGGAAAGTTAGGATCGCTCTAAACGTTCCTTCGCTTAGCAAGGGATCAAGTAGTTGTGGAGACTAGATTTCTTTTCACAATCTGTTTTGAGACTCAGGAGGCTAAAACGAAAACTTTTATTCCTTCGTAATGAAATGAAAAGATGACATCTTGTCAAAAGTTAGACCTGAAAATAGGCAGGACACAGGGTAGTGATTTATTGCTCGAAAATACAGAAGGTCAAAATAGTTCGAGACTGACTCTTGTAGATGTCTTGGGGACGATTACTTTTGACAGACTACTTTTAGATTTAGTGTATCATTCAAATTATTTTAAATCAAAGGTTATCAAGCCAAGCAATAATCATGTTATCTAAAAATTTAGTCGATATTGCAATTTGAATGATGTTACCTTGGTTTAATTTGGACAGTCTTTCATAACATGTGTATTGAGAAGCCTACCTTTACCTTTTATTTTCAATTTCCTTGTGCATTATGAAGCTACTTTTAGATATCACCTGTTTCATGTCGATTTATTCCTGACACTGCCTTGTGAATTAGTCTCCCTACTAGCTCTGCAATCAACTGGAATCCTGTAAAAAGCAAATACGAACTTTATTCGTAATATGTCTAAAAATTATGAACAAAAGCAAACAGAAAACCCAAAGGGTAATGTTTTAAATAAAAATGCATGTATGTACACGAATATATATATATATATATACATTTTTTTTTTGGCAACTCTTATGTCATGTAATGTTTCAGATATTTCCCGTTGACAGGGGCGCTGAGGAATTCTCCGTCGATGTTCTCCAACAGGAAGGAATTTTTCCCTTCTGGAGCCGAGACCCTGAATGGTCCATACCAGAGGTGGTCAAATTTACCATGCTTCGCGGCTTCCTCTTTTCTCGCATCCCATCTTAGTACTAAGTCACCTGGAAGGAATTCCCTATCCTTTGCCTTGAGATCGAATAATGCTTTCATCTCATCCTGGTACTTCTGTATTTTCTCATCAACTTCCACTCTATGTTGTTGAACCTCGATCAGCTGGCTAATTCTCCTGGTTACATGATTGGGTTCTTCGTTTTGATCCTGCCATAACTTCATTACTGGCAGTGCTAAGTTTATAGGTAGAAACGCCTCTATCCCATAGACCATTTGAAATGACGAAATTCCGATAGACGTTTTAGTGCTGATGCAGTTTGCCCATAATGCGTAGTTCAAGTGCACATGCCAGGACCTTTTATTTTCATCCAGTACTTTTTTTATTATTTTTACCAGGCTCTTGTTGGATTATTTGGCCAACCCGTTTCCCCAGGGGTAATAAGCAGTGGAATGGACAAGAACGATATTATACTTCTGACAGAAGTTGATCATAGCCATGCACTTGAAGGCCTCGGCGTTATCAGTAACAATCTTTTGGGGACACCCGAATCTTGACAAGATATTATCTTCCAAGAAGTCCATCACCACCGAGTCTGTTTCCCTTTTGGTTGGAATGGCTTCCACCCACTTAGTAAAATAATCCGTGGCTATTAAGATCCACTTATGCTGAGCACTGGAATGGGGATTAATTTCCCCTGTGAAGTCTATTCCCCGTTGTTGAAATGGAGCTTCAGTTTTGACTGGAACGAGTGGTAGTGCAGGGAGTTTTTGTTTACCAGCGAATATTTGACAAGGGTTGCACACACGTACTTTGGCATTGATGTCTAAAAATAGTTTCAGCCAATAGTATCCGGCCCTAAAAATATTATAGGTTGTGGCTCTCCATGCATGGTGTCCTCCACAGATTCCTTCATGAAATTTCTCTATAACTCGTGGAGTTTCTGACTCAACCAAGCAGACTAGTTGGAATCCAAGTGGATCTTTCCAGTACAGCTGGTTTTCGGTGATGCAATATTTTACAGCATGGATTTTTAAAGTTTTGCATTTGGTTGGTGATAGTCCATCTGGGCATTTCAAGTTCAACAAGTAGAACACTATGTCTTTATACCAGCCTGACGATATGAACTTTTCCTCAATCTTTCTTGGATCTGTCTAGTCATCCGGCTCGTGCAGGTGTGTGTCTCTGTCTTCTCCTTGGAGGCAATTAATATCAAGAGCTCTAAGATTTGACTCGGCCAAGAGTTTGGCCAGACCCTGCTCCTTTATCAATTTAGTCGACTTGACTTCCAGATCGAATTCTTGTATTTTAGCGAGCCATCGCCCTCTTTTTCCGTCAGTGTCTGGCTATACCAATATGTCCTTTACAGAACTGGTGGGTACATACATGATTATCTTTGAATGTAGCACATATGTTCTGAATGCTTTCAATTCTTTTACCATTGCGTATGCTTGTTTTTCCATTATGTTATATTTCAGTTCTGCATCTCTGAGGCTTTTGCTGAAAAACGCTATCAGCTGTTTGAACCCCTCTTCATTTTTCTGCAAGAGTACCACAACGATGGTATGTTCAGAAGCAAAAGAGAAGATGAGAAAATATTTCAGATAATCCAGACTTGCTAACATAGGTGCCTCTCTTATGACTTTTTTAATATGCGCGAATGACGCCTTGGCCTCAGTGGTCCAGTTCAACCCGCTATCCTTCTTCAACATTCCTGTAATCAGTTTGACAATCTCAACAAAATTGGGAATGAACCTTCGTAGAAAATTTATCTTTCCTAAGAATGATTGAATTTCTTTTATATTTCTAGGGATAGTGATAGTATCTATCACTTCAATCCTCTTAGGATCAATCTTGATTCCCTCCTTAGATACGACATGGCCCAGAAGCTTACCTTCCCGCATAGCGAAATGTGATTTCTTTGGATTCAGGGATAGACCAAACTTGCGACACTTTTTGAACGTTTGTCTTAGATGCATCAAATGTTCTTCGTCAGTTTTAGAAAAAACTGTCATATCATCAAGGTAAATGACTATGAACTTGTCCCTTTCTCCCACGAAAGCAATGTACATAGCTCGCTAGAAAGTGGCCCCTGCATTCATCAAACCAAAAGGCATTTTTTCATACATGAAAGTACCCCAGGGCGTGGTGAAAGCAGTTTTTTCACTGTCCTGTTCATTCATAGCGATCTGATTATAACCATAGAAACCATCTATCATTGACATTCGATTAGCTCTAACAACCTTTTCTAAAATGTGGTACATCTTGGGCAACGGGTAATTATCTTTGAGAGATGACTTGTTTAGGTTTCGGAAATCCACACATAGTCTGATTTCCCCGTTCTTTTTCCTAACTGGAACTAGGTTAGCCACCCAGTCAGAGTATCTCAAAGGTACGATTATCTTTGCGTCCAAGAGTTTTTTAACTTCCTTTTCTATCACGGGTAACAGAATGGGGTTAATTTGCCTAAGATTTTGCCTAAACGGTTTGACCCCAGGCTTCAAAGGTATCTTGTGATCAACAATGGAAGTGTCATATGTTTTCAATTCATCATAGGACTAGGCAAAAACATCTTTATATTATCTGAGCAAGTCTTGGTACTTCACTTCCGTTTTGGGAGGGAGGAATTTTGATAGTTTTACCATCTGGGGTTTTACCATCAAGGGAAAAGTCTCATTGAGGCATTCATGTGAGAAAGATGACAAAGTGGCCCACACAGGCTTAAGGACAGGATCCTTCTCATGTGTCTATGAGGTAATAGGATCAATATCGGAGGAAGAGACAAGAACATCTTGATATGCTATCTCTACTATCGGTAGCAACATGGCCATTCCAGCATGCGACTTACCTTCACAAGACACAGTCGAAGAAGGTAGGGTCCAAGGATTGTTAAAATAGGAAGTGTGGAAAGGAACTGACCTCTCTAATGAAACGAGCCTATTGGACATGGCGTAAACATGATTAATTAGTCCCATGAATTTGAAGGTACCCATAAGGGATGAATACATTCCCACATTTATATTCTCATTTTTCATCTAAGAATTGTCGACCACAGGGATTGACGATCCAATAGATGCACTAGGGCTAGCATACTCAAAGGATAACTAGTTGACCATCACGATCTTCCCATCATGAGGAAAAAAAGGTGTAGAAGACAGATGATGCGATGCCAATCATAGCGTAAGTCCAATTGTTTCCTAGTAACAAGTTATAATCGAGAGGCGCATCAACCACCTCGACATCCACCTCTACCATATTCCCACCTAGCTGGACCATAAAGGCAGGAAGAATACCATGAGGGTGGAAGGAACGATCATCAAAATTATTCAACATGGTCAGAGACTAAGAGATATTTGGAGAGCCAAGAGCTTTCCAACAGACTAGGGACATCACACATGTTGTAGTGCCTTCATCAACAATCACACGCTTGATGGTATACTTCGGGTAACCCACATGGATTTGGAATGCCACATGGTAAGGCAAGCGATGCTTCACATATGTGACATCAAATTTGATAAATTTTGAGCCACTAGGATTTAGAGCTCCTAACGAATATAACAAGGCGTTCCTCTGTGAAGGACACGTCTGGAGTACCTCTAGGGCCAACATCGCACACGGGGTTTGACCCAGGTCCTCAACAATAGAGTAATTATGGGCGTCTCTAGCATTAGGATTGTGGGTAGTGTAACAACCCTGCTTAAATAAATGTAAATGATTATTAAATTATAATTAATTTAATAATATAACCGTCCTAAAAGATTAGCTAAACCATAATCATTTCTTAAAATAACATTAACTAATTAATTATTATTAAATAATTATTCATGATTGTCAATGATTAATTTAAGTATTAATTAACTCATTAATTAATAAGGTAAATAAATAAAAGGAGGATAATAAATTATATTATTAAAATTAATTTACGTACCCAATAAGGGATAACATATTAACTACAAGGGATAAGATATTAAATAAAGGGGATAAGGGGGCATTAACGGGAAAGGATAAGAAGGTAATAAATGAGTTAGGTAGGGAGTAAATGAGGTAGGGAAGTCGGTGAAGGGGGGATAAGGAAGGGAAGGAGGTGGACGGGAGGTCATTCTACGGAGGTTGGGGGGATGGATTTTGGGAGCTCTGGATTTGCAAAGAGAAGTGAAATTATGGAGTAGGATTGTATCAGTGCACCGGGGTTGCTGGAGGTTTTGGGCATGGGGGCCAGGATATCCTTATGATATCCTGGATCTAGGGAGTTACCTAGTTGGCAGGGAGGAACTAGGTTTTGGGCAGTGTTTTGCAGAAGCGGTCAAGGAGGCAAGCGACAGACAAACGGAGGATTATTAGCATCAAGTTCAGGTATTTATTTAATATTTTGCATTGCTTTTAAACTTTTATAAAAAAATTATTATGTGTTGATAAATTTATAAATGCTTAGGTGCTCACCGAAAAGAATTATTGAATTTTGTTGGAAATCAGGTAGATATACTGTTACAGTTTATGAAATTATTTGACGTAAATTCTACTCGCCCATTACATTTGGTATCAGAGCATCTTAGTTTGAAATATGGGCCTATGGGCCAAGTTCCCAGCTCCAAGCTCTAGCTCTAGTCCCGTCTAACCTGCAAACCAAACCAAACCCAACAATTTTAAAACAAATTAAAAAAATAAAAATGCATTACAAATTTACCGAAGTAAGATTTATCAAAATGTAATGCCTTTCCTTTCGATAGTTTATTAGGGTTGTTCAGCTTAAATTCCTCTATTCATGTCATGGTAGATTTCTACCTGCCGAAACAGTTGATGAGACTCACTAAAGTATTTAATTCAGCAACAATTGACATTTACTTAGCTAGGATGTAGACTTCTGTTTTGGGGAAGTTCTTCGAGAAACACACCCTGAAGAACTTGAACTTTTGCATGTTATTTACTTCAGAAATTCCATAGAGAGAACTAGAATTACCAGAACAGAACATCTATAATGACTAAGAATATCTTAATTTCTTCTCGGTACCATATATAAATCAAAGAAAGATAAATAAGGGCCCAATTTAAGGAAATATTCATTAAACTTCCAAGAACATTTGTGCCAGCAAGTTGTATAGCTAATTTATTTCAGTGGTAGAGTCATGAATAATGAAAGACTATAATTGATTTAATCTTTAACAAATTAAAGGGAATCGAAGGACATTTATTTTCAAGGCCAATAATAAGTAAATGAATACTCGTGATTGCTTTTATAATAGAACATCCATAACAATGAAGAATATATTAATTTTTACCCTGAGTGCGGTATAGAAACAAGGAAAGATAAAAGAGGATCAGATTTAATATTCAAACAACATTGTGCAAGTAAACTGCATAGCTACTTAATTTCAGCGACAGATTGATGAATAATGAAAGGTTATAACTGATTTAATCTTTAACAAATTAAAGGTAATTGAAGGATATTCATTTTCAGGGCCAATAATAAATAAATAAATACTCTTGAATATAGGTTTATAATAGAACATATTTAACGACGAGGAATCGCTTAATTTTTTTCTCAGTGGAGTATATAAACAAAGAAGGTTTAAAAAGGGTCGGATTTAAGTGAATCTTAATTAAACTCAAAACAACATTTGTGCAAGCCAGATGTACGGTTAATTTTTCAGCGGCAGATTGATGAATGATGAGAGTTCATAGTTTTATTTAATCTTTTAATAAATCAAAGTTAATTGAAGGGCATTCATTTTCAAGGCCAATAATAAATAAATTAATACTCATGAATGTAGGCTTATAACAGAACATGTGACACTAGACCGATAGCCCAGAGAGACAGGATACAAAGGATCACAGCCGAGCTTACATCTTCCGTAACAACGACGAATTTCTTGATTATGTTCTCATTGTGGTTTATAAACAAAGAAATATGAAAGAGGGATGGATTTAAGAAATCATTTTACTCCAAACAACATTTGTTCAAGCAAGTTGTATAGCTAATATTTCGACAGCAGATTGATGAATAATGAAAGATCATAATTTTTTCAATCTTTAACAAAATTAAAGGCAATTGAAGGACAGTCATTTTCAAGGCCAGTAATAATAAACAGATAAATACGCATGAATATTTATCTTTATATATACTGTGAATATACTAGAACTAACCTACAAAATGTCCTCTGAGCTCAGAAGAGTTTCTTTCCCATCCTCCATAAGCATTGCCAAGAGCGGTCAGACCCATTGTTTCTCGAAAATTCCAGACCAAGTTATCCAGGTCTAGCAACAACAAAAACTCCGAATTCGTATGCTGAGCCTTTCCATGAAGTGAATTCGGATCCAGGTGAATGTTATTTAACGGAACCTCTCACAGAAAGTTCTATTTCTCTCTTCTCGGAGAATCAGCTGACAGCTTCCGACTATACCTTAGCTTTCTGTAGAGGATTGTCCAGCTGAGTTCCTCTTTAGCATTGATAGAAGAAGTGGCAGAATCTTGAGCTTCCTTTAATCCGTGATGCAGAAGCAGACTAGACCAAGCACTGTCATCATATGGAATCAAGTGATCTTCATCGTGACCATAAGCATGGCCATGGCCATAATAAGAAGAATAAATTTCCTGTTTCCACGTCTCATTGATGGAGGAAAGAAGCACGTAACGGTAAGTATGGGACTGTAGTTGAGAAGGAATGTTTGTGCATTCTTTGCACCATGTGGTCCAAACACCGAGCAACAATATCAAGTAAAGGACATTAAATCCACCAAAGCTGAAGTTTATCAGACTGAAGGCCAGACAAAGGGTCTCTGGAGAAGGTGTACAGACAAATTCGGTAACACAAGAAGCCCGCCATATATCCAAGTTGTTATTCCCCTCGGTGCTTTTCTCACAACGAACACCAACTAAAACTCCTCTATGTTCTGGTATCCTTGGGAAGGTAGCTTGCAAAATGAAAATTCGGGAGCTTTGCAGCAACTGATAGGAAGAACTGGAAGAAATTCCATTCATAATCAACGACGAACATAAGGACATGACTGGAATTGCTGAACGTGAACTGCTAATTTCACCATTAGACTCTCGGATAAAGGGAGAGGACAATCCTCTGAGTGTGCAAGCCATTTGCATTGTCATTCCCCTTCAAACAGAATTAAAATTAAGCAGCGCCACCGCCATGCACAAATCCATGACCAAACTAGCACCAACGCACACGAGGCCACGAAGAGGAGTCTCGAAAGGGATGAGCATGTGGGATGGGGCACGTGGGCCTCATGCGAGGACCCATGATGTTGATTCATGTACGTATAGTATTTCACGAGTAATTTTTTTTTTTTTTTTCTTATTATTATGTTAATTGTTTTAATTTTTATTTATTTATTTTAATTATAATTATTTAAAAAAAAGGGGGGGTTTAAAAAAAAATTATTTTATTTAAATTTTAAATTAAATTAAGTTAAATTAATTAAATTAAATTAAGTTAAACTTAATTAATTAAATTAAATTTAAATTAATTGGGTATTTTGACTTTTTTTTTTATAAGTAAAACAAAAGAGAAATTTATGGAGTCCACAAGGATAGAACCTCAGACCTCCCCACTGGTCAAGTCTTTAGAAAGCCCACCCTGCCAACGCACCACACGATGTGATTTTTACAAATAATTTCACTTATAAATACTTTAATTGTCATACCCAAGACCACCCACCAAGCGAATCGCCTTAAGAAGAACACTAATGCCGAAATGTACATAGCGCTGGTGAACGCCGAAACGTGGCTGGTAGTAGGGGATAATTATTTAGATGTCACAGTTTAATCCTATTTAATCATTAAACGTGGTAATTATATAACCTTACAACAATTTTTTTTTTGTTGTGATTAGGTAAATGTTAAAAAGTAAACATGTTAATGGATCCCTTGGTAAATGCAAGAAAGTTATGAACAATAAATCTGACCCATTGATTTTGGAGGATGACTAAGAATATGCTAGCATCTTCAATGCATAGCCATCAGATCGGGGTTTAAGGTTAAATAAGATTAAAAGATCATTAATTGTGCCCATTGTCAATAGGTGTACGCCTTTCGGCGTAAATTCATAAACATAAGGTCAGAAGTCACTTTAATCAAGTTGTAAGCGAAACGTTAAAAAAAAAGGGCTTAGACTAGGACAAGCAGGAAGGAGGTGGCATATGCACTAGGAGAGTAAGCTTAGGAAGTGGCGAGTGAAGTGCAAGGCTAACATAGCTATAAGGCAGAGGAACCAATAGTTCTTTCGTAGGGGCGAAGAAATCAAGCTTAGATGCTTAATCCTAACCCTAACCTAGAAAATCCCCTAATGGAGTAATGTCTGTTTACAGACAAGTAAAGAAAACTTACGCCTAACCCTATTTCTAGTTTGAGTAGCTCCAATTTGAAACATCCTGGAACTCACCCTGACAACTCTGGTTGATGCAGGTCAAAGCATACAAGATGGTCAGGGCTCAAGGGAATCGAGGCAGGGGAGCGTCGTCGCAAGCACCGCCAACACCGCCAGTGCCACCATCACCATCACTCGAACTAGCCCTCATACTGCGCTCGTTGGAATCCATTAACGAGACTTTAAAGGGGTGACGACTGGCAGGGACTGAAGTGGAACCCCCATCATCTGGAACGGGTAATCTAGAAGCGTCAAGGGATTCAGAGGGAGGACCTCCACTTGAGGACATCACATGGGAATTGCAAAAGATCAAACTTCTGGAGTTTTCCGGGGGTCGCGCTAGTGAACGCGCGAAAGCATGGTTGGAAGGCATGACAAGGTGTTTTTCCTTAAGGGACTATGCATCCAACTCAAAGGCAAAGATCGCCATTTTTTAGTTAAGAGATAGCGCTTTGAACTGGTGGGGAAACCTGGAAAGACAACTACACCTTACCCCAAACACAGTATCTTGGGAACTTTTCAAGGAGAGGTTCCGAAGGAAATATCTACCAGCATACTACGAGGAACAATAGGTAGGGGCATTTCATGCCCTAGTACAGGGAAACAAAACTGTAGAAGAATATGAGATCAGGTTTATGGAACTGGCCAAATATGTTTTGTATATGGACAATGACCAATGACAGGCAGAGCACTTCGTCTATGGGTTGAACCCTAAGATAAGAGCTATGGTGCAGATGTGGAAGCCGTCTTCAGTAGCAGAGGCGGTGGAAAATGCACGTTATGCTGAAGGACATATGAACTTAGCCGGGGGTGCAAGACCGACATTTTCGCATCGCCCTGGATTCGTAGGAAAGTCCCCGAGGATATTTCCTAGGGGAGGGGGCTCAAGGCCACCTCCATATGGTAACATATTTGTGCCAAGGACAGTAGCTACAGGAATTTCAATGGAAACGAGTGCAGCATCTCGTACATCGCCAGCGGCGCAAACAGGTCCACGACCATCTCAAGGAACAACGAGTAGGGGTAGGAGTTCCAGAGGAAGGAACTCATTTCAGAGATAGTCACATAACAACGCATAGGTTCAATCTTGTGTTACCTGTTGGAGGTGCGAAGGACCCCATTACCAGCACGACTGCCTAGATTTACAATTAGGGTTCGTACATAGAGAAGGAAAGGCACCGATGGGGAGAGCAACTAGAAACCACCAGATTTACACAACGGTTAATAACTGCCAGGCCGAACATCAATCCATGGTGGTGGAGTCATCAGGTACGCTAAATCATATCAATGTTAATATTTTGTTTGATTATGGTGCAACAGATAGTTTCATTTCACCATCTGCATTAGAAAAGAGTGGGTTGGAAACCTATGAGCACGATGACTTTAAACAAGTCGAGATGGCTTCAGGGGAAAAACAAGCGGTAGGACCTAGTGTTGATAATTGTATAGTAGACTTGGGAGTGTGTACTACCAGGTTAAAGGTATACGTCACTACTCTTGGGGCATATGACCTAATCATTGGAATGGATTGGTTAGAATATCATCGAGCTTTGGTAGATTGTTTCGCAAAGAGGGTGCTTTGTGTCGATGATGAAGGAAGACTAGTAGAGATCCAGGGTGTACAGAGAAAAGTGTCATTACACTTTATATAAATAATGAAGGTTAAGTGATGCTTGAGACAAAGGTGTCGACTTTATGTAGTGGAAGCAGTGAATGAAAGGAAGGGACCCTCATTGGATCAGTACCCGGTATTGTCATAATTTCAGGACATTTTTCCGAACGAGTTACCAGGGTTACCTCCTGAGAGAGAGCTTGATTTTACCATTGAGCTAAAACCTGGTGCAGAACCAATCTCCAAGACTATGTATCAGATGACAGTGCTAGAAATTTGTGAGTTGCAAATACAGTTGAAAGAGTTACTGGACTTAGGGATAATAAGGCCCAATGTCTCACCCTGGGGCGCACCGGTAATTTTTGTAAAGAAGAAGGATGGATACTTACGACTGTGTATAGACTACATGGACTTGAACCATGCTACAGTGAAAAATAGGTACTCGATGTTGAGAATAGATGACCTCTTCGATCAGATGAAAGGAGTAGCGGTATTCTCAAATATCGATTTGCGATCAGGGTATCATCAGTTAAGGATTAAGGAAGGTGATATCCCAAAAACTGCCTTTCGAACTCGGTTTGGACATTACGAGTTTGTTGTAGTACCTTTTGGATTGACCAATGTGCCAGCGGTATTCATGAGCCTCATGAACAACATATTTCGAAAGTTCTGAGACCATTTTTTACAAGCCTTTTTAGATGACATCCTCATCTATTCCAAAAATGAAAGAGAACACGAGGAACACTTGTGAATAGTTTTGTCCTACCTTAGAGAGAAAAAATTGTATGGGAAGCTGTCAAAGTGTTCCTTCTTCCAGAAAGAGATCCACTATTTAGGTCATATCATTTACGGCAAAGGAATCTCTGTGGACCCAGAAAAGGTAAAGGCCATTATGGAATGGCCAGTGCCGAAAAATGCCCATGAGGTGAGGAGCTTCATGGGGCTAGTGGGTTATTACCGGAGATTTGTGGAAGGATTCTCAAAAATAGCGAAACCCATCACCACTTTGCAACGCAAGGGGGTCAGGTATGAATGGACAAAAGAATGTGATAGTGCATTCATTGAGCTTAAGAGGTTACTAACTAGTGCGCCAATTCTACGAGTGCCGGATATGGAAAAGGAATTCACGGTCTGCACGAATGCCTCGAAGCAAGGGTTGGGGGCCGTGCTAATGTAGGATGGAGGAGTGATAGCTTATGAATCAAGGAAGTTGAAGAAACATGAGGAGTGATACGTGACTCATGATTTAGAGTTGGCAGCTGTAATGCTAGCTCTGAAACTTTGGAGGCACTATCTTGTTGGGGGAAACTTTGAGCTCAAAACGGACCATCAAAGTTTAAAACATCTCTTCACTCAAAGAGATCTGAATGCCAGGAAAAGGCGATGGAGTGAGTTTATGAGTGAGTACGATTTTGGTATTTCGTACATCAAGGGAAAGGAAAATGTGGTCGCAGATGCCTTGAGTAGGAGACCACGTATCTTCTCCTTGGTAACCTTAAAGGTGAATCTGAAGGAACATGTGTTGACACAACTCCTAGAAGACAGTTGGTATTTAAAGGTTACTTCAAAACTCTAGAGTGGGAGGCAGTTAGATCCAAAATATGAAGGATATAGTCTGGAAATAGATGGACTGTTAAGATATCAAGGAAGGATGTACATTCCAGAGAATGGGGATATTAGAAGCATCATACTGAGGGAATCCCATAGATCACTTTATTGTGCGCATCCGAGAGTGAAGAAGATGTACGCAGATATGAAGAAGCTCTTCTTTTGGGTAGGCATGAAGCACGATGTAGTCCATTTCGTCACCAAATGCCTAGAGTGTCAACAGGTGAAAGCCGACCACCATCACCCGACAGGCCTCCTACAACCACATGTTGTTCCTATGTCCAAATGGGAAGTCATCTCTATGGATTTTGTTGTGGGGTTGCCGCTCACATCCCATAGACACAATGCCATTCTTGTGATAGTGGATAAGTTGACCAAGAGTGCTCATTTTATTCCGGTTAGAGACACTTACAATGTCACTGATGTGGCACATGTGTTTGTAAGCGAGGTTATCCGTTTGCATGGGATACCTAAGAAGATCATTTCAAATAGGGACTCTGGATTCACTTCTAGGTTTTGGACAAGTTTACAGTCAGCATTGGGGACTCAATTGAACTTAAGCATAGCTTATCATCCTGAAACAGATGGGAAAACTGAGAGAGTAAATCAAGTCATGGAAGACATGATTAGGATGTATGTAATGGATAATCAGACCCAGTGGGAGAAGTACCTACCTTTAGTAGAGTTTGCCTACAATAACAGTTATCATAGCTCCATCGGAATGCCACCCTATGAAGCTTTGTATGGGAGGCCATGCAGAACGCCATTGAGTTGGGATAGACTAGAAGACCGAGTAATAGTTGGGACAAAATTGATTCAAGAAATGGAGGAACATATGATTCAAATTAGGCAGAGATTAAAGGAAGCACAAGATAGGGAAAAAAGCTATGCAAATGCACACAGGACCGACCGAAGTTATGAAGTGGGAGACCAGGTTTTCATTCGTATCAGGCCTAATAAGAGTACCATATGGTTCGGGAAGGGGACAAAGTTGTCACCTCGGTTTATAGGACCATTCAGGATCCAAGAGAAAATTGGACCTGTTGCCTATCGTCTCGTACTACCACCCCACTTGCATAAAACTCATAATGTATTTCATGTATCTCTTTTACATCATTATGTTGCTGATGAATCACATAAACTAAATTGGAAGGAATTGTAGGTATCGGACGTGGGAACCCTCACGGTAGAACCGTTACGCATATTGGACCATAGAGTCCAACAGCTGAGGAACCGTCTAGTAGACCAAGTTAAGGTCTAGTGGGACAAGTATAGTCCAAGATCTGCTACTTGGGAAGATGCCGAGACATTACGGCGAGACTATCCCTCACTATTTTGACCACCTCGAGAACATGTTTCTCGAAGGTGGGGTGTATGTAACACCACCTTTTGACTTAGACAACCAGGATTACTTGAGGCCTATATACTTTATTTTCTAGTCACAGTGAAACTATTAAAGTGATACACTTAAACTTTAAAATTTGTGAACTTTTATGAATGTTTAAATGTTATTGATGGTGATGTATGTAATGCGATCTATTATGTGAATGTAAATTTTACGAATGTTTAAATGTTATTGATGATGATATATATGATGCAACATATTGTGAGAATGTGAATTTAATGAATGTTTAAATACTATTAGAATGATGTTGGATATGATGCAATCTATTTTGGGTAAATGATAATCTTGTGAATGGGTGTCGAAATTGAATTATGGGATATTATGAGATCTATTTCTAATTGGAAAACTTTGATGTCAATTTATCAGTATGGGGATACCAAATTGAAATGATGATAGTATGCAATTACATGATGATAATGCATGGAAATGTACAAGTTTGTGTTACAGACTAATTTGCAGGTTATGGGCTATGAAATAACCAAGGGATAATGATGATGAAAGTGGATATCAGGACCACTAACCGAGAAACATTATGGTATGAATATTGTATGTGAAATTTATATTGGTTTGGATGCATTGCTATGATATGTGGACCAATGCATGATTTCAAGTGATGACACTGCCCAAAACCGAATAAACGATGACAAAACCTCCAGCAAAACGGTGCCACTGTATATTCCATTGTAGGGTGTGGACCCTAGTATTGTTAGGAGGGGTGGAGGAATTTCCCACCGTGTATCCTCCATTGTAGGGTGTGGACCCTAGTTATGATTAGGAGGGGTGGAGGAATTTCCCACCGTGTATCCTCCATTGTAGGGTGTGGACCCTAGTTATGATTAGGAGGGGTGGAGGCATTTCCCACCATGTATCCTCCAAAACTTGAAGTCATGGGAGGACAGTGTTAGTTCATGCTCCCCAAGACGTGTGATGATGACTGTCATATGCCTTCTAGGGAAGTTTGGTCGAGATAGAGACACTTCCACTTACGGGTTCTATTTGGAGTTAGGTCAATATAGTTGATGCTCCAAGATAGTCTAGCAGAGGACGAATATGAATGGAGATGGAAGTAGGTTAGGGAGGAAGGATGAGTAGTAATAGTTGAGAAAGTATGGAGATCTGTCTTTTGGTGGAAGTTAATGTTTTCCCTTCAAAAAAAAAAAAAAGAGAAACGTGTATATATGAATATTCATTATTTTAAAATAAAATTGTTGAACCGGATAATTGTAATTTAAGAATTTCTCAAACAATTGATTGGTTGTTGTCTTTTATAAAAAGACTAGTCTTGTTGACTGGATTGGATGCATACATAAATTACTAAAGGATGACAGTTTTGATTATTAATACATGCACGAGGTTTGCATGTACTAGCTACACATGCATTTCTTGTACATATACACTAGTATGTATGAGTTTTCTTGACTTACTTACTAATAATGTCGGTTACTTGTTATGAATGTGTGAACCATGTTTCTTTTCCTTTGTACCGTAAGATACCTTAACTTCGGGACGAAGTTTCCTGAAGGGTGGGTGTACGTAATGACCCTGCTTAAATAAATGTAAATGATTATTAAATTATAATTAATTTAATAATATAACTATCCTAAAAGATTAGCTAAACCATAATCATTTCTTAAAATAACATTAACTAATTAATTATTATTAATTAGTTATTCATGATTGTCAATGATTAATTTAAGTATTAATTAACTCATTAATTAATAAAGTAAATAAATAAAAGGAGGATAATAAATTATATTATTAAAATTAATTTACGTACCCAATAAGGGATAACATATTAACTACAAGGGATAAGATATTAAATAAAGGGGATAAGGGGGAATTAACGGGAAGGGATAAGAAGGTAATAAATGAGTTAGGTAGGGAGTAAATGAGGTGGGGAAGTTAGTGAAGGGGGGATAAGGAAGGGACGAAGGTGGACAGGAGGTCATTCTACGGAGGTTGGGGGGATGGATTTTGGGAGCTCTGGATTTGCAGAGAGAAGTGAAATTATGGAGTAGGATTGTATCAATGCACCGGGGTTGCTGGAGGTTTTGGGCACAGGGGCCAGGATATCCTTATGATATCTTGGAGCTAGGGAGTTACCTAGTTGGCAGGGAGGAACTAGGTTTTGGGCAGTGTTTTGCAGAAGCGGTCAAGGAGGCAAGCGGCAGACAAACGGAGGATTATTAGCATTAGGTTCAGGTATTTATTTAAGATTTTGCATTGTTTTTAATCTGTTATAAAAATTTTATTATGTGTTGATAAATTTATAAATGCTTAGGTGCTCAATAAAATGAATTATTGAATTTTGTTGGAAATCAGGTAGATATATTGTTACAGTTTATGAAATTATTTGACGTAAATTCTACTCGGTCATTATAGGTAGAGCGCTTGAGCACTCCCTTCTAAATACAAGGCAGTGGCTCTGGTTTTTTGATCTAGAAGGGCATATCTAGAGGAGGAGGAGATTCTAGACCAGGTATAGTTTGTGGAGAACTATAATCGTGAGATCGGGTGGCTACATTAACCCAATAATTGACCATATTGATGCACAAATAGTCACTATTTTGTGTTGGTGGGTTTTGACTCCCACTCACCACATTTCTGGCATTTGAGGAGCTTGAGGCCATGTGTTGGTTATGTAGGAAAGGATTCGTCATCACGACGGGCGTTAGATATAAGAGTCTTGCAGCTTCCACAAGTTTGGGGCATAAATGAGTAAGATGATCATATGTACAAATATTACAGGGAAATTTCACCTTACACCTTTATTTCTTTCCCTCACCAACATTATTATTCATCCTCTTACTATTACCATTGTCCCTAGGTTTATTATTATTTTTCCCACCCTTACGATTATTATTATGTCCTTTCTTCTTATTCCCACCTGGTTGTTGGTTACCATTTGGGCCAGCCAACAATTGTACAAAATGTACATTCACCGACTAAGTGGGTTTGGAAGACATAGACGAAGTTGGCCCTCTTGCAGATTGGTTTAGAGACAACTTTTTCAAATGGCTTGTCATTGATTCTACGGATTTCACATTGGCAGAGCCTACAATGCCATCGGCATGAGGCCCGGGATTTTGTCTAGGGTCATAATTTGACCTCAGTGTGTCTGGAAGAATCTTGTATAACATACCAGACTGATCATATATAAGATATAACTGTTGGGATTTGAATATTTCTTCTTCCTCAGATGTAACCCCAGATGTGGCAACATCCTTTGAAATAGGAGGTTGTAGAGACTTAAGGAACCACTCTAACAAGAATTATGGGGCTATGCACATCTTGATCAACCTGTTTTGTCTATGCCACTCCTATATGTGATCTGATATATGAGTGGGTTTTTCCTAGTGTAAGGTCGAAAAACTTTCTAGGCTAGCATTGTAACGAAACGACAATTGGAAGTGGTTAAGGAAGACTAAAACCATCTGACTAAAGGTCCCGTATGCCCCCCTAGGTAGCTCGATATACCATTTCATGGAAACCCCTGTGAGGGTGTATTGAAACAATATTAACTGGATGGAATCGTCGTTAAGGGAATTTGAAGAGCACCATAAGTGAAATGTGGTAACATGATCACCAGGATCCTCGCCATTCTTTCCTTCAAATTTTGGAATATTTGAAGGAAGCTTGGTGGGAATGGGGGGCCATGTAGGATCATGACACACATGGTCATTCATCAACTTAGACAAGTCTAGAATATTGAGCATGGATAGAAAAGGGATATGGGCTTGCGGCATCTGGCCCCAAGCTCCCTGGAAAGATTGTGTTTGGGGAATCACAGTCCATCAAGGGTTCTGGTAAGCATCATGGCCCTGTCCAGGATTGTAAGAACCTCGTCTAGGATGATTCATAAGGGGTTGGTTGGGCATCATTCTAGTAGGAATTGTTTGATGAGGGTTATAAAACTAGCCCCAGTCGGAGTGTCTCCAGTTTGGGGGTCTCCCAAGGTATGAAATTGACCTCCTTTGGGTGTGAATTTAGAGGATCAAGGTGGATTCTTCATGCCAAACATGTTGGTCATAATCGACACTGAGGTGAGAGTAAAGGACGAAACTTGAGAAAAATATTGTCCACTAGGTTGGTTACTCCACCCAGAAGCAATAGGAATAGGCCTAGGGTTAAAAGAAGGAATGCCTCCCACATTAGGAGACATTCCAAGAGAATAGCCAAGATACCCAAAAGGGTTCATGGAAATAGGTTGAGTATTCACTATAGGACAGGCAACAGTGATAATAAGTTCTTCCAACACTACAACCATTGTGGTTGTAGGAGTTGAAGGGGTACCATTAACTATAGTAGGTATGGGAGTCGAAGGGATCCCAATATCTTGATGAATCGGTTCAGTACTCATCCTTGTAGCATCACAAGTATGATAAGTGGAGGTGTGTGTACCACGTTTAATAACTCTACGCCTTTTAGAATTCAAAGACTCAAAATGTGGTGGTAACTATAACAAGCGGAAAGACCTATGGGGAAGCTAGTCCAGATCCACGATGACTTAATATTCAAGATATAAGAAACAAATCCTAAAGCTAACTAGTAATCAAAGAGCACACCAAAAATAATCAAACAACCAATATGCACACAAATAGGATAAAGTGGTTGAAAGGGACCCCCCTCTCTAAAGTAGGTATGCCTCGCCCAAGAGGGGCCTAAGAATCCGTTGCTAAATATTGGAGGAAACATAATCAGTTATAAGGGCCCTCATGGGATTAACAACCAGTCGGTTAGATCCCCCTATATAGGTAATCCTCCATAAAGGTTGTGTGTTGTCTGACCCTTATCTCACCCAAGGTGCCTACAGAATAACCCTTGCAAGTAACCTATGTGGCACCTAAGTCAAGAAAATAGTCAACCATGGTATAACTGATGCACAGACGAACATTCGTAAGTCAGGTCCACCATATGGGAAGGGTAGCAAAGCCCAAAACCATGAAAGCACCGCCTCTCATGGAGGTAACGGAACTAGAAAGATCCCCATATATGAATAGATCCCCATAAATATATCTGATGCTAAGAAGGTATCAGGGGGATATCCCTTCAACCGACCTCTTGCAACCTCATGCTTAACTTCAGTGTAAGATGAGCCTCCTAATATTACCGATTATACAATGGATTTCTCCACTCCCTTAGTCAGACACATATGTTGATTTAATAGCCTTGGAGAAGTTTACTCACAAAATCCTATTCCAAGGCACTAAATCCTAAGCTATTTTGTACACCCTAGAAAATAAAATTGTTACTAATCAATTTTAAATTATATCATTAATTTTAATGGCCTTGCTTACTCAAAAGGTGCGGTCGTGAAACTAGTGATGTTATGACTCAACAAGTAAAATAAATGAATATGAATATAATGAAAATTCCTAACTTCAATTTCCAATAAATGATATGCTCCTTAAAAATACAATTTTCAATTGAATTCTGCAATTCTAAATAAAAATGAAATCCTTCTTTAGATGCACTAAGATAAATGACAAAGACTCAAGATATCAAAATGCCAATCAATGTAAAATGCCTAATATTTTTGTATTTTCAATATAAGAAAAATGAAAATGAAAGGACTGAACAACATCTTGATATAAAGACTCTATTGTATATAAACAAAGACACCCAAGTAGGATATCAAAGAGAAACACACCCAGCCCAGGTGAAAGGACAATCAAAATGAAAATATGATGAGAAAGGCACTGCCCAAAAACTCAACCAAAAACAGGCTTCCTGTCATTCCAAAGAAACTTAACATTCACCATAGAGACCCAAGAAGACTCAACAATCATCAAAACCTACCCAGCAACCACCAAACCCAACAAACAAGCAACAAAGGTTGATGTACACAATTGTTTGAGGGAAAAACACATATGTACGTAGCTTACAGAAGGAAAGCGTGTGTATGTACGAGATTGTTAAGAAACAACTCGCGTATATGTGTCAAAACACAACTAGGATAAGGAGAAGGTTGAAAGACTTAGACCCATAGTGAACAGAGGCTATCAAGTAATCATATGACAAGAAACTCAATATGAACAAGAGAAATCTAAGGATAAAAACACTCCAAACCCCGAAAAATAAGATCATATCCCCAATATGGCCGCCAATTCTGTTACGAGGAAAATATCTCTATGGCTAGGGGTAAACCACAATAGACGAAAATGAATGAAGAAATAAAATAAAATATAAAGTATGTTATATAAGAAGATATTCTAACAAGACAACATAAGTGGCCTAACTCATCCATACGTTCGATGAAGTCCACTGTTGAGCACTTATCTCAAAGAAATATACATGCAACTAGTCCTCAACAGCCAAGAAACACAAGCATATGGTGATAATATATGATGTTAGCAAATTCAATAGCATAATCCATCGTCATTCATAACAAATATGTCCATGGAATAATAATTCAAATATTTTTTAGATATTAATTGGACGATAAAAGAGTATTTCTATTAATATATCATCAACAAAAGTGAATGAGTTACAAAATTTTGTGTTGGTATGGTTCGGAACCGAGAAAATAAGTTCCTTCTAGTTGGGCCTCCACCACTTCAATCCTCCACCAAAGGAAATCTCATTTAAGAGAGACAATGAAGTTCTCAATCAGTAAGGGAAGATCTTGGGGGATGAACAATCTGTTCAAACTTAAGAAAAAAGGGATGCAAACTCAATGTGAAGGGAATAATTTCTCTAGAGAAACTTTTCTCTCAAAGTTGAATTCTTTCTCCTCTTTCCATAGCTCAGATTTGGCCCATTTATAGCCTTCAAGTGGCACTGAAGGGATGATTCATAATGTTTCCAGTATATGGAAGGCCAAGGATCTTTGATCTCATGATGTGACATGGAAACCTGACACCATTTTTTAATTTTGGGTGCATTTCCTGATGTACGCAGGCTGTAGTGATGCAACCTGCGTATACACATGCTGTAATATAGGTAAGGCACATATATGTGGAAAAAATATGTTTTTAGCTATGGGATTTGTAAAAATGGACTTCAACTCTGCATAGGGAAATGGAAAAAAGCCTTTTGTGAAAGATTGCATGGGGTGAGAAAAATATTACTATAACACATTGAAGGGTAAATTTGTTTCGGTTGATATCGAAGTGTTTGATGCACCACTGGATTAAAATTTGATAATTGTTCATAGTTGGTTCTATGCGATGACTTTCATCGCATCTTCATTGTTTCATATTTTACAATTTACCCATCAAGGGAAAATTGTCATTGTTGACCAACTTGACTATTACACTCTAGATATCCACAATTATGTAGTGAATAATGTCTCTTTTATAGGTTCCAGTATTTGGTATGAGAGTGTAGGATTAGATATCCTTAAGGATTCCTCTGTAATGGAAAATTTTCCTTTGCCTCCTCCTGACACCCTGCAGGTTTCCACATTAAATATGATTTTGACTCAGGTGAAACAATCCCTAGAATCACTTGATTCTTTGGTAGTACTTGGTATTCACGATCATATTTCATTGTCTTTGTTAAGCTAGTTAAATAATGAAACATCCCTCCCCTCCATTTGAATTCAGTCTTCCTAGGGATTGAATACTTGAACCTTATTTTCCTCCACCTAGTGAAAATGTTCCTATTAGTAGCCAGATACCTAAATGAGGAAAGAAGAGGAGTTGACAGAGGAAATGATGCTTGAGGGATAGGTCTCCAGTCTCTAGAAATAATGCTAGAGAAAATCCACTATCTTATATCTTACAGGATGGGGGGTGATTCATCTATAGAGACACATTGCTAGGAAGAATCCTCTCTTGGGGGTTGTTCCCATCATAATGTTGTAATCTTTTCTAGGATGAGATTATTATTTGTTCTTTCTTGTGCTTGTAAATACATGAGAACATGTTACCGAGCTTAGAATTTTTCTTTCTCATTCTTGTAAATACATGAGAATAGTTTACCGAGCTTAGTCTTTGTTCTTTCCTATGCTCGTTAATACATGAGAATAGGTTACCGAGTATACTTTTATTTCTTTTTCGGACACGTAAAAGATATATGAAAAAAGGAACTCTTTGGAGTTTCCTTTAAGATCTTTTTAGACTCCCTAAACATGAAAATATTATTATTATTTTATTTATTTATTTATTTATTATGTCTGGAGGAATCACCAACTAGTTGGGCACGTGCTCACGTTACACGTGGCTTTATTATACAACCGCTACCACTATAACCTCCAGGTGTGCCCATGATGCCCCTTACGCGACACACAAGGTAAGTCAGGGGGAGTTGAACTCGAAACCTCATGGAACTTCATTTTCATGACACTTGCCAATTGAGCTGCCCCCCCGGGGGCCCTATACATGAAAATATTGTCGGGTGATATTTTTTCCTTTCACACTCATTAAAAGGTTTAAAAGGGTGTCTTTTGAGTGGTAGTTTATTTCTTTCTTGGCCTTGCGAGAATAATTACGAAAAAGGAATACTCTAATCAAGCGTGACTAGAAGATTTCTCCCTTGTATTGTTTTACACTTTTTTCAGGCTTGGGAGACTAAATTTACAAAAAATTCACCCGTGGATTCATCTTTAAGTTCTTTTCAGACTCTCTAAACATGAAAAACCACCGGTTTTACCTTTTTTGGGCTTGTAAAGTTATGCATTGAAGGAACTATATGAGACCAAACTCCAGGACCCATATGAGACCGAACCCTTCCTTCTTTAGGTTTGTTAAAAATATGTTGAGGGACTCATCGAAGATAAGATATGCCGAGAATATGTTATCCTCCTCAAGCTCATTAAAAAACAAAGAGGTATTCATCAATCATGNGGGGGGGGGGGGGAATTAAAAAAAGTGGGTCAAGTTTTTTGGAATCCATTATGGTAGCTATTGTTGTATCCCTTGAAAATGGAACCTATTTTTGTCCCGTCTTACACTTGGGTAATATTCTTGTCTCTGATTTATACCAATTCCATGTGTCGTTATAATTTTTTATTTCAGTTGAAGAGTGTTGTTATTGTCGTCAAATTATTTTCTTGGTACTCGTTGAGTTAATGTTGCCAAGTCATTTGTTGTGCCTCATAATGTTCAAGGGAATTTTCTTTCCAAACCAACCATTTGCAGTATTACCAGTTTCCATTCATGTGTCATTCCATACTCATTTAATCCACCATCTCACATCACTTTCCTATGTCAGCCTTTGTCAATGATGGGGGATACATCATTGCCCTCCTTCGATGAGTCTATTCCTATCAAATTCAACACATTATCCAAGAATTAGACTTAGAAACCAGTTAGTACCTTGGCACCTTCATGTCTCCTCACTTTCGACAACAGGTTTACACCAATGGCCTCTGATCAAATGATTCCACGAATATTGGACCTCAGCTGTTTTATTCACATTTGTTGGAATTTACTAAAGGTACATTGATAATCATTGCCATAATTGGTGATTTCCCTTGTATTTGTTAACGATATACCTCAATGACTGGTAATCAAGTGGTTTATACAATTTTTTACATCATGTCATTTATTCGCATGGCTAGACTCGTGTCATTTCGGTATCGGGACAATGACCATGTGTTATGACCCAAGGGGGGAATCTATATGGCTAAATGTATATTATATGACCCCAAGGGGGGGCATATATGGGCCTAAATGTACATGTAATGTGTAAATACATATTTCATAGGGTAGGCCTAGTGACAAAGGGGCCTCATGTGCAAGTGTGAATAGCTATATATAAGAGATCATGTATTCATTATTGGGATGCGAATTGTGAAGTATGAAATGTATTTAATTATTTGGAGGGGGTTCCCCTATTATTTAAGGAGTTATTGTGTAAATTATCTATATTGGAGTTGTGCTCCATGTTGACATTCTGTACATGGTGTGTTCTTCTGTTATTTTTTGATATTTTGAGCATTTCGGATCATAACATTTGGTATCATAGCTCAAGGTCTTGGGCTTTCTCTACTACATCTGAGACACCTTGTAATTTTTTCTATAATGTTGTTTCTATAGTGTTTCAAAAACAACCCCTTGGAGGATATTTATCAGACAGTTCAAGTTACGTGGGGTTCAAATTTAAGCTCATGAGGCCTTATAATTTCAAAGATATAGTCTGTGTAAGATAGGGTTCTGGAATCATTCTGAATTCAGTCATCGCAGAATTTTTGATATAACGTTTTTTATTTATCCTTTCAGACCCTGAAATCTAGAGGATATTCATATAAACTATGAAGATATGTGTGATGAATGTTCATCTTTTGGGTAATCCTAATTTTGTATATACAAGTTCTGTAATATAGGGTAGCTGACTAGTCCTATTGACTAGTCTCAAATAGGTGTTCTGGGTAAAAAATACATAACTTATTCATAGAGAATAAAAATTGAGTGAGAGTAATTGCATTGAAGAGTGGAATGTGCATAGTCTTTATGGTACAATTTTCATAATTTTATATCAATTATTGTGCATGAGGAACATTGTACAAGTTCTCTCTACCATAAAGGCCAAAAAGAAGAAGGTGTGGGGAAGTTATCATAAATTCAACTTGGAACAACCAATTTTGGTCAGACCTATGGAATTGCAGAGAAGAAATTTCATAGTACTACAGGTCTCAATTTTAGACTAAAAATGGACAAAATTTCATAGATACATCATGTTGGCACAGGGGCAGACCCAAGGTTTAGCTCCAAGAGTGCACCAATAAGCCCTAACTACTGGCCCTTTCGTCTACACCTACGAAGCAAATGCAGTCTCACCTGAAGTGGCTATGGGGAGGTTACAGGATAGAGATGTCTACAACCAGGGGAGATGTCAAGTGGATCTAATACTAGGATAGTACAACATGCATATACTACTTATCAACTTAGATCTAGTTCGCACAACTATAGATCTGATCTAACACAAAAATGAAATAACAGTATATCAATGACAATTTATAGAGAAACAATCAAACTCGACACAAGATATACGTGGTTCACCCTCTCTCTAGGGCTATGTCCATAGAACTGTGATTTATGATATATTAAGGTGGAAGCATTCAGTTCTGATTTGTGCTCTTAGCCAGCAGATCTTCTTTCTTCTTCTCTCTATCTCTCCCCTCCCTGTGCACCCAGTTGTAGGGTTGATCTTCACACCCAGCTAAAGATCTTACAATACTAGAAGACTCTTCACTCAACACTTCTCTCTCTCACAATAATCCTCACTTGATCATACAAAGATAACAAAAATCATCTACTAGAATGAACTTGAACTTGAACGAACCCTCTTCCCTTATATAGGTTCTTATTTATACATTACAATCACTCAATGACATACTTAGGCTGAAACCTAGGTGTCAAAACCCTAGATACCAAAACCCTAGGTGTCTAAAACCCTAGGTCAACTTTAACCATGTTTTCAGGGCTTCGCCAGCCTATCTTTCCTTCCTTCTCATGCAGTGTTCCAAAGCATATAATAATGGATTTTTCTTCTTGCTGAGTTGTCCACGATCCTTATTTCGTTTTGATCTATCATCCTCGAAATTCTCATTCAATGAATTTCTTGCTTGGACTTTGCTCCATATTTTATTCTCTTTTTCTCACTTCGACCCAATAACAGTCGTTGTGTCTTCCGCAAAGTTCGCATTTTGCCTTTTCTTCCTTGTTCTTCTCTTAATTCCATAACCAAGGGCCAACAGGCCCCCAAAACTCACTTGTGACTCATCCTAAGACACTTTATATATGATTCTTCTATTTTACTTCGACTTTAGACTACGCAGTACATCCTTTTATTTCTACTCTATGCCTCCTCCCCTTCCCTATGCAAACTATCTTTTATGTGTCTGGTACCCAGTTTCAACTACACCTCGTACCTAGACCCTTTTCCTTATGCTTTTACTTAGAGCTATGAGGCAATTGGTTTTCATATTACAACTTCAGTTGGCTCCCATTCACTATTCCTTCCTTCCATTCTCCCTTCAAATTCTTCAACTGCGCAACTCCTCCTTCTGTAACATAAGCAACCTGATATGGCCCGATCCAATGCGTTGTGAACTTTCTAGGATGTTTGATGAACTTACTGTCATATACTAGTACTCAATCACCTTGTCTAAATTCCTTTTTCTTGATGTGCCTATCATGGTAGGCATTCTCTCTTTCCTTCTGTACTTGCTGATGGAATCCTGTAACAAATATGTCTTCCTGCAATTCGACCAACTGTGCAAGCCTCTCTTGAATAGTGTTAGTGTCATCCATATCTGTAAAGGAAACAATTATTAGGCTTGGTACCAAATATTCCATTGGCACAATGACTTCGAGACCATATACTAACTTAAAAGGGGTTTGCATTGTTATCTTCTTGCAAGTGGTTCTATAGGCCCACAGTACTGTTGGTACTCTTAAATCCCAGTCATCCCTTTTCACACTACAAATATTTGTCAATGTTGTTTCCAAGATCTTGTTGAATTATTTAATAGTCCCATTTTCTTTTGGATGGTAAGGTGTGCTCTTCTGGTGATGGACTACAAATTCCTCAGTCAAGGCTTCAACAGTCTTATTTATGAAATGTGTTCCTTGATCACTCATAATGATCTTTGGGCATCCAAAATTGGTTATGATGTCATCAAATATGAAGTGTGAAGTTGTAGTTGCACTACAGTCCTTGACTTCTCTTACTTCAGCCCATCTGGTCAGGTATTCTGTCGCAATAATGATGTACCTTTCTCCTGTGTGCTTTCTTGGTGGGTTTATGGGTCCCACAAAGTTGATAGCCCATTTTTCAAATGCTTGCAGGGTCAACTGTGGTTCTAATGGAATTTCATCTCTTCTGTATGGTTTCCCAACTCTTTGGCATATATTACAAGCTTTGTAGTAGTCTTTAGCATCTCTATGTAAGGTGGGCCACCAAAGGCTAGCTCTAAGAACCTTTCGCGCAGTTTATTTCCCTGTGTAATGTCCTCCTGTGATGCCCTCATGAGCTTCTGCGAGGATCATCGATCGCTCTAATTCCATAACAAATATTCCAGTATCTCATCAAGTCCCATTTTGTATAGCTCTCCAGCTATAAGAAAAAAGTCTGCAACGTGCACTACTAGTTGTTTCTTCTAGGGAATCGTATACTCACTAGGTGTCATTTCTATTGAAAGGAACTGGACTATTTCTACGAAGTGGTCATCAATATTTCTAATGGATAGTAGTTGTTCATCTGATGGTGTGTCCTCCAAACTAGTGGGCTCTTCTCCATGTTCCAAACTCGAAGAGTGGTTATGACCTTTGTTCATTCTTCTTGGCTTTACTATGATCTCAAAGTCATATTCTTGAAATAGAAGAATCCATTTGCATATTATCCCCTCCAACACTCTGTTGGCAGCCATATTAATCTCTATTTTTACAAGTTGCCTACACAGGGTTTTTAAATTCTCGTCACTCGTCACAATTGTTTTCATTAAACAATGCTTGTTACTCATCACTTTCTACGTTCCTGCTTTTTGATTTTGTTTTCATGACTGTGAGCATGAAAACTCAGAGCTGGAATTCATGTTTGATTTCATCAAAGGGTTAATGTTCATATGGTTTATCGTCGATTTATCTTATTTTGTTATGAACATGGTTGTTTCCATGGTTATAACCCCTTGGTCTCGAACACACCTTGGTTACATGTTTATTAAACCACCACCCATTTAACATTTGACTAATTTTAATGGGGTTTTAATTTATAAAATCTTTGATTCAATTGTTTATTTGACATATTGATTTTGTGATCAAATCGTGGATATGCATACGATTGTTTTCAACTATTATGATCTTTGTGTGTATCATTATGCCAAGGTGTCATTCCAATTACAACGTGGTATTATGTTTTTGCATGGCCTCGATCTACACGACTTTTCTCACATGCATAGAAATTAACACTCCCACCTACCATTTTGAGTTGTCTTTGCATTGCGTTGGGGAAGCTCGGGGCAATGGCTCTGTGCCTATTTTGTCAAACCCTACCATCGAATCCCATGTCAGTTCCTTATTGTTAGCCATGTATCCTATGGTGAGGATTGAGCCCAACGGTGTCCACACATTGTTATCGTTTGATAATGCCAGAGAAGACTTAGAGAGGAATGGCTGGTGTGTGTTTGTTGAAAATTTCAAGGGTTTTAATTTAACAGTTGTTCAAGAATTTGCATTAATGTTTGATGGTTGCAGAGCTAAAATAGGAGATGTCCAACTTGAGTTAAACGAAGATTTTATTAGCCAAGCCACCAGTCTACCATCGATGGGACAAAAGTGGTTTAAAAACTCAAAGGTTGAAGAGGTTCCCTTGTCATTATTATTCACCTCAAGGAGGATTACCAGCTTCGACCGAGGTATGCCCGTTTCAGATCTAAAACCTAGATGGTAGGATCTGTTAGCTATTGTGAAATAGTTCGTTACTTGTGAGGGGAGATATGGTTTGGTTTTCTTATATCACTTGCGGTTGCTCATGAGTTTTATCGATTTCCCCATGAACATACCCTATTTTCTCCTTTGAAGTATATATAAAATGGCAAAGCATTTTAAAAGGCAGAAATATGATTCCATCCTGTTCCATCATTATCTAATCAAGATTATTATTATACATCAGTTGAAATTAAACGATGATTGTTGGGATGCCTTCCTATTAAGAAATGGTTTTGTTAGCAGTGAAATAGGATAGGTTGGCAAGTTTGTCCTCACAGAAACCCTCGTCGAGCCTACCATCCCTCCTCCTTCGCTCTTACCTTGTGATCTTATTTCTAATGTGGAACCCTCGACCTATCCTGACACTCTACCAGATTCGTATCCGAAAGGTGGTGTTAAGTCTGTTAAAAAATCCGCAAAGAAAAAGTGTAAAGGCAATGTTTATATCAATTATAAGAGTAAAAGAGCCACTCATTGGGTTTCACGATGTGCCCGAAATAAACCTAATCCCTGTGTAGACCAAAATGCAATTGTGTTAAGCAAAGATTCTGATTCATAAATTGAAAGATTTTTAACTGAAGAATATCCATATTCGTATGGACTTTGCTCTAGTAAACCGTATGATTATGTTACAAACCTTCCATCGTGTCTTAAAGACAATCCCGATTTCCTTGGAATCAAACTCAGTAGTGAACCTACAGGTCAAATGGAAAGTTCCCAACCTGTTAATACTATCACTACTAATACGCAGTCTATTTAGCCGCAATGTAACGAATGTCGATCATGGATATATAGGTATTACAAAGACGTTCCTTTACTTCAGTCTCGACTAAAATCCTTGGAAGACCAGGTGAATTTGCTAACGAAAGAGAACAGAAAACTACAATCCGTAGCTCAAACCAAAGATAAATGACAAAAAACCACAGGGTATGTTGTTTTTAAGAACGTGGAAGCAACGACTGTCATTGTGAATTCAAAGATTGCTTGATTAAGTCGAATCCCTTAATATAAGGTATGATTGTTAAAATATAAGTTTAGGATGATTCTGTCTTTTTAAAAGTAGAATACATGATTTGTTTGCACAGATTACCTCTAGTCTGTTTTGATTGATTCAATAAAATACGATTCTAGTTATAATTATAACTAGCTACATAATCGTGAGATTCTGTAGCTAGTTACTAAAATTCGAATTACTTGTTTTAATAACTAAAAATGCATCTGAAATATTTTATTCTTATGTGTTTTCAGGAACCTATGATTTCTAAAGGAGATTTGAACCACTGATGGAATCTCTCAGCATGCTATTTTTTATGTTGTTTTAGAATAGGTTGTTAGTTTTGATATCAAGTAGAATCTGGGAGGTTGCATCCCCCACAATTTTTGGAACAAATTAGATGATATCGATAGGAAACGTTTTGATCCTGTAACCTATATAAATGTGTTGTTTTTTAAAATAAAACCATCGCTTCCTGGGAGCAAAAAAATATGGATTTATGATTGACAGACTTGAATGGAAGTGGATATTGGTACAACTTTAGCTTCGATATATCGTATTTTTATTCAAGTTTTGGTCATTTTGATTTGTAATTAAATTGTGACTACTTTAGATATCATGGTTTATTACAGATTGATGTGATGAAATTTATATGATGTCCGTGTTTTATGTCCCTTATATTACATACAATAATTACTCTATTCAAATTTGAGATTAGAAGATTAATCTTCTTTATTCATTGAACATTTATATATAAATTTTCACAGCCGGATTTATCTCAATGTGACCATTTGTGAAATCATAGAATTGTTTTCACTAATTCTCTTATTTGTTCTTTCATTAGCGTTCAATCACTACTACTTCACGTTTATGAGAAGCGTTTGTAAGATCTGTTGTGGTTTACCTCATCAAACAACGAAATTGGATACTGTATGCAGGACAAATGGGAGATGCGATTATAGGTTAGTTCCCTCGTTTTATTTCATTAGTTTAATTAATATAGGAATTTCCTATAGTCTAAATACATTGTATTGTTTGTTATCTTTGTTTCTCAATTAGAGAGTTGCTATTTCATTTCTTGTTTATAAAAGTTATAAAGAAAAAATCAAAAAGACATGAATGATAGTTTTGCTGTCATAAATCAATCCATATTTGAGTTTCGCAGATTTAGATTAAAATTTGCATTCTGTAAATGTTATACATATATTAGAGATATAATCATTTGGATACATTGTACATATAATAAGTAGAGCTATTTTATAAATATTAGTTAGCAAACTTTAAGTATATATTAGGCTTGTATATAGTTTTTTTTTAGTGAGTGTTTTTCATTAAGTTATTTTATCTTTTTTTTTTAGTTTTGTCTTTCACTTTATTAGGACTTAGATCGGCCAACAAAGCCACTAAAACTGTTAAAGTGGATTAATCCAAACGGATTGGGTTAAGTAGACAACCCCGTACCAGATTCACTCCTCCAGTTGACGAACGGTCATTTTTGCCGGTCAACAAATGGCGCTAGAAAGAGGGCGTGAAAATTATTAATGTCACGAGGTGGTCTTAAGACTCCTCCACCACCTACCCACTCACCTATAGTGGCTAGAAGTCATTCAAATGACAACATTGTCCCTCAAACAGTAACCACATCAAACGACGATCTACGGATCACAGTTGAACCAGTAACTCCAAATCCTACGGGTGGTGACATACAATAGATTGTCCGCCAATCTTTCATAATAACACACAGTGCCTTCACCCATTTAAGACAACCAAATTGACCTTTGTACCAATGATTATACTTATCTGATATCAGAGAACAATTTGGAGGCAGTGACCTTACTTTAAACCCTACAAATCCAATCCTCACTTCTACAGCAGGAGGATATGGTATACCACCATCACCACCTCCTTCATATCCTTCTTCTAGAGAAGAGTCCTTTGACGAAGGTAGTTCCTCATCCCAACCTTCAACACCACCCACACCTATGGCCAATCAGAACAATCCCGCCAGACCCTAGCTTGACCAAGATGCAGTGGCCATACTTGGGCCTCAACATCCCTTACCCAAACACTCGGAGAAATGGCTCTCTAAATTTGACCCGGATGCTAAACAGATCATCGAAGATCACATCAAAAGGTTTATGTTAGCCATTATACTTCGTAGTGTCGAGAATGAAGACGTAGTCTGTAGATTATTTCCCTACACCTTTGAGGGCAATGCCTCTACCTGGTACTTTTCCCAACAACCCCACACCATCGTGTCATGGGAGAAGTTTGAATCTTGTTTTCTTGAGAAGTTCGGAGGTGACAAGTCCCCAGAAGTTCTAGTCATGGTGATTTCTAGTTTAAGAATGAACCCCAAAGAGAATATCAAAGACTTTAATCAAAGGTTCTTAATACTAAAGAAACGAATCCCTATGGATTCGATGCCTGCCGAGAATCTTATCATAGCATATTATATGAAAGCCTTACATCAAAGCATAACCATTTGGATAAAGAGATCTAAGAAAGCCACGTTGTTAGAAGCCTTCGAAGAGGCCAGTCAGAACGAGAAAGACATCCTCAACTTAAAAGACACTACTAGCAATGAAATAGAGACTAGTTCATCTTCCAAAAAGAAAATCGAAATCCTCCCTAGACCCTCCCAAAACAAAGCCCAACCTGAAAGCTTAGATTTAGAAAACTTACAGAAATTCATTCAAAAACTGTCCAATCAAGTTATAGATTTGAAAAGGACGGTTGAAGAAGCTTCTTCAAGAAAAGGGCCTTACAAACCCCCATTTAGGAAGCCTTTTCCCACCAACCGACCTAATTCAAATACTGAAGGCCTAAATCTAGAAATCCTGCAATTCACTATTCAAACGATTCTAGAAGCACATGATAACTTGATGCCTCCTAAGATCCCTGAGGAAGTAGCTGAACAAGAGATAGTAGAAGAAGATGAATCCTCTCCGAACATTTTTGGACATTTCTCGGATAGTATTTTTCAATCTAATTTCGAACTAGTACATCCTTACAATACTAGGAGTAAGACAACAAACAAGCCTTCTTCTGAAATCACTACGACTTTGCCCCCAAAATAGTCTAAATCAACTGAGACTAAATAGAACTATGTAAACCCAAGCTTAGATTATGATTTGGTTGAAGATCTAAAGAAGCTAAGGGATAATATTTATGTTTATGAATTATTAAAAATCCCTTTTCTCCTACAGAAAATGCTACAGAATATTGCAGAAAACAACAAAAATGGCAATCCAAGCAATAACAAAGGTTTTTAGAACAACCCCAAAGTTCCTCAAAAGGCCTCCACCAAGACTACTTCTGATTCTCACAAGAAAAGAGACCTTCTTGTAAATAATGTAACAAATGGAGATAAATTAGTTTTAGAGGCCATGAGTAAAAAGCAACAAGCTTCCACCATTAGTACTCGCAAAAATGTCCCTCCATTTTTGTTAACTTTAGAAATATTCAATAGGAATGTGCACAACTGTATGGTAGATTCAGGAGCATCATCTAATGTAATGCCATGGTCTGTGTGTCAAAAGATTAATGCTGAAGTTCAACCATCCACCTTGAAGATCATCCAGCTTGATCAAACTAGTGTTAAAGTTATAGGCGAATTAAGAAATGTTCTTATAAGATTGTCGTCTAACCCTAAAGTTCATCAAGTGATTGATATTATTGTTGTAGATATCCCAGAAGTTTATGGTTTGGTTTTAAGCAAAGACTGGTCAGAATAGCTACATGGATATTTTGCGACGGATTGGTCTCACTTGTGGCTGCCTGAGAACAGAAAGCCCAACAGAATCAAGGTAAATCATGAATATTACCTAAAGTTCACAGTGACAAATTTAAATGATCCCAATGAGCCATTCACACCTTCTGTCGATTCACCTGAAATACAAAGGATGGATACCTTTTTCGGCAATTTCATGGCCAAAACTTCCGCTATCACTAACCTGCAACAACAGTCTGAAATTTTGACATATATGCAGCCAGCAGCTTCTACCCAATGGTCACATGCACCCAACAAAAATGAAATATGGTCTCTTTTCTTTGACGGGTCAAAATCCAAGGAAGGAGCTGGTGCAGGCTGCGTGATTATTGATCCAGCAGGTAACAAAAACCTGATTGCATGCAGGTTAGAGTTTGAATGTACAAACAACACAGCAGAATATGAGGCTTTATTGCAAGGCCTCAGAAAAGCATTAGATATGAACATTCAAAATTTGACTATCTTTGGTGATTCATAAATTATGGTTAGACAGATAAAAAATTCTATCCACTGTTTATCTCCGCACCTTAAAAGCTACGAATCTGAGGTATGAAATTTGATGAATAAGTTTTCTTCATTTAACATAAATTTTATTCCTAGATTGAATAATTCGAAAGCTGACTTGTTAGCTAATGTAGCTTCGAAACTTTTCCCTACAGAACGCTTACCTCCGAATGCATTCTCCGTCGAACTGTTGTTCAGACCACCCAGCCCCGACAACATCACAAATTGGAGAGTCTTCGATGACAATCAACAGATTATAAGTTTCCTGCATATGGAAGAAACTTTCCAGGGCGCAGTAATCAACGAAGGTACTCATGACGAAAATCTTCGTGACTTTACAGTAACACCAGATCCAAGATCTCCTGAATCTTCATCAGACATGGTAAATTCTATCTCAAAATCTATAGTTAGATTAGAAAAAATTTATGATCTTCACGACAAGTTCAAAAAATCAGTGAACTGTAAAACAAATAGTTCCTCTCTAACGTATGAAAAAGTAAACTTGGGAACTAAAGGCAATCCACAATGCATTAATTTAGGGGTGGGATGTTCTAAACAAAAAAAATAAGTGTTTATTAAATTGTTTAAGGAATTCAAAGATGTTTTCTCTTAGACATATGACGACCTAAAAACCTTTGATCCTAACATCATACAACACGTTATTCCTATGAAATCCCAAACCCAACCTTTTCAACAAAAGTTAAGGAAAATGCATCCAAAACGTGAACCAACTGTCAAGAAGGAATTAAATAAACTCTTGAATGCTAAGATAATCTTCCCAGTTAGGCACACACAATGGGTCTCTAATCTTGTCCCTGTCCAAAAGAAGAGGTGAAATCTGACTATGTGTCAATTTTTGAAATATTAATCGAGCGTCTGATAAAGACACCTACCCTGTCCCACCCATGGAATAGATCCTTCAACAGGTATCTAGTTCTGAAAGATTATCCTTATTGGATGGTTTTTCAGGGTATAACCAAGTCCTGATGTCCCCTCTAGATCAACTTAAAACCGCCTTTCTCACTCCATGGGTCACCTACGCTTATAGGAAGATGCGCTTTGGACTCATAAATGTTGGTGCCACTTTCCAAAGAGCGATGGACATCTCTTTCCAAGGCTTAATCAATCAATCTATCGTAGTTTACCTGGATGACATTACTGTCTTCTCAAAAAACAAAGCAGATCATCTAGCTCATTTAAGATCCGTTCTATAGAAATGTCGTAAGTACGACATTTCTTTGAATCCTAAAAAATCTATCTTCGCAGTAGAACAAGGTAAGATCTTAGGATTTATTGTATCAATCAAAGGGATGATTATCGACCTTGAAAGAACTCAAGTCATTTCGAAACATCCCCCTCCCTCGTCAAAAAAGTCTATGAAATCTTTCTTAGGTCAGATAAACTTTGTCAGGAGATTCATCCCTAGCTTTTCAGAAATGGTGAGACCATTACAAAACCTAATAAAAAAGGACGTACAATACCATTGGGGACCTTTAGAAAATCAGGCTTTTAATTCAATAAAAAAGGCCATAATAGATGCCCCTTCTCTAATGAGCCTCGACTTTTCACAAGACTTCAGTCTCTACACCTTCACTTCTGACTGCTCTCACACTGCTGTCCTACCTCAAAAGAACGCTAAAAACAATGAAGTCCCAATTGCCTTTATGAGCTCAGCCTTCAAAGGGGCAAAACTGATCCGGATTATTTTCGGCACGAAATGAGAGCGGAGATATAATAAAGAAATGCACAGAGATATTGCAGATATTCAATAATATAACAGGAATGTATCAAAGATTCAACCATAAACACAAATATACAATAATACACGATTTCTATTAATCAGAGAAATGTACAGAGACTGTAAAAATACAGAGTGAAAGACTCAGTAGAATGGTGGCAACTTATCTCTGAGAAGAGATGTGACGGCTACTCGCATTCGAAAGAAGATGATTACAATGAGGCTATGAAGGCACTTTTACAATAAATGGGAATGCCAAAAGTCCTAGACATCCAAAAACCTAACCCTAGGAGATGAAGCGCCAAAAGTCATGTGGGCCCCGTTTGGGTAAGTGAGTACATCAACTTCCGAGGGTCGTAACTTTTGCATACGATCTCCGTTTTAGGCGTGTGATAGCTCGTTTGAAAGGTATTGTAGAGGAGATTCATTTTAGGGGCTCAATCATTCCTTTGGCTATCATTAATAACCTTGATCTCAAAAAACCTTCATTTCGACCCTCAAAATGGCCCCGGAAGTTAAAACTTGCTAAAAATAGTAAATTGCCAAAATGGCTAGAAAACTGTTTTGAGCCATTTGGAAAAGGTGGGTGGCCACTGATATCCACCTGGATCAAGAACTTAATTACCCAGTAGTAGATCAGTAATCCTATGTTTTTTTTAAAGTAGTAAATCACTTCTGATCTTATCTTTTGAAATCTAGGACGAAAATCATTGTCCCTTACCCGGCTGTCAGAAATTTGTTAGTACAGAAAGAACTAGGCGAAAAAAGGGAAAACTGGGTCACATCCTTGCAAGAGTATGACATAGAAATCACCTCAGCACAAATAGTGAGAGGTCAAGGGTTATGCAAGTTATTCACTGACTCAGCTGCAAGACCGCAAGAGGAAAATGATATGTCAAATCCAGGACAACACTACCAAAATTTAATTTGTTGTGCACAAAACCCTGTTAGTCCCTGGTATGATGATATAAATTTTTTTCTTGAACATGGGTTAGCTCCCCGTAACCTGGTACCCACAAAAAGAAGAGTGCTAAGATTAAAATCTGCTTCTTTTCAGCTAATTAATGGTATTATGTTTTGTGAAAATTTTGATGGAGTACTAATGTGTTGTCTTGAGAATGATGAAGCAGAAAAGGTCTTATTGGAATTGCACGCAGGAGAAGCTGGTGGGCATTTTGGTGGAGATACCACTACCCATAAAGTATTAATAATAGGTTACTATTGGCCCACACTTTTTAAATATTCTCATGCTTTGTGTCACAAGTGTGTAATTTGTCAGAAAGCATCCAAACAGATACAAAAACCAGCCTTCCCTCTGCAACCTGTTTCGGTAGACTCCCCGTTTCAGTAGTGGGGTCTAGATATTATAGGTCCAATTAATCTTCCATCCTCACAGCAACATAATTTTATCATAACAACCACAGATTAATCACCAGGTGGTCCGAAGCTGCCCCATTAAAAGTTGTAAATACCAGTCCGGTAATAGATTTTTTGAATTCAAATATTATTACTCGTTTTGGTATCCCTGACTGCCTAGTATTTGATAACGCTTCCTATTTTTCATCTCTTGAGATGAGTGATTTCTCTCTAGAAAAAGGAATTAAACTAAAATATTCTGCTAGCTATTACCCTCAAGGCAATGGATTGGCAAAATCAACTAATAAAAATATGATCAAATTATCAAGAGAAGAGTCTCTGAAAACCATAAAAATTGGCATAATGCACTGTTAAACGTGATCTGGGCTGATAGAGTGACTCCAAAAACTACTTTGGGTAACTCACCTTTCTTTCTCATTTACGGAAGAGAGGCAATTCTGCCTCCACATATCCTCCTTCCCTCTCTGCAGCTATCGCAGAAAATACAAGAAGAGGACTGTCCCCCTTTGGAGAATCGAATTAACACTTTGTTAAAATTAGAAGAAGTGAGGGCTCAAGTGAAATAGAAATTGGATCAACATCAACTCGTTGTTAAAAGCTGGTTTGATTCCAATTCTGCCTCTGACAGAAATTTTGAGGTAGGTGACCTTGTCCTAAAATGGGACAAACCGCATGAGGGAAAAGGAGAGAATACAAATTTTCAAAAATTGTGGCTAGGACCATTCTTGATTACTGAGAAATTGGGTCCCAGCTCCTTCCAATTACAGAATTTAGAGGGACAGACAGAAACCTATCCGGTGAATGGCCAAGCTCTAAAAAGGTATTTCACCTGATGACACTCCCATGTAAACTGTGTAAATATTTTTGTTTTTCTTGCCTTTTGTTTTTCTTTGTTGTTTTTCTTTGATTCTTCCCTTATGCTTATCAGTTTTTATTTTCAGACACACATACCTGCACCATGAACTGTTTCAAACAAAGAGAACAGAAAAATTTCCCCTCTTAAATAACTACTGAATATTGTTAAAACATCAATTATGATATTTTTATGAAGTTCACAACCATGTTAAAGAAATCTTGTTGTTTGAAAAGTGTTTCTTGATTTCAATCTGTAACTAAAGCTATTCACGATCATCCATAAAAAAATTCTTCTTACTCTATCCCTGTTCCTTAAGAGAACAACTCAGAGATGTCTCCCCGCCATCGAAAGTCAGTTTATTAACAAACTATCTCTAGATCTTAATGAAGGACAGTTAAAACAAAAATTTTCCTCAAGGTCTGTAATTTACTAAATTTTTTTCAAAAATCGGGATTTTCAGTGTCACCCTGCTCTATTAAATATCTTTAAAACTAAATAAACCTTCGAAGAGTTGTGGGAAGTGTTTGTAAACCCTCCGAGATACTGAATAGGTATGCTGGCAGTGGGTAAATGCATGCATGACTCCAAGATAACTTCGCTGGGGTACTGAACAGGCCCGCTGGCAGCGAAGTAATGTCAGGTATATGAAAATTCTCAGATATGGAATCTTTTAACCTTAAATGTCCTTCATTCTAATATGGAACTTCTTGGAAGGATATGGATATCGGAGTGGGTTAAATGGCATCCCTGTCAAGGCTATGGACACCTGTTGGCAACAGCGACTCTGTCAACAGTATTGAAGATTTTAACCTTAACATCGTGACTCTCTTTTGCTGAGATTGTCATCAATTTTCATCTTTTAAAATAACAAGCAATCTGAAACTGGAATGTTTTATAATCGACAATGATGTTCAAACAATTTCTTAGTTATTTTCGATTTGAATTTTTTTTTTTTTATCCTAATCTAGACTCGTTCGTTTGGAAGAGATAACTACTTCTACCAGTGTGTCACCATTGTTGGCAGCCATATTAATCTCTATTTTTACAAGCTGCCTACACAGGGTTTTTAAATTCTCGTCACTCGCCACAATATTTTTCATTAAACAATGCTTGTTTGTTAAGGTCCTAACCCGCACATGGGTAGATTAATGTATTCGGATGTAATAAAGGTCAATATTAATAAGACCTTTCAATAAA
>ML790319.1:243689-274860 GCA_009831015.1 Picea engelmannii | reverse complement strand
TGACTCCTTTTGAAGCAGTGTATGGATAGAAGCCACCGTCAGTTCTCTCATACTTACCGGGTACCTCGAAGGTCCAGGCAGTCGACCAAACACTTACAGTCCGGGGAGATATCCTTCGTACCCTTAAAGAGAATTTGGTCATGTCCCAGAACAGAATGAAGCAGCAAGTAGATCAAGGTCGCTCGGAACGTCAATTTGTAGAAGGGGATCAGGTGTTTCTGCGGCTACAACCATATAAGAAAACTTCCCTCAAGGCCGAGCAGTGTCAAAATCTAGCCCCCAAATTTTATGGCCCTTACACAGTTCTAAAGAGGGTGGGACAAGTCACATATCAGTTAGCTCTGCCCAGTCAGTCGAAGCTACATCCTGTTTTTCATGTTTCTTGCTTGAAGAAGGTGATTGGAACCAGGTGCCAACTTCAAACCAACCTTCTAGAGTTAGCTGAAGAAGGATCCATTTGGCTACAACCAAAAGCAGTTTTGGACCAGAGGGAGCGTCGCCTGCATCAGAGAAACATCAAGGAAGTGCTCGTACAGTGGAAAGATATGACTCCAGCAGATGCCACTTGGGAACCAACTACCATTCTGCAGCAGTTTCCACATCTCAAGCCTTGAGGACAAGGCTGTTTTTAAGGGGGCAGACATGTTAAGGTTCTAACCCGCACATGGGTAGATTAATGTATTCGGATGTAATAAAGGTCAATATTAATAAGACCTTTCAATAAAAGAGAATTAGGCGGATGTAAGAAGACCTAATAGAAGCTTCTGCTTCTAGAAGGATCTTCCTCTAGATGCTTATTTTTAGTATAAATAGGAGTCGAGGGTATGAGAACCCTAGCTTGGATATTATTGTAACAGAGTGCTGCTCGATTGGAGGTTGCCCGCTCGAAGAGGCCTGTGAACATTGCTATCTGAATCAAGTGCTATTTATGTTCAAGTGCTATTTCTATTGCTATTTCGTATATCATTTCTGTGTATTGCGAAGATTATGCTGGATATTTTACTGTTATTCTGTTATTTCTAGCATTTCATTTCTGTTCTGCATATTTTATATATCTGGTATCTTGCATTGTTACTCGTTGCTTTCTATGTGCCTACTTTTCGATTTTGTTTTCATGACTGTGAGCATGAAAACTCACAACTGGAATTCATGTTTGATTTCATCAAAGGGTTACATATGGTTTATCGTCGATTTGTCTTATTTTCTTATGAACATGGTTGTTTCCATGGTTATAACCCCTTGGTCTCAAACACACCTTGGTTACATGTGTATTAAACCACCACCCATTTAGCATTTGACTAATGTTAATGGGGTTTTAATTTATAAAATCTTTGATTCAATTGTTTATTTGAAATATTGATTTTGTGATCAAATCGTGGATATGCATATGATTGTTTTCAACTGTTATGATCTTTGTGTGTACCATTATGTTGAGTTTTCATTCCAAGTACAGCGTGGTATTATGTTTTTTCATGGCCTCGATCTACACGACTTTTCTCACATGCATAGAAATTAACACTCCTACCTACCATTTTGAGTTGTCTTTGCATTATGTTGGGGAAGCTCGGGGCAATGGCTCTGTGCTTATTCTATCAAACCCTACCATCGAATCCTGTGTCGATTCCTTGATATTAGCCATGGCTCCTGTGGTGAGGATTGAGCCCAATGGTGTACAGACATTGTTATCATTTGATAATGCCAGAGAAGACTTAGAGAGGAATGGTTGGCGTGTGTTTGTTGAAAAGTTCGAGGGTTTTAATTTAATAGTTTCTCAAGAATTCGCATTAACGTTCGATGGTTACAGAGATAAAATAGGAGACGTCCAGATTGAGTTAAACGAAGATTTTATTAGCCAAGCCACCGGTCTACCATCGGTGGGACAAAAGTGGTTTAAAAACTAAAAGGTTGAAGAGGTTCCCTGGTCATTGTTGTTCACCTCAAGGAGGATTACTAGTTGCGACTGAGGTATGCCCGTTTCAGCTCTAAAACCTAGATGGCATGATCTGTTAGCTATTGTGAAACAATTCATTACTTGTGAGGGGAGATATGGTTTGGTTTTCTTATATCACTTGCGGTTTCTCATGAGTTTTATCAATTTCCCACTGAACATGCCCTATTTTCTCCTTTGAAGTCTATACAAAATTGCAAAGCATTTTAAAAGGTAGAAATATGATTCCAGCCTATTCCATCATTGTCTGATCAATATTATTATTATACATCAGTTGAAATCAAACAATGATTGTTGGGATTCCTTCCTGTTAAGAAATGGTTTTGTTAGCAGTGAAATAGGACAGGTTGACAAGTCTGTTGTCACAGAAACCCTCATCGAGCATACCATCCCTCCTCCTTCATTCTTTCCCTATGATCCTATTTCTAATGTGGAACCCTTGACCTATCCTGACACTACCCAACCCGACACTCTACCAGATTCGTATCCCAAAGGTGGTGTTAAGTCTGTTAAAAAATCCACAAAGAAAAAGTGTAAAGGCAATGTTGATATCAATTATAAGAGTAAAAGAGCCACTCGTTGGGTTTCACGATGTGCCCGAAATAAACCTAAGCCCTGTGCAGACCAAAACATAATTGTGTTAAGCGAAGATTCTGATTCGGAAATTGAAAGATTTTTAACTGAAGAATGTCCATATTCATATGGACTTTTCTCTGGTAAACCCTATGATTATGTTACAAACCTTCCACCGTGTCTTAAAGACAATACCAATTTCCTTGGAATCAAACTCAGTAGTGAACCTACAGGTCAAATGGAAAATTCCCCACCTGTTAATACTATCACTACTAATACACAGTATATTCAGCTGCAATGTAACGAATGTCGATCATGGATCGATAGGTATTACAAATATGTGCCTTTACTTCAGTCTCGGCTAAAATCCTTGGAAGACCAGGTGAATTTTCTATTGAAAGAGAATGGCAGACTATAATCTGTAGCTCAAACCAAATATAAATGACAAAAAACCACAAGGTATGTTGTTTTTAAGAACGTGGAAGCAACGATTGCCATTGTGAATTCAAAGATTTCTTGATTAATTCGAATCCCTTAATCTGAGGTATGATTGTTAAAATATAAGTTTAGGATGATTCTATCTTTTTTAAATTAGAATACATGATTTGTTGGCATAGATTATCTCTAGTCTGTTTTGATTGATTCAATAAAATACGATTCTAGTTATAATTATAACTAGCTACAGAATCATGAGATTCTGTAGCTAGTTACTAAAATTCGAATTGCTTGTTTTAATAACTAAAAATGCATCTGAAATCTTTTATTCTTATGTGTTTTCAAGAACCTACGATTTCTAAAGGAGATTTGAACCACTGATGGCATCTCTCAGCATGCTATTTTTTATGTTGTTTTAGAATAGGCTGTTAGTTTTGATATCAAGTAGAATCTGGGAGGTTGCATCCCCCACAATTTTTGGAACAAATTAGATGATATCCACAGGAAACGTTTTGATCCTGTAACCTATATAAATGTGTTGTTTTGTAAACTAAAAACCATCGCTGCTTTGGAGAAAAAAACTATGGATTTATGATTGACAGACTTGAATGGAAGTGGATATTGGTACAACTTTAGCTTCAATATATCGTATTTTTATTCAAGTTTTGGTCATTTTGATTTGTAATTAAATTGTGACTACTTTAGATATCATGGTTTATTACAGATTGATGTGATGAAATTTATATGATGTCCATGTTTTATGTCCCTTATATTACATACAGTAATTACTCCGTTCAAATTTGAGATTAAAAGATTAATCTTCTTTATTCATTGAACATTTATATACAAATTTTCAAAGTCGGATTTATCTCAATGTAACCATTTGTGAAATCATAGAATTGTTGTCATTACTTCTCTTATATGTTTTGTCATTATCATTCAATCACTATTGCTTCACGTTTACGAGAAGCGTTTGTAAGATCTGTTGTGGTTTACCTCATCAAACAACAAAATTGGATATTGTATGCAGGACAAATGGGAGATGTGATTACAGGTTAGTTCCCTCGTTTTATTTCATTAGTTTAATTAATATAGGAATTTCCTGTAGTCTAAATACATTGTATTGTTTGTTATCTTTGTTTTTCAATTAGAGAGTTGCTATTTCATTTCTTGTTTATAAAAGTTATAAAAATAAAATAAAAAAGACATGAATGATAGTTTTGCTGTCATAAATCAATCCATATTTGATTTTCACAGATTTAGATTAAAATTTGCATTCTGTAAATGTTATAAATATATTAGAGATATAATCATTTGGATACATTGTACATATAATAAGTAGAGCTATTTTATAAATATTAGTTAGCAAACTTTAAGTATATATTAGGCTTGTATATAGTTTTTTTTTAGCGAGTGTTTTTCATTAAGTTATTTTATCTTTTTTTTAGTTTTGTCTTTCACTTTCCTAAGAATTAGATCGGCCAACGGAGCTGCTAAACCCGTCGGAGTGGATTAATCCAAACATCTTGGGTTAAGTAGACAACCCCAGATCGTATTCACTCCTCCAGTTGACGAGCGGTCATTTTCGCGCATCAACACACTAGTAAGTTGACTAGGTATTTCAGTGTGGAGTGATCAGTAAACATTTTAAAGTGTCCTCCCAACAAGTAGTGGCATAATTTTTGTTGTGCATACACCATGGCTAACCCTTCTCTCTCGATAGTGGTGTAGTTTATATTTGTTGTTGATAGCTTCCTGCTAGAAAAATCTAATGGATGGTCGATGTCTCATGTTCCCGGTTGTACTAACACATCTCCCAATGTAATAGATGATGCATCAACATGCACATGAAAATCCTTGGTCCAATCTGGGAAAACCAAAATGGGTGTAGTGACCATCTTTTGTTTCAGTTTGTCGAAGTTTTGTTGTCATTCTTCTGTCCAACTGAACTGACAATATTTCTTCAAAATATTCTCCATGGGTGTTGTAATCTAGACATATCCTTGAATGAAATTCCTGTAATATCCTGTGTGTCCCAGCACAGTGCACAAAGTTTTGACTAAAGTAGGAGGGGGTAGATCAACTATAATGGAAATTTTAGATGGATCAACTAGCAATTCCTGCTTGCATACAATATGGCCTAACAACACTCCAAATGGTGAGAAGAAGATGTACTTCTTAATATTGAAGGAAATTTGACACTGCCTGAATTTATCCAACATTAGCCTTAGACATTCAATATGGTTTTTCAATAATCTAAAGACAATCCAATCATCAAAATATGCTTCTAGAAATTTATGCAAAAACTCCTTGAATCCTTCGACCACCACCCTTGAAAATATGGTTGGGGCATTATTTAATCCAAATGGCATCAATGTATACTAATAGGACTCTCATTATGTTGCAAATGTGATATTTTGGATATCTTCCTTAGCAATCCAGATCTGATGGTATCCTGAAAATCCATGTGTAAAAGAATATACTTCCTGGCCTCCCACATTATCTAACACTTCATCAGTGAATGGTGTAGGGAAGGGGTCATGCAAACATGCATCATTCAACTTTATAAAATCTACATAGATCCTAACCTCTTATTCCTTCTTGTATTGCACCACCATAGGGCTAATCCACTCTGAGTCTTCCACTGGTTCTATAATCCCTGCTTCCAACATTTTGTTGAGCTCAATCTTCACTTTCTCCTTATATTTGGGGTTCATACTCTCTGTTTGACTGGTCTTGCATCTGGCTTCAAAGGGATCCTAATCTCTCCCATAGGCCCTTTAATTCCCTTCATATCTATGAACTTGGTTGGAAACAAGTCCTGATATTCATCCAGTAATTCTGTCATCTTTTCAATAGTGGCAGCATCCCAATAATCTCCAACATTTGCAAGCTTCGGTGTCTCCTTGGTTCCAATATTGACTTTTTTAATCTTGATGGTTTGTCCAATGAATGGTAGCTAAACTCCAGGTCCTTCCACATCTCTCTGGCCTTTTGTTTTTGTGATTTTCACATTCCTAGGATCATCGTCTTCATCAACATTGATGTTGTAATAGCCTTGTAGTTTCTGGAGAGGCACAATCCATTCGTCCTCTTTGTGTTTCAAAGGAAGGCTAGATGCCTCCTAGAATAATTTATGTCTCACAATCTGTAATGCTTGATCTACTGAAGGATATTGAATTTCAAATAAGAAGGTGGTTATAAAATTCTGAGTCATACCTTTCTAATCTGTAGTGATGAGGCACAACTCTACCTAAAGGTACCGGTTGATAGGTGTCGTGTCTAGTGTGTTAATGAATTTGTGTACCCACTGTTCTTGATGAACATTTCTCTAGGCTTCCTTACAACTTTGTGCATGGGTGTCTGAACATATTTTTGCATGTAATAGCACTCAATAGGGCGATGCCTATTTCTGCATACCTTGCACTAGGGTAAGGTGACTTTCTTTAAAGGGCTTAGAGCTCTAAAGGCCAAGTATTCGTGGAATAGAGGTCATTTATCCTTATCATGGCCTTATGACCTACATCCGACACACCATATTTCTTCTCTTTTATCTTTTCCCTTGTCTTTCTTCATATCTTCGACCTGCAAAGACAAACTAGTCAGCTGACTCAAGATCTGACTCATACCTGAGCTGGATTCTCCCATAGGGGCTGATTCTAACTTCATGGTGATCTCCAGCGCCTCAGCCTGCGAAGCAATATTTTGTTGCATCAGAGGAAATATGATGTGTGGTAAGAGGGCAGCAATGAACCATTCTTTGTTTTTCTCATCTGGGATCTGAAAAACCAATCAACCTGTTAAGGTCTTGAATCTTTGATTGAATTCCCAAACGGGTTCGGCTACCTTTTTCTTGATCTCTTTCACCTCTGTAATACATTGTGAGTCTAACTTGGTTTTCTTGAATTATGGAATCAATGCATTATTGATCACGTTCAATGGTTTAGGCTATGCAAGTCCTTGGACAAGCTTCATGTAACAACTTAGTGAGCGATCTCGAAGGGTAGTACTAAACTGGGCTCTTTTAACAGCTTCGTCGATGACATTTTTAATATTCCATACATCTTCACACAGAAACCAATGTTGATCAAGATCTTCAGATCCATCTCCCCTAAAGATAGGGAGTCACATCTCATTTTACATAGATCTGCCTAGGTTTCCTGTCTGAGTATATGTTGAACTGCTAGTAATAGTACTCTGGGGACTCTAACGATTCAGACTATTCTTATTGCTTAGTGCTGCTGAATCAACAGGAGGGATGATATTACTTTCTTCAATGGTTTGTGCAGTTCCTGAAGTCTCTAGCTCTTCCTGGTGAAGCTCTTTATTTTTCCCTTCCTCTATCCTAGGGAGTTATGAATGCTCTTTGTTCATCATGTCTTCCTCTTCTCCACTGTATAAACCATCATCCCCATATTTCTTCTTGAATAAGTTCACAAGAAGAACTTCTATGAACGCTCTCCCACTACACGTAGGTCCAGCCTCTATGTCACTGTTCAAATTCCTTAACATTATTTGTTGGCATGTTTACAGGCAGGTGTGCTTGTCATTGATGGCAAGATCAAAGTATGCAGTGATGGAAAAATAGGGACAGCATAAGCTCAGGAGGATTAGCATAGAGTTGCACGCAGTGCATAGGTGTGCACTAGGGATGAGGTTAACTCATTGCCAAAGCTCAAGAGAGATAGTGTACTCATGATATTAGATGGATCAAAGGTCGAGGCCTTTGACACTTAGAAATTATTCCAAGTTAGGAGGATGTGTAAGATCAGGAGGAGAAGAGACAGTGATCTTTGGATCCCATTGAGAATTCCCGATGAACGTCAAATCTGAGCCCGAGGTCTGACCGATGTTGGATCTAGGAGAACCTGCACATTCTTTAAAGAGCAAGGTGAAGTGAGGTTATGAAATATTGAAAGCAAGAGGATATTTTCAGATATAAGGAGTTGTAAGAGTCGAGACTCTTCATCATCAGGAGTCTCGGAATCACGAAATGAGAAACCCCGAAAACCCAAAATAGGCACATCGATCGGAGGTTCAGATACTGTGAGTTGGAGGAGTCAAGAGTTGAGACTCTTCAACACAGGAGTCCCCAAGTGTCGAAATGAAAAACGTTGAAAATCCTGAAACAAGCACATCAACCAGAGTTTTGGATACCAGGAGTTGGAGGAGTCAAGATTTAGGACTCTTCAACACAGGAGTCCCGAAGTGCCGAAATGCAAAAAGTTGAAAATCCTGAAACAAGAACACCAACCAGAGTTTCGGATACCAGGAGTTGGAGGAGTCAAGAGTCGAGAGTCTTCATCACAGGAGTCCCAAAGTTGCAAAATGTGAAATGTCGAAACACCTTTTTGTGTAGATTTCGGATACTGGGAGATGGAGCGTCAAAACACTTATCACAAGGAATGTCGGAATGCCAAAATGTTGAAATGAGAAAAACTACTTTTGGTGTTGGTTTCGGATACCGGGAGTTGGAGTGTCAAAACACTTTGCAATAGGAATGCCAAAATGCATTTTTTAATAAGGCTATGGTCACCATCGGTGGTCACATCTTCGAAGAGTTGTAGAGAAGAGCTCAAAGAGACAAGATCCATTTCGAAGTTTGGGACATGGAGAGTCGGGACGACTCATCACAAAATCCCCGAATTGTGAAATGGTGAAATAAGCGTGAGACCCATTATTTATGATCCAACGGTGCATGTTATTCATGAATATGATCAAAGGGATACTGTTTCTCTTCACAGTTAATCGATCAGTGGCAATTAAATTGCTGAAGCGGTCTTTGCAGGTTTGCAGTGTAACTGGTAGAAACCACTGATGGTTTCTTCCAGAGGACTCAAAGATACTTCTGTGTGATTTCTAGAGGAGCTGAAGAGTCTCAAGGAATATGCCAGTGGAATGAAGATTTTTCTTAGGAGCAATTGACAGATGGATGAGCATTGAAGCCTGTAATTGCAATAGAGAGGATGAGCTCGACTGTGACAGAGAAGACAAAGAGTCTCGACTATTGGAGAGGCTAAGGAATCTCAGCATAACACCCAGTGATGATGAACACATGGGTTTAACAACCAAATAAGTTGAAGAGCTGCAATGATGAACAGGTAGAGAACTCGACATGAAGAGCATGAAAAATCACTACGCACAGAGAATGCACAAGGTGCATGGAGACTATAAGAACGCATAAGAAAGAAGAGATGGTTGTTGTTGTTGAGAGGGATTCAGGAGTGTATAAGGAGGAGTGTGCAGTAGCTGAAATACAGAGAAGAGGAATGGTGCATTGAATGGACATGGCGCACAGAGCATAAAAGGTAGAAGCACAAAAAGCGCAAGGCATGTGTGCAGCGAGATAGTGAGACACTAAAGGAAGGTTGAGGTTCTCTTGTAGAGAAAAACAAAAGATCAGAAATCACAAGAATATGCAAACAGAGAGACACTGATACAGGAGAGTAGAGAATCATAGAAGAACAATGATAATCCTGGTAAGCCAATGATAAATATCGTATCACTTTGATAACTTTATATATAGAAAAATTTATATTTCAAGGTGGAAGGGAGGTGCTAGGGATGACTATTGTCCTCATAGGTTCAAGTGGGTGCTTGAACACAGGGAGTTGTAGCTTCCATCTGGTTGCAGCTAGAGAAACCAATGTGGTAGGGTGGTGCAAGGGAGAACTATTGTTCTCTATTATACAGGTTGGTGCCTGTGTGACTAGAAGTTGGTGCTTCCATCCAGTTGGTGCTGGAACATTTAGGGAGTTGGTGCTTCCTTCTAGTCGGTGCTAGAGAAACCAGGGAGTTGGTGCTTCCTTCTAGTAGGTGCTAGAGAAAACAAAGAGTTGGTGCTCTCAACAAGTTGTAGCTTGCAAAACAGAGGTTGTAACCTCATTATGAGTTGGTGCTTATAAGTATGATAATGTACAGAATGTAAAGATTACTTATCATATAAATAAGAAGAGGTTTTTACCCTTTATGGGTTTCCTCAAGAAATATCTATCTCTGTATATTTCATATGTGTGAATGATGTTGAATGTTCTATTGCTTACTTCTCTGGATTATTGTGATTTTCATTCAGTGCTCTACAAAGAGTTTAAAATAAGCATAATTGTTTAAGTTCGGTAACAACTGATTCACCCCCCCCCTCTCAGTTGTGCAACAATTTGTATCAGAGCCAACCCCTTTTATCTAAGGGTAGATCCTAGAGCTTAAACATTTCAAGCCATGAAGGAAATTCAACCAATAAGGCCACTCTATTCAATAGAACAAAATTTACCTTTTGGAAAGTTAGAATGAGAACCTACATAATGACTTTAGGTGCAAATGTCTAGGATGTGGTAGATACTGGTTATGTAAAGCCAGTTGTAATAGCTAATAAGGATGACAAGCTAGAATTTATCTTCAACACTAAGGCTATGAATGCTATCTTGAGTGGGCTTGCAGAAGCAGAATTCCTAAAAGTTATGCATCTAGGAACTGTCAAAGAAATGTGGGACAAACTCATTAGCAGTTATGAAGGTAATGAGAAGGTAAAGGATGCTAAGCTTCAAACCTACAGAGTATAGTTTGAACAGCTGAAGATGAAAGAAGACGAAACTGTTGGAAAATACTTTCTGAGAGTTGAAGAACTAGTAAATGCAATGAAAGTAATTGGTGAAAAAATTGAGGAACCTTCTTTAGTTCATAAAATTTTGAAATTTCTACTAGATAGGTTCAACTCGAAGGTCTCTACTATAGAAGAAATTAATGATCTAAAAATCTTGGAGTTTGATCAACTTCTAGGAACACTAACTGCATATGAAATGAGAATAGTTAAAGATAAACCCACCTCCATAGAAGCATCATTTAAGGCAGACAAGAATGAGGATTCTAAGACTAATGAAATTGAAGCAAAATTTGTGAAGAGACTGAAGAAGGGATCAGGAAAATACAAAGGTAAACTACCTTTCAAATGTTTCAACTATGGAAAGATAGGTCTTTTTGCAAATAAATGTCCTCACAAAAGAAATGATCAGACATGTGATGACGAGGAGAAACAAAAACACAAAAATTTCTTTAAAGAGAATAATTTTAAGAAGAAAAGTCTTTGTGTAAACAATGATGATGATCCTTCAGATGATGAAGACAATGAATCCTCTATTGAAGATAAACTAAATGAATTCATACTTATGGCCAAAGAGGACTATGATAATAAAAGAACAGGAAGTGAGGCTAATGAAGAAGAAGTTGTGGTTGATATGGAAGGAGAACTTATCAGTGCACTGGAAGAGATTGACAAACTCATAATTAAGAATAGAAAGAAAAAACAATTGCTGATACACTTTGAGAAAGGAAATAAACATCCTGATGAAGACTTTGCCCTGCTAAAAGTGGAATTAGAAGAGGCAAAGAAAATCAAGGACATTCTGAAACAACAGTTATCAGAAAAGAAGGCAAGATGTAAATCTCTGGAAGAAGAAGTAGTGAAAACTAGAAAAGAGTTGGAGAGGTTTCAAGCCTTGTATCATCAGAATCTGTCAAGTATCAAAGCCTTAGAAGTATTAGCCACCATTCTGAATCAGCAAAGGAATCCAAAGCTAAAAACTGGTTTGGGTTATGAAGAGGGATCAAGTAGTGGTCAGCCAAGAAACAAATAACCTATCAAGTTTTTCAAATCCTCAAACATTGACAACAGTCACTCTGTAGAAACAAAGAAAGAAAATCAGCCACCAAGAAGGAATGAAAGAAAAAGTACCAGAACCAAATCTGTAGATCAGAGAAATTATCGGCATGAAAGAAATTGACCTCCTCAAAGAAGACAGACTTTTAGCAGGTACCAACATTTTTTCTATGGGTATTGTTTCTTTTGTTCTAACTTTGGTCATAAAGCTATAAACTGTTCTTTAAAATTAAATTATGATCAATCAATACATTCAAGGTATAGATATCTTCCACAACAAAGAATGAGACAGCCAAGTAACAAACCACCACAGACTACAAATCACTTGATGGATGGGAAAAGGAAACAGGTTAAGCATAACAATGGTTATGATCCTTTATTCGACGAACCAGAATGTTACATCTATCATAACTATGGACATAAATCTGTTGACTGTCACTTAAGGAACTATGAACTAGATTTGAATTCCCCTGCTGAAAATGTCAAGGTTTGGAAGAAGAAAGAAAGTGACAAGTGTGGATTAGTGTTGTCAGCTCAAAGACAAACGAACCCTTGGTATATATACAATGGATACTCCAAACATATGATGGGAGACAAAGGTAAGTTTTTATCTCTAAGTGAAAACAAATGAGGAAACATAACCTTTGGAAATGATGCTCCAGGTAAAATAAAGGGTAAAGGGATGGTGAGTTTAAGTAATGGAAAAAGAAAATCCCAAGATGTTCTTCTTGTAGATGGGATGAAAAACAATCTGCTCAGTGTAAGTCAAATGTGTGACAGAGGATGTGAAGTGATGTTCATGTCCAAGGACTACAAGATAAAGTGTATAAACTCAGGACAAGTGGTGGCCCAAGGCATAAGGACATAAAATAATGTATATGTGATAAAAGAAGATAGAGAAGAGTGTCATCTAAGAAAACATGATGAAACCTGGTTATGACATAGGAGACTTGGACATATAAACTTTGACCACTTAATCAAGCTCAAAAATCTTGAGGCAGTAAAAGATCTTCCAAGAATATCAAAGCCCCAATATTCTATGTGTAAACCCTGCCAAGTAGGAAAACTAACCAGGGCACAATTTAAGTCCAAGATCTCTACTTCAATAGAGAAACCACTCCAACTAGTTCATATGGATTTATGTGGACCATCAAGACAGGAAGGCACAGGGAAAGAAAACTACTTCATGCTAATTATTGATGATTACTCCAAAATTACTTGGGTTGTTTTTCTCAAGGAAAACGTTGAAGCATTTTAGAAGTTTAAAAAATTTAAGGATTTAACTAAGAATCAAACAAGAAAGAGGTTCAAGGAAGTAAGATCAGACAGAGGAGGAGAATTTATGTCAAGTGATTTCAAGGAATTCTATGATAAGCATGGGATCAAGAGAGAATACACAATCCCAAGAACTCCACAACAAAATGGAGTAGTTGAGAGGCAAAACAGAACAGTGCATCAAATGGCCAAGTCAATGATGAATGAGAAGAACATTGGTCAAACCTACTGGGTAGAAGCAATACACACAGTAGTCCATGTTCTTAACAAAGACCACCTCAGACCACAAAGTGACAAGACACCTTATGAACTGTGGTATGGGAGACCTGCTTCAATCAAACACTTCAAAGTCTTTGGGAGTAAATGTTACATAAAGAATGATGATGAGAACCTTGGAAAATATGATGACAAGGCTGATGAAGGTATCTTCTTAGGGTATGCTACAAACAATAAAGGATACAGATGCTATAATAAGAGGCTTCATAAAATGGTTGACTGTATTGACGTAAAAGTTGATGAAGGAATCCCAGCAAGAGAGGTGTACAAAAATGAGTCTTCTATAGAGGACATAGCTGAAGCTGAAGATGAACAGGTCCAAGAATCATAAAATGAAGACTCTAAATCATATTAAGACACAGATACTCAGACAAACTCAAATTAGCAGACAACTTCAAATTCCTTCTCTAGAATCACTCAAAAGAATAATCCTACAAGTCAGATAATTGGTGAAAAAGACAAAGGTGTACAAACTAGAAGGAAGATAATCAAAAAAACTGAACAATCACATATAGCTTTCATATCCATGCTAGAACCCAAGAATTTTAATGAATCTAGCAAAGATGACCATTGGGTTAAAGCAATGAATGATGAACTTGACCAGATTGAGAAAAACAATATGTGGGAGATGGTTCATAGACCTAAAGATACAAATATCATTGGTTCCAAATGGATCTTTAAGAATAAGTTGAATGAGCAAGGACAAGTTGTCAGGAACAAAGCAAGATTGGTATGTAAAGGCTATGCTCAAATAGAAGGACTGGATTTTGATGAAACATTTGTGCCCGTAGCAAGATTAGAAGCTATCAAAATATTTCTTGCCTATGCTTGTCATAAAAGGTTTAAAGTCTATCAAATGGATGTCAAGTCAAATTTTCTAAATGGAGATTTAAATGAAGAAGTCTATATGGAACAACCAGAGGGTTTCGAACTGTCTGATAACCCTGACTTAGTATGCAAGTTGAAGAAAGATTTATATGGGTTAAAACAAGCCCCTCATGCCTGGTATCACAGACTGGATACGTATCTCAAAGACAAAGGGTTCAAGAGAGGAACAGTTGACAACAATCTATATATCAAAATAGAGGATAATGATTTTCTCATCGTGTTGGTCTATGTAGATGACATCATCTTCAGATGTAATAAGGATTCATTAGTACAATGGTTTGCTTCTACCATGGAGTCTAAGTTTGAAATGTCTATGATAGGTGACCTGTCATTTTTTCTTGGTCTACAAATTACTCAGAAGTATGAAGGGATGTTAATTTCTCAAGAAAAATATCTAAGAGAAATGTTGAAAAGGTTTCAAATGGAAGATTCTAAAGCCATGGGCACACCTATGGTTACTGGATGAAAATTAAGCAAGGATGATGACTCACCTAATGTTTATCAAAGTTCATATAGGTCAATGATAGGTAGTCTATTGTACATCACAACATCTTGTCCAAACATAATGCATGTTGTTGGGATGGTAGGAAGATATCAGTCTGGACCAAAATAGAGTCATTTCCTAGATGTCAAAAGGATATTCAGATATTTGAAAGATATAATGAACTATGGAATATGGTATCTTAAGAATCAAAATTTTCAATTATCAGTCTACTCAGATGTTGATTTGGATAACTGCGTGGATGAAAGGAAAAGCATGAGTGGAGGTGCGTTCTTCTTAGGAGATTCTCTAGTAGCATGGTTGAGTAAAAAGCAAGGTTCCATTTCTTTATCAACTACAGAGGCAAAGTACATTGTTGTTGCTACCTGTTGCACTCAAGTATTATGGATGATTCAAAAACTTGCAGACTTGGAGGTAAAATACATTGCACTGATCCCAGTTCATTATGATAACACTAGTGCCATCAGTGTGTCCAAGAATCCTGTATTCAACATATTCCCATAAAATACCATTTTATGAGAGAGTAGGTCACCAATCAGATTGTTCAGGTCCATTACATTCCAACCACAGAACAAATTTCATACATCTTTACTAAACCCCTAGCCAAGACACCATTTGAATATCTCCGACAGAAGTTGGGTGTCATCCCATCTCACACCTAAGAGAGTACATCCTGTTAGGGGGAGTTTTGTATTGATTGAATATTTGATACCTCCTAAAAATATTGCAACGGCTCAAGGGGAGCATGTTTTTTTTGACATTGATGTCAAAGGGGGAGAAAAGGAGTGGTCCAAACTGAATGTTACAGTTGGAGGTCCAAACAGATTAGCACAGTCATTCAGGGTTTCCATCAATGCAAAGGGGGATATTGTTGGCATGTTTACAGGTAGGTGTGCTTTTCATTGATGGAAAGATCAAAGTATGCAGTGATGGAAAAACAGGGACAACGTAAGCTCAGGAGGATTAGCGTAGAGTCGCGCGCTATGAGTAGGTGTGCACTAGGGATGAGGTTAACTCATTGCCAAAGCTCAAGAGAGATAACATACTTAGGATCTTAGACGGATCAAAGGTCGAGGCCTTTGAAACTTAGAAATTATTCCAAGTTAGGAGGATGTGTAAGCCCAAGAGGATAAGCGATAGTGATCTTTGGATCCCATTGAGAATTCTCGATGAATGGCAGATCTGAGCCTGAGGTCCGACCGACGTTGGATCCAGGAGAACCTACACGTTCTTTAAAGAGCAAGGTGAAGAGGGGTTATGAAATTATGAAGGCAAGAGGACAGTTTCAGATACTGGGAGTTGGAAGAGTTGATACTCTTCATCAATAGGAGTCCTAGAATCATGAAGTGAGAAACCCCAAAAACCCAAAACAGGCACATCGATCGAAGGTTCAGATACTGGGAGTTGGAGGATTCAAGAGTCGAGACTCTTCAACATAGGAGTCTCGAAGTGTCGAAATGAGAAACGCTGAAAATCCTGAAATAGGCACGTCAACCAAATTTTCAGATACCGGGAGTTGGAGGAGTCAAGAGTCGAGACTCTACAACATAGGAGTCTCGAAGTGATGAAATTTGAAACACCGAAAATCCCGAAATAGGCAAATGTGAAACATTGAAAAACCTTTTTGTGTAGATTTCGGATATAGGGAGATGGAGCGTCAAAACACTTCATCACAAGGAATGTTGGAATACTGAAATGCCAAAATGAAAAAAACACCTTTTGGTGTTGGTTTCGGATACCGAGAGTTGGAGTGTCGAAACACTTTGCAAAAGGAATGCCAAAATGATGAAACACTAAAATGCGTTTTTGAATAAGGCTATGGTCACCACTGGTGGTCACATCGTCAAAGAGATGTAGAGAAGAGCTTGAAGAGACAAGCTCCATTTCGGAGTTTGGGACATGGAGAGTCAAGAGGACTCATCACATAATCCCTGAATTGCGAAATGGTGAAATAAGCATGAGACCCATCATTTATGATCCAACGGTTCAGGTTATTCAAGAATATGATCGAAGGGCTACTATTTCTCTTCACAGTTAATTGATCAGTGGTGATTCAGTTGCTGAAGTGGTCTTTGGAGGTTCACAGTGTAACTTCTGGAAACCATTGATGGTTTCTACCAGAGGACTCGAAGAGACTTCTGTGTGATTTCCAGAGGAGCTAAAGAGTCTCAAGGAATCTGCCAGTGGAATGAAGACTGTTCATAGAGGCAATTGACAGATGGATGGCATTGAAGCCTGTAACTGCAACAGAGAGGATGATCTCAACTATGACATATAAGACAAAGAGTCTTTACTATTGGAGAGGCTAAGGAATCTCAGAATAACACCTAGTGACTATGGACACATGGGTTTAACAACCAGATAAGGTGAAGAGTTGCAATGATGAATAGGCAGAGCACTCAACATGAAGAGCGTGCAAAAGCATTGCGCACAGGGAATGCACAAGGTGCACAGAGACTATAAGAAGGAATAAGAAAGAAGAGATGGTTGTTGTTATTGAGAGGGATTTAGGAGTGTAGAAGGAGGAGTGTGTAGCAAATGAAATATAGAGAAGAGGAATGGTGCATTGAATGGACATGGTGCACAGAGCATAAAAGGCAGAAGCACAGAAAGCACAAGGCATGTGTGTAGAGATTTAGTGAGACAATAAGGGAAGGTTGAGGTGCTCTTATAGAGAAAAAAAAAAGATCATAATTCGTAAGAAGATGTATATAGAGAGACAATGATACAGGAGAGCAAAGAAACATGGCAGAACAATGATAAGCCTGGTAAGCCAATGATAAATATTGTATCACTGTGATAAATTTATATATAGCAAACTTTATATTTCAGGGTGGAAGGGAGGTGCTAGGGAGGACTGTTTCCTCAGAGGTTCAAGTGGGTTCTTGAACATAAGGAGTTGTAGCTTCCATCTGGTTGCAGCTAGAGAAACCAGGGTGGCAGGGTGGTGCAAGGGAGAACTGTTGTTCTCTGTTATACAAGTTGGTGCCTGTGTGACTGGAAGTTGGTGCTTCCATCCAATTGGTGCTAGAGAATCTAGGGAGTTGGTGCTTCCTTCTAGTAGTTGCTAGAGAAAGTAGAGAGTTGGTGCTCTCGGCAAGTTGAAGCTTGCAAAACAGAGCTTGTAGCCTCTTTATGAGTTGGTTCTCATAAGTATGATAATGTACAGAATGTAAAGATTACTTATCATATAAAGAAGAAGAGGGTTTTACCCTTTATGGGTTTCCTCAGGAAATATCTGTCTCTGTATATTTCATATGTGTGAATGATGTTGAATGTTCTATTGCTTACTTCCCTGCATTATTGTGATTTTCATTCAGTGCTTTGCAAAGAGTTTAAAATAAGAACAATTGTTTAATCTCGATAACAACTGATTCACCCCCCCCCTCTCAGTTGTCCAACATTATATTTTTTAAGTCTGATCGATCTACTGTATCTTCAAGATGTTCTTCTCATGCAATAGCATCTTGATTCTCAACTTCAGAAAATGTAAAAATTTTCCTCTGGGTCCCTTGAAAAAATATCTCTCAGCTTGCCTGTATGAGTCTACTCTGTCAACAACAAACTCGATGATGTAACCTCCAATGGTTCTATCAAACCAATAATATACTTCTCTTGACATGATGTTGTCAACTCTCTTGACCTTCTTGGTTAGCGCTGACGTCCAAAATACAGGAGGTATAGATCCTACCTCAAACTGGGTATCTGCCAACCTAGCTACCCACTCGTATAGCTCTTGATGTATTCCTCCAAAGAATATCTAGTGTATATCAATAAAAATATGTCTCTCTAACCAATCCTCTGTACTGAGATTAGGTTTCTTATTCTGGGCTTCAGCGGAGTCCTTTTCCTGATCCTCTATCCACTTTTGAATCTGTGTCTTTTTATGGAAACCACCTTGACATTCCCTCAAGAAGATTCTGGTCCCAACAATGGAACCATTTTTTGGCATAGGGGAAGACCCAGGGTTCATCTCCAAGAGCGTACCAACAATCCATAACTATTTTCCCTTTCAGCTACACTTGTGAAGCAGATGCAGTCTCACCCGAAATAGATATGGGGGGGTTGTAGGAAAGAGATGTCCACAACTAGGGGAGATGTCAAGTGGATATAATACTAGGACAATACAACATCCATATACTACTTATCAACTTATATCTACTTCACACAACTATAGATATGATCTAACAAAAAAATGCAATAAAAATATATCAATGAAAATGAATAAAGAAAAAATCATACTCGACACAAGATATAAGTGGTTCACCATCTCTCTAGGGCTACGTCCACAAAACTGTGCTTTATGATATATTAAGGTGGAAGAATACAATTCTGATCTATGCTCTTAGCCAAAAAATCTTCTCTCTTCTTCTCTCTATCTCTCCCCTCCCTATGCACCTAGCTTCAGTGTTGATCTTTGCACCCAACTAAAGATCTTACAATACCAAAAGGCTCTTCACTCATCACTTCTCTCTCTCACAATAATCCTCACTTGATCATACAAATATAACAACAATCAATTACTAGAGCGAACTCGAACCTGAACGAACCCTCTTCCCTTATATAGGTTCTTATTTATACATTACAATCACTCACCAACATCCTTAGGATGAAACCTGGGTGTTAAAACCCTAGGTGTCTAAAACCCTAGGTAAAATTGACTCGTGTTTTCAGGGCTTCGTCATCCTATCTTTCCTTTCTTCTTGCACATTGTTCCAAATAATATAATGGTGGCTTTTTATGCTTGATGAGTTGTCCACGATCCTTCTTTCTTACTGATCTGTCATCCTCAATCTCCTCATTCAATGGCTTTCTTCCTTAGACTTTGCTCTGTCTTTTCTGCTCTTTTTCTCACTTTGACCCAATAACAATCACTGTGTCTTCCATGAAGTTCGCATTTTTCCTTTTCTTCCTTGTTCTTCGCTTACTTCCATAACCAAGGGCAAACACATCATAATTAAGGTTGGTCAGGAGGACAGACTCCAAATCAAGGTTTCAAAGGTATGTTCACTTAAAACTATCATAATGTTTGATTGGAATGTCTGATTGAGATGATTTAAAATCTATTGGAAATATAACACATAGAAGAGAACATTGGAACAAGTATTACAACTATTTGAGATGTTTATCCTTAATATATTAAGGTTGTGATTTGAGGGTTGGGATTAGACCTCAATTAAGAATCAACGGAGATACCTAAATTTACAGGAGATGAAGATAAAGATGAAATCAATCCTATGGAATGGTTGAGGTTGGTAAAAGAATATAATATGAATCCTACGAAGGCAAGAGATTATTGTTTTGGTGAATATTGGAAGTGGCGGATGAGTGTTGATCAAAATACTAGATGGCATTGCACATGGAAAGAATTTTAAAATATCTTCTCAGATAAATGGATTAGGGATACAAAAATGGAGGAAATGTATAGAATTCAAGATGAATTAAAAGAAGAAAAGGAATATATTAATAAGAAGGGTGAGGAGATATATAAGATAATATCCCTTAATGAATCATTCATTAAGGAGGTTAAGAACCTAAAGAAAGAAAAGACTAGCAAAGGCAATTGGGAAAAATATGAATCAAGAGAAGATTTGAAAAATAAAGATGAAGAGATATGTATATTATGAAGCAGTAATAAAAAACTATTGGATGTGGTTAAGAGATTGAAAGAAGAAAAGAAGAATTGTCAAAATAAAGAAGAAAGAAGAATCTTGGATGAAGAATCTACCAAAAGACTGGAAGAGGAAAAAGGTTGAGGAATCCTTAAATAAGGATGAGGTAAAGTCAGAAATGCAAGGCAAAATTGAAGAAGGACATTAGAATTTGTTAGATGGGATCACATTGCAGTTTGAAAGGAGAAATAATACAAGATTCAATAAGGTCAACAAAAGATACTTGAAGAAGTTGAAATCCATCTAGAGGATGTACATGCCAAATATGATGGTATTATGTAGAAGGCTAGAGTAATCAAATACCAAGAAAAGATGATCGAGGATTCCATTGTCATTGAAAAGAAGATAGATTAAATGCATGTGCACAGTGAAGGAATACCATCAAATGTGAAACCGTATTGACACCCTCATTACCAAGAAACATTTTAAGGAAGACAAGAAGGACAATATCAACATTATGAAGGAAGAATATGGAATACTTTTCAATATTCATGGAACAAGGGATCATCAAACTACTCTTCAACAAGATATTATCAGAGACCAACAACAACTACAAATTGGAGAAGCTTTAAAAAAAATACATGGAATCAAAGAAAAGAAAATTATTCAACAACTAGACACCAACGATTAAGACCCAAAATAATTGATTTTGGATGGATAGATCATCAACAATGGAATGAAGAAAGAAGGAACATAAACAAATTATATTACTTGGTTTCATCACATGTGTAGCCTTTAAATGAAAATCTTGAGAAGAAATATTTTTGAAGGAGGGTACTATGTTATGGCCCAAGAGGGGCATATATATGGCTAAATGTATATGATATGACCCCAAGGGGGGCATATATGGGAAAAAATGTACATGTAATGTGTAAATACATATGTAATGGGTTTGGCCTAGTGATAAAGGGTCCTCATGTGCAAGTGTGAATAGCTATATATAAGAGATCATGTATTCATTATTGGGATGTGAATTGTGAAGTATGAAAGGTATTTGGTTATTTGGATGGGGTTCCCCTATTCTTTAACGAGTTATTGTGTAACTTATATATCTTAGATTTTTGCTCTATGTTCACATTTTGTACATGGTGTGTGATGGGTGTTCTATATGCACTAAAAACACACTAAAACCCTCAATTAAATTGTCAAACCGGGGTATGTAAACTTAGAGTTGTAGAAAAATATATTCAAAGGTAGAAGGTTGGTAGTAGTATAGTCTAACTAAGGAAGTAACTATCTAAGGGCTAATATATTCAAGAAAATACTATTAATGGAGAAACCTACTAAGAAACTTTAGCTATGTAACCTAGGTAACCTTTGGAAAAGAGATCGATGGATAGTTCTAAGAAATAAAATGGAAACCCTACTTAAATAAAACTATTTCAATCATAACAATAAGCAAAATCAAACTATTCATCTAATAAGCAAATAGCAACAACAAAACTACTTCAACTAGTCTACTTAAATTCAATAAGCAACTATCCTATGAAAGCAAGAAAATAGACAAGCAACTACACTATCAAAGAAAGAATAGACAAGTAAGCAACTAACCTATTAAATCAATTAAACATCTAACTAACCTAGGATGACTTCTACAGCAAGTGAACTAATCAATAAGCAACTAATTAAACTAAGAAACAAGTGAACTCTATTCGTAAACTAATCTTCACAACTATTTCTAATTTACATAAGGAAACCTACTGAATTGAAAGCATTATGATGATAAAAGAAATTAACAACTAATCTCTATGATAAGAAAACTATCCTTTACTCTACCAAAGAAACAAGACTATCTATCCTACAACAACAATAAAACTATCTTCTAATCTATGAAAGCAAGAAAACTATCTTCTAATCTATGAAAGCAAGGAAACTATCTTCTAATCTATGAAATTGAAATGCATTCTATACTAATATAAGCAAACTCATAGCCGAATTCATTCATTAAATACAAATTGAAATTGCAACCTAGATCTAAGAAAGAAATTGCATGAACGAAACTAAACTAGTTCTATTTAATAATTCAAATTGCAAAAAGAGGGAAAATACTCACAAAACAGAAATTTAAATACTATTCCAGCATAAGGTAAGTAAGAAATTGAGAAAACTAAATGGAAAATTGAATGAGAAAAACTTAAACAACAATTAGATAATCAATCTAAAATTGAAAACTAAAACCAACACTATCCATCCACCAAAGCCCTGTCAAAGAAATCATGAATTAAAAATCTGTTATAAAACTCTGTTTTATCATCTATTCCAGCATAAAAGAAAACTTAATTTATCATCTAACTACACACATGGTTAGTCTGTAAGCTTGCAAGATTTTTCCTATCATCTACAAAGTCATTGCATATTAACAAGATTCTTCAAAATAACCTGCAAAAGCTAAATTAAACCAATTAAATTATAAACAACAAATTAAATAACAAAGAAGTAACATAGTAATTCATATACAAAAAATGAAAAAAAAAGACATCTATGCTACTCAATCTACAGGAAAATTCATAGAATAGTTACCCAGACTACTGGTGGCCCCCCCAACAGTCGTGGTTACTCTTTAAAGCCACACCACAAACTTCAACAACACAAATTCACCATTAAAACTAAAAACGCAGGTTTTACACAATTCTGGCAAAATGAAAATGAAAGAATAGAGGGAAATTGTCTTTTCCCTCTAACATATGAATTATTCACTTCCTTCTATTGTATGATCACCACGGTGGTATTTATAATATTTACATACTAGGTGGTCGATCACTGGAGGGTCAAACCACTTCTAAAAGAAACAAATTACATTAATGGTGCCCTAACTATCGAATTGGAGTGAGCCAATAATCGCCCTTCTCAACAACCCAAACCGAGTTGTCAAGAGTTCAGTAGCTGGAGGGGGAAAGCACGAGAAAAACCCATGTTCTAGATTCTCCCATCACTGGTCGTCAATACCATAACCGCCAAATCTCCCATCATTTTTTTGCAGGACAGAGTGTCGAACGGAGTGTCGGATTGGGTACCGGATTGAGTACTAGATAGAGTGTCAGACTAAGTGTCGGAAGAAGAAACATGATGCAATTTTTCTCTGTAACATTACCTGTCCACTGGGAAATTTCCTATAGACACAACAAGTATTCCCTCTAGGGGTTCCTAAGTCACAAGGATCATATCATGTAAATCACATCCAATAATTAAATTACTCAAACATGTGCAACAAACCCCCCTTAACCCCCAAAAAATGCTCAAAGACGTTATGCCATTTTACAAGTTAGGTTTGGAGAGGGTCTAAGGTTTTCCTATTGGCATAACCTCTCTTAAGTTTGGGGTGTTTCCTAGGTGGAGTCTAGTCCAAGTCATGTAATCTTATGAGGTGGCATGGGGTAACTATTTAGGCATGGGGTGCATGTGATAACATGGAAATATAGAGTCTCACCTGTGGGTGCCTCTGTGGAGGGTGAGTTGCACCTTGTCATGGATGTAATTGTTTTCTAGCCCATTCATTTCCTTTCTTTATCTCTTTTGATACTTTTCTTTTGTGCTTCAAGGGAATAGTTGAGGGTCATTGTCTTGGCTTGATGACCAGAGGTGACAGTGTTATCCAGAAACATTTCACAGAGATGAGAAGGTTTCCTCGTAATGAGACCAAATTTCTCTTTGCTATTCCACCAAGATCCACTCCCCTGGTTTGGTGACCATATAAGTGGTAATATCATACTGCTACATGCCCATGGTCATAATAGGTTTCCTCATGATGAGGCCTCCTATCCATCAACTAGTAACTTGCGGCTTTATGTTATCTTGTGGGTCCTCTTTTCCTACTTAGAATCCTTTCAATGATTTCTTAGGGATCTATGGGCAAAGCATATCGAAGGTTTCAAACTTGGATTTTAACTCTTTCCAAAAACCTTTACCCTCTAGGCCTTTAGTCCCCTCTTCCCATGAGGTAAGGTACAACCCTTCATAGTGTGGCCAATCCTAATGCCCAAAAGGAAAAGGGGATACAGAAAGAATAAATATGGAAAGTGGTAAGTATGGAGGCAATGGGCGATGACTCTTCAAATATCAACCTAGTAGCAACCCATCCTAAAGGGAAATCAACTTACATGGGAACTATGTCACTCTTCTGGGATTGAACGAGGCAAAGAACATAATTTCCAAGAAAACGTCATGAAATGAAGAAGGATTCAATACAACATGTTCAAGTTCTTCGAAACTTAGAGTGATACATGCCATGATACCTAGACTCATTACCTCATGGAGAAGGACTCACTGTTACTTCAGGACCAGGCTAGTGCGATGGATATTGTTGCTAGTGATATGTGGACTACACTAAAGAAAAGAAGGGCCCTTTTGGGCCATGCTTAAGTATCTTGGCTCTCATTGATCCATGTCTTGGACCTGTGGGCATCGAGGCATTATCTCCTTAGTTATCCCTAGGCTAGAGGATAACAAGTTGGTAATCCAATGATTTATTTCTATGTTCAACTTCAACAAATTTATTCACATAAATAGAATTGTGCCAAATTTGGTTTTTGGTGAAGGTTATTTGGTTTTTGGTTCTAATATTAGTTTTAAATGTGTGAATAAAATGGGAATATGATGTAAGGAAGTTGGAATAGAAAACTGCCTCAAAAAGAGGGGGTTATCTCTTCCTTTAGCAAGTCTCCTGCTGAGGGACTAGATCTCCTCCTCATTATAGAGCTTGAGGCATGAGACTTATTATGGCCTCCCATATCCTTTCTTTAGTGCTCTCGTTGTAGTTATTTTCCTCTCACCTCATCATCATATCTATTTTCAGTGGAAGATGTGCATGGGTGGAAAATCAGTCATCAACACTCCTTTATTCAAAATTTTGAGCATGTATGAAGAATATATTTTATTTATCCTAGTCAGAACAACATACTACAACAAAGTATTCAGAACAACATTAAATACAAAACAAAAGTGTAACAAAGAATCATTTTCCAACATTCTTGTATCTACACTAGTGGAATTTTAGACTTCTTAGTTATTTTGGTACATGAATCCTAGAGTAGGTACCGAAATATTGTAGTTCAATTTTCTATTTCAATCAAGTCTGAAAAATGACAGGTCTTTCTTCTCCAATCCAAGGAACCTGTAGCATAATATTTTACAATAGAACCAGACTCCATAACTTCCATGTATCAACTGAAACCATGAATATATGTTTATAAGTATGGGTAATTAACATTATGAGGTAAAATTATTTTAAAATTTGATTAGTTTATTGAGAATGAAGGATATCATTAAGAAGCTCTCAAATACTTGGTAATCCCATTATTATTTTTCTAGTCCATGACCATATTACCTTGATTTTACTTACTCATTAAACATGTCCCCATATCCTATTCCCATATATTATGTCTAAACCCATATGATATATTTTCATATCTTATCCTCATATACTATGTCTCCATATTCCACTATACTTATATAACAGTCCCACTCCTTATATCCTTATCCATATACCATACCCCTTTACCATTTGTATCCCACTCAAATCCACATGGAATCTTATTTTTTCACCATTAGGCATACCATTTTCCATGATGGATTGTTTCATATGCATAAACCATGCAATAGTCTTTATATGTCAACACACGTTTTCATTATGACACCTTTCAAATCAATAATTGGTGTCCCAAAAACCATCCATAAACCAATATGATCTTTCTGGTGCCAAATTATGTTACACGGAAAATATTTATATGGCTAGGGTAAACCACAACAGACATAAATGACTTTAGAAATAAATTTTATTCTCAAGTATGCTATGTAAACAATATGCTATCAAGACAAGATAAAAGGCCTACATCATCCAGACGTTCGATGAAGTCCACTGTTGAGCACTTGACCCAAATCAATATACCTGTAACTAGTCCTCAACAACCAAGAAAAGAAATCATATGGTGATAATAAATGATGTTAGCACATTCAATAGAATAATCCATTAATAAACATGAAAAATACACCCATGAAATAATAATTCAAATACTTGCAAGATATCAATTGGATGAGAAAAGAGTATTTCTATGAATATATGATCACCAAAAGTGAAAATGTTACAGAATTTCATGTCGGCACAGTTCGGAACCGAGAAACTAAGTTCCTTCCAGTTGGGCCTCCACCAAAGGCAAGCTCATAAAAGAGAGACAATGGACATCTCAATCAATAAGGGAAGAGCTTGGGGGATGAACACTGTGTTCAGACTTAAAGGACAAAGGGATGCAGACTCAATATGAAGTAAATAATTTCTCGAGAGTAACTTTTCTCTCAAAGTTGAATTATTTTTCCTCTTTTCCATATCTCGGAATTGGCCCTTTTATAGCCTTCAAATGGAACTGAAGGGACGAATTGAAACATTTCCAGTATATGGAAGGCCAAGGATCATAGATATCCTATCGTGACATGGAAACCCAACATCAATTTTCATTTTTGGGCACAAATTCCAATGTATGTGGGCTGTAGTGGTGCCACCTATGTATACACATGTTGTATAGTAGGAAAGGAGCGTACATGTGGAAAAAATATGTATTTTTAGCTCTATGATTTACAAACAGGGAAGATAAGTCTACATAGGGAAACGAAAAAAGGCCTTCTATGAAAGATTGCATAGGGTGAGGCAAATATTTCTATAACATATGCCCCCTAATGTGTGAGGTCAGAGGAGAATCGACGATGGCTGAAATACATTATAAACAATCCAGAAGTGGAGCGATGGGGAACCAGCTAGAGAAACTAGTTGCTCATTACATTTTGCACTAACTTTGCATACATGGCTTCCAATAGAATTACACTGTAGATCCATGTGAACATATACCAAACAACTGTCTCTGTCCATGAATAGGAAAATAAAAATGTGATTACATGCCAAAGGTTGTCATAGTCTCCAACAAGGCCTAGTAGAACCAGTCTTAGAACCAATCTGAAGATATATGTATACAATGGAGTACAATTTGATCTCCCATCATCACTCAAGTCATATAGGTACTGGTCCAATGAAAAGGAAGCAACAACTCAGGAAAGTTGTGAACACATATTGATGTCTTCAAGTCTTCTACACAATCGCTAAGGGTGAAAGTCTACATCATGTGAATAAAGGAGTTGAGTTCAAACACAATGAGACATCGTTTGATTACCATTCATTGAGGTATACTGTTAACAAACATGAGACAACCTATTGATAATGAAAGTAGGTATCAAGGCACCAAGTACATTATTACAAGTGTGAATAAAGGATTCGGTGTCAAACACCTGAATAATCCATTGATTAGGATACATTGACGTATTCCCAACTGTCGATGGCACGAGAACCTGCCACTAATGACTGCAAACCTCAAGGTACTCATAATACTCTAGGTCTCATTTCCAGAATATATGAGTTGAAGTCGATGGAAGGAGACCCGCTTAAAGGAGATAATTAAGGCATCTCTCATCATTCCACATGAGGTTTAAAAAAGGAGCTTCATGATTTGGAGGAAATCAGACGAAGAACATGTTCATGAACCAATGACCATGTGCATCTTTCGCATGTGCCAAGTGCAAGTGGTACAAGGAATAGACCCTTTGAATAGCATCTAATGAGGGAAAATGTTGAAAAAGGAGATGAAACCACCAATAAGGCTAATGCAATACAAGACACTACACAAATCCCAATGTGTGAATAGATGTCTTTCCATCGAACACAAGAGAAACTACCTAGTCAATGATCAATGATGGAATTTTGACTGTTGGGTTCAAGGTTACCTACCAATCGTGAAATTAGGACTAAGGTGCATGATAGGAATATAGTATCATGTGACTCTAAGACAAACTGAGGGTATGGCCAACATGCAAAGTCAAGAGTTCTGAGAAATGGCCAACACAGGTTGATAGAATTCCTTTGAACAAGATCATGAGACATATGGAAGACTCCGACAGCATAGAATCAATGATGAAGCTATGAGATGTAGGAGGCATCAATGAAATAATATATAGGGACTTGAAGAGTAACCAGTTGATAGAGAAGACTTTGTAATGAGATCAGCTTCCTAAGGCCAAGCTAAACCCAAAATTATGATGATAAATGGACTCAATAAATTTGTGCTATGTTCAAAGGTGACACGACTTCTACCAATATAAGATAATACTCCCTTCCCGCCCGTATTTTTTTGTTTTTTCATAGACAAATGAATGTTATGATAAAGAGGAGGAAACGAGTGTCGCAATTAAGAAAAACTAGTTCCAGTAGTGGAACATACCTATGCTCAATGCAAGGAGATGCATGCAGGAGATGGACACTTGGGGGAATGTTCCCTCCTGGGTATAGGGTGTCAAATTGTGAAGGATATAAATGAGGCTTTGCTTGGTTGAGGATGAAAAAACTACTGAGGAAAATGGTTTATAATGCAAAGCGAGAACTAGCTATAGGCTCAATACTACAAGCAAAGGCATGAGATGAAATCACAACTTAACGCCAAAAAATGTCCTTTTTCATGGAATTTAGTATACTTGGTGTGAAAAATGGATAAAATTGTTCCAAATAGACGTCATTTCAAATCCAATTTATGAGTGTGAAAGAGACATGTTCACTCGACAATCTTTTTTCTTTTGAAACTGATTTGGAAAAGATCTTAACAATACTCATGACCTTTCAAGTCCAATTTAACAAGTGTGAAAGGGACAAATCACTCGAAAATCTTTTCTCTTTTTAGATGAGTCGAAAAAGAGCTTAACTTAGACTCGCTAAGAGGTTTCTAAGTGACATGTCATGGGGGAGGCTAAGGCTCCCGTGTTGGACTTCTGTGGAATGTCAATATCTTACAAATAACTGACATAAGCTTGGGAAAACCCAATTCTCTCCAAGTCGAGGAGGATAAACTGCTAGCAGAGGTTATCATCTCCATGATGTATCGAATAATGTATTTTACTGGAAAAGACATAGGAGGGGACATTGGATACCCCACAAGACCATCCCAATCGAAAGGAAATTCCTAAGGACTTGGAGGGAGAGTATTAGGGGAGAGTAGAACTCTCTCTTGTTCATAAGGGATTTTATCAGGAATGTTGACGACATGGTTGAAGGATGCATCACTCTCCACAAGGGGTAGGATTGACTAGAGATTGCATTGGTATGACCACTTTTTCAATTCTAGGTTGAAGAGGATGTGTGATAACAGGGATAGGGGACACATCACCCTTGAAAACAGAGGTGTGGTTAGGAGAATATTGCAGCAACATTACTATCATGTCAATCAAAGGAGATACAGAATGTGGGGAAACCATAGACACTTCAGAACCCAAAGGGCCCTCGGGTGAGAATCATGTTTTGGTATCCCAGCAGTAGCTGGACACAAATGAGTAAGGTGATATCATTCGCATGTCCTACAAAGGAATTTGGGCCTACGTATGAGGCATATAGGCTTCTCTATGCCCCCAACATCATTCCTGATGACTAGTGATATGATCTCAATGAGACTAGCATAGGTGAGATAGTCATATCCTACATGATGTACAAAGGTTGGATATATGAAATTAATATGGCTCTTGGCGACTAGAGCGATGCCCCCAGCATGACTGACAATGGATGAGTGTGGGTTATCAACATGACTTGCAGAGATTGTCGGCCCCTCTTGTTATCCGCAATTTTGGTCATTGTGATGATGTCATGATGATGTTATAATGATAGAAAATCAAGCTCTTCATTAAGAACACTTTCCTGAAAGAAGTTACATTTGTCTGCTTCCAGAAATCATGCTTTTAAAGGATGTTCCCAGGCTACTTATATATCTGCCTGTGAGAATGCCTGATTCTCGCAGGCTGCTTTAAGCTGGGGTGCGAACCTCTCACACTGTAACTAATAGCCAGGGTGCGAACATGTTCCAAAGGAAGGAAAAAGATAAAATCTTGAATCTTCTAGAAGGGAATCTTCTAGAAACATGAGTTGGCTTCGAATGGTTATTCAAGTGCTGGCATTCCATATATCTTGGGATCATTTCCTATCCAAGTAACTAATCTATCTTCTCCTATATATTGAGGAGATTGCTCATGGAAAGGGTTAAGCAAACAAGCATCAAGCTAGCTAGAGATTGATTATAGAATTAGTGCAAGACTGTATGGAGGACTGATGCTACAGCAGCAAGAGACGACAACAAAGTCATCACAAGTGGTTGATTTTCTTCATGCATGAGCAAGTGTGTGTGTAGAGCTAGGAGCCTGTTATCACCCCATAAATTATGGGAATCAACGTGTGGCTTGGATATTGTGGATATTATCTGTATCTAGTGTTTTTATTGGAAATTGATTTCTCATTTTGCAAAGAAAAGAAAAAGAAAAAGAAAAGAGAAAGAAAAAGAAAAGAAAAAGAAAAAGAAAAGAAAAAGAAAAAGAAAAGAAAAGAAAAAGAAAAGAGGGCATAAAAATATTCGAGACAAAAAGCCCCATGCAATAGTAGTAACTTGGTCATACCATTCAAGCATGACCAAGTTCTTTTAAATTTTCAATGTTGATAGGTTAGTGAATAAATCTGATCAGACTGTCTAATCCTGGTCAGATAGCCCCTAGGATAGAATTAGTGAATACATCTGATCAGACCATCTAATCCTGGTCAGATAGCCCCTAGGATATAATTAGTGAATAAATCTGACCAGACTGTCTAATCCTGGTCAGATATCCCTTAGGCAGAATAATATCTTAACCCAATAGTTTAATCTGGGTTAATTGTCTGGTGAAAGTAGGTTAGAATGTAGATTAATGGCTTTGCTTGCCTTGCCTGAATAAAACCCATTTGAAGAAAATACTTCATCAAGTCCCCGTTGCCTAAGGATAGTTGAAATAAGGTCCCCTTGGTGGTGTCTTTGACAAAATTGGAAAAAACCCATAAGAAAGCACTAATCCTAAGTTTTCCTACACATGACTTTTTCAGCTCCCGACCTATGCTTCATTCACTTTCCAAT
>ML790319.1:189523-201490 GCA_009831015.1 Picea engelmannii | reverse complement strand
CTGTTCACTGTAGACTTCCTTAGGTGTTAGCCAAAAACTGGGTTAGAGATCCCTGCTCAGAAAGAAAGGAATCATACTGCCCTGTTCTCTATAAACCTCAACCTCACAAGTGTGCTACAACAGAAGTAAGGCTCAAGGCTCCTGCTCAGATAGAAAGGAACTAAGTGCTTTGGTTTCTGTTAGATAGAGTTAATTGTTTTCTTCATTATTGTTTTCATGAAAGAGTGTTAGTACTGAGTCTCTGTTTGAGAGTAAGGGTCTTGTTCTCTGATTGCAAGACAGTTGTTCTTTCCCATTGCAGTATTACTTTTAATGTAATCCAGGATTCTTAATTAAGTTTTAAAAGAATTGCAATAGGGGAATTTCTTTCCTGTTATTTAATTCAGAGCTTCTGTTCAAGCAAGAATAAATAGTGTGAATTTCTTTACTACAACACTAAGTGCTTTTGGAATTGAGCATATATAGTGCGTGGCTATCTTTGAAACAAAAGACTTCCCTGGGTTGATAATTTATGTTTCACTTGGTTGTTTAAAATTAATTAGGCAATTATAGTGACCAACAACCGTCACCTGCCATATCACCCCAAGTGGCCCGTTGTCCATTAATAACTGGATAATATGCCCATTGTCATGCTGACCGTATCTCCAGCACCAAACTGACCCCAATTTTGAATAAAACTACCGTTTTTCCTTTGCATTCGTTATTCCTCCATCGCGCCAGAAACCTCTTATTCCTTTGTTTCTTCTGCATCGCCTTCACCTACAGTCCAGTTGACCCCACTAACGTAGTGTTTATTTGCAAGTATAGTAGCTGAAATGGTGTCAAAGGTAAGACAATCGAAAGAGGAAGAGAATCCTTTCCTTCCTACCCCGGTTGAACTGGATAAAATTCCCTTGGTGGACAAAGATCGTTTGATAGAAGATACTATTTGCAGTTTTGACTTTTCTGATCTACAGTCATGGCTCCGGGAGGTGTTCCTGGACTAGAGCGATGAAATTGGACTCTGGGAGTCCAATTATCCCCTGTATCTCTTCCCCCAGATTCATAATTTCCCCGAGTTTGCCCTCAAATGCCAAGCCCACTACGTCCCCGACCAGAAGGCCATTTTTTCTTCATCTGGAGACGTCCTCTTTTTCATCACCCCAGAATATATTGACCAGATGATGCAGAGAACCCGTGCTGAATCTGCGTCCCTGTTCAACTTAGAAATCCTCACTGAACTGTACCAGAAAATGACATTCCCTCAGAGAGCTCAGATCTTCAAGATTTTTCTCCCCACTTCCGCTCCACTCCCGTCAACCAATCCCCCATACCCTTCTTCCTTGTTTTCCACCAAAGGAAATCAAATTATTTCTTCCCTGTGTGCCCTGCTTGGGTACTATTCTGATCAATGGGTAGACAAGCCCATCCTAGGTTTCCTATATATCTTCTCAAATGATGAACAGCCGACCACGCAGTTCGACTACAACACTTTCATATCCAATAACATCCATGAAAAATTTGTGAATTTCACCACAGAGGGCATGTTCAGGTATTCATCCATTCTGGATTACATGTTCATCTATTTCCAAGCCAAAAGGTTCAATTTCTCCATGCAGAAGATGGACGCCGACGGAAGGCCCCAGCCAGTCACAGCATTGACTTCTCTTCTGAAACACAATTCTATCAAATACGACTTCACAACATTCATTGACCAGTTTTACCACCCTGTGGTAAGTATGTTGAGTGGCATTCCTTAGCCACGAATAAATGATGAAGTCCAGAGAATTCTACACCTCTCGGACAATGCGAAGACAGGAGACCGGTACTTGTATCAGAATCACTCTGAAATTTGAGTTTACGGGTGCGAATTGGCACCTTACAAGCTGCCGAGATATATACCAGTAAGAATTTTTGCATTGGAATATATTGGACAAATAATGAATTCTGATGATATTCACTTTTTTTCCCTTAAGAAGAAGAAACAATTGCGGATCAAAGGGCAGATTGACTCTTTCATCTGCAATAGTAGAGGTGCAGGTGATGAAGCAGACAAAATGTTAAGGGAAATGAAATTCCTTACAAGTTTCACCTGGCATTATGATCCCTGTAGGATCATTTCTGAAATGAGAGTGAAAAATAAAAATGCCCCATATGCGCATGAGCCCAAGCTGGAAATCAAGAGATTTGCAAATTAGACAGAATGGGAGCCCGATACGTTGGTGGACGTGGAATAGAAAATTGACGTTGAACAGCAGACGCCTCCAATGAGTATTTTACCCACCACCACACCCCAGTTCCCCAAGGAGAAGAGGCCCTGACAGGAATTGTCTCCTCCTGTAACGGAGGTGTCATCAGAGGAACTTCAAACGCACTCCAAAAAGCCAAGGACAGTTTGAGCACCCGGCGCAACAATAGAGAAAGAAATTTTGACTACCACAGTATCTACCACAAAGATCAAGCCAGTCACTCTCCCTTTTGGCTCAGGTCAGCATAAGGCAATAAAAACAACAATGAAATCCACGGATTCTCCCATAGATACTCCGCCAAGCAAGACCGGGCCCAAGTTGGGCATTTTTGAAAAATATGACTTGATCAAGAAGAAAAACCAGACCCTTACTAGCAGCACTTATGCCCAGTTTCAGAAGCAGTCATCCACAGTGCAACATAGGATTCTCTTGGCATTCGACACAGAAAAGGGTAGGATGCATATGGCCTACCTCCAAGCACAAGTGCCAGATCCCAAGGTGATATCAGATTACAAAAGGGCCACCTTTGAGTTCCAAGCCAAGGACGTGCATCCAGCAAATCAGATGGATCTGCACAAGCAAATTAGGGATATGGTTTTCCACACTTTGGCCCACGCTACTGCTTCTGCATCAAAATTTCAGGTAGCTTTGAACAATGCCCAGACCCAATTGAAGCTGGAAAAAATATCATCCTTCGCAAAGGACAACAAAATCAAGACACTGGAGGAGCTGGTCCTCAAAATTGGTTATGACCCGGCGAATTTCAAGGCAGTTGAAGAGATGATAAAAAAGAAAAACGCTGACATCGCGTCTTTAAGAAAATAGCTAAAGCTCCCTCCAACAGAGGACCCTCAGGCCAAAGAGATAGCTGAAAAGGAAGGTGAAAAGGATGAGATGCTGAAATTACTCATGGAGCAGAATGCTCAGTTAAAAGAGATGGAAGCGGAGATGGAGAGACTGCTATAGGAGAAAGAGCAGGCAACGCCAATGGAAGGCATTCCATTTAGTGCCATCCCCATTGCAGGATTGATAACAGCAACACTGACAGTCATTCCATCTACTGCGTCAGTACCACTACCAGAGGGAACAACAGACCTGACCAAGTCTATGGAGAGAATGAACCTGCAAGAATCAGAAATCAACAGGCTTAAGAAAGAAGTGGAGAATCTCCAAGAGCTAAATACTTCTTTCCAGACAAGTCTATCCAAAGAAAAGCAGGTGAATGAGCAAATCATGAAGGAGTTACAACAGCTCTAGAAATAGACAATGGCAGGAAAGACTTTGGTAGAGGTGAAAGAGATTGTGTGGACAGAAATTTCCAAGTCCATGAATGAAATCTGGCCAATGGTCCAGATCATGTTTGAAAAAAATGAGTTTCTCGAGAGGAGCAAGCAAGTTGTTGAGAAAATCAGAATGGAGCTAGGAGACATGCCAGCCCAAGCGAATGAGATTATAAGGTTCCTAAATTCAAAAACCAGGGAGGAACTAGAGGAATTAAAGATTGAAGACAAGACAGAAAATATACTTGAAGTCAAAAGGGTTCTAACCAAAAGGGGTCTCATGCTCCATCTTGAGGAGAAGATTCAAGTCATGGATCAAGGAGTTCAGAAGTTTTTCAATAAGATAGATGCTCTGCAAAGGAAGGGCCTGCCTGGTCTGAAAGTCATTAATGACAAATTAATGACACTCCCTGATTATAAGAAAAGGTTGACTGAAGTGTCTAAGGACAGTTCTAAGTTTGCAGGTATACAAGGAAGCATCACAGGAAAAGCATTCATGGATGCCTTGTAGTTGGATATTAGTATCCAACATGAGATTAAGCACATATTTGTCATCAAGCCTACATTTGCTAAGTACACGGACATGGATGAAGTGTATTGGAGATTACTTAAAGTCACAGTGCCAGGTCATATCAGATGGGAAGAACTGTGTGATCTACTAGATTAGTAGATGAGATGTCACAATCTAGTCACCTGTCCAGTCAAAAGAGGTTGCGATGGCACCTCGCCAACGGCCTACCCCAGAAATTCAGCATATAGTTGTATTGAGTCATCAAAACAGTTTTGATTAGTTAAGTTAGTTAGTCTAAAAATAGTATGAGCACGTCCTGATCAGTTATGACAGGCGCGTATGTATTTTGTATTACAAATACTTCATTTTCCGAAGTATTGAGGGTTGTTGATTTGCACACCCTATTGCTATCAAACTGTACTATTTTTTAAGGGATCTGCCATTAATAAAGAAGAGTCACTTTACATGATTCTTGCGCATGTTCACTGGTGATGTGATTTTCTCAGTTAAATGTTTTCTTGCTCTGTAATCATCTTATTTTTCGATAACTAATCTTTATGAATGGCATAATGTTGCAGGATTTATCTTTGATACCCTGTTTTCGATTCTAAAGATTTTAATGTTTATCTTCTAATATCTTCAATTAAGAAATTATTAACTGCTTGTTAGTTGAAGTTATTTTCCTCATCTTTTCTTCTGTCCATCATTTTAATTACTAAAGATCCAGTGAGTGTGTTATCTCACCCTGTGAAGATTTTCTTTGGCGTTTCTGGTTGTATCTCAGATTTGATTAAAACACAGACCCCATAGCCCAATGGATGTGTAGTTTGTCTCAACCAACTTTAAAAAAATCCTTTACAACAAAACCAACAGTTCCCTTAGCTAGCCTAATATCTGAAGTTAAAACAAAGCTAAATAATATAGAGATATCCCTCTCTGAAGCTGGAAGGGCTAGATCCCAGCTTTAAAAGCGGTTGGTTAAGGTTACCTTTATAGATTTCTTCTTTTTCAACCTTTAAGAAATTTACCAAGTGCTAACAGAGCCATCGAAAGGAGACCTACGACATCAAGGCTCAGGTTGTAAGTTTCACTTTCAATTAATTCAATACAGTAATATGTCCCTTTCCCATAAAGATGATGTCACTTTATTACATAACTCCTTGATCATATGTATAGACTAGCTATTGAACATATTAATCTACCTTTACTTCGATTGGTTCGTTCTGTTGCGATCTGAACGGGACGAGAGCATTGGAGCAAAGCTTGGAACAACAAAGATCTAAGGAAAGATTTCATAAAGTATGTCCATGATCCTAATTTATCAGTTCATTCAATAGTCTAGATCTAGGGAAAGTGTATTATTCTGTCCTGTTTTGTTCTAGATCCAGGTGGATCTAGGGAGATCGGTTTGTGTTCGCACTCACAGATTTATCCTATAACACCTCTCCAACATGACTAGTTGATCTAGATTTTATGAGCAGAATGAAATGACTACAGATTATTACTAGATGCTTAACACAGAATAACAAAGATACATTAAAACTAGTTTTCTATTCAATAAGGAAATACGCTGAAACTGTAAAATGCAGCGGAAAACAAGCTTGTTGGAGTGGTGGCGGTTTATCTCTGAGAAGAGAATTGATGGTTGTGATAATTAGCAAGAATATGATTACAATGAGGCTCTCAAGGCATTTTTACAATAAACGGGAGTTTCAAAAACCATAAACATCCAAAAACCTATCTTTAGGAGATGAAGCGCCAAAAGTCATGTGGGCCCCATTTGGGTAAGTCAGTACATCAACTTCTTGGGGTCATAACTTTTTCATACGATCTTCATTTTAGGCGTATGATAGATTGTTGGAAAGATCTATCTGAGGACTACAACAATTGCACAAAATTTCAATATGTAAATTTTTAACCACAAAATACCCCAAAAAACGTCGTTTAGGGCCTCAAAACAGCTCCAAAAGTTCAGGACCCGAAAAGCTGCTAAAAATAGTAAATTATCAAAATTGCTAGAAAGTTGTTTTGAGCCAGTTAGAAAAGGTGGGTGGCCACTGATATCCACCTGGATCAATTCTCCATCCTTAAGAATCAATGGTCTCCATTGCGTTGATTTCCCCCATCGGATGAGGAAATTTCTGCTGAATTTAGCCCTAGGTGAGCCACTTGCCTTGGTGCAGGAGCTGCCCTGCTTTGACGACTCGATAAAGATGGATCCTTTGTTGTCATTTGCCCTTGATCTGTGTGTCCACAATTTGATCAATGGATGCTTGTTGTATGCAGTCGGGGTTGAGCTCTATTGGTGTTAGCTATTCTACTACATCTGAGGTGTCCAATAATGGTGAGAAATAAGGCCGAAGGAGGTCCACGTTGAACACTGGGTGCAGGCCAAGGAAAGGATGAATGTTGAGTGCAAAAGAATTATTCCCCACAGCCTTGGTGATGGTGTATAGCCCATAACGAAGTGGGCAAAGATTCTGATAGGGTCCTGTAAGGCGTTCTTTTTGCAAGTGCAACCAAAATTTGTCACCCACCTGAAACTTATGTGGAACCCGATGTTGATCATGGCGCTGCTTGTACTTGTCATTGGACTTCTGTAGGATATCTTGAACCTGTTGGCATATTTGTTGGATCCTCTCAATGAACTAGGTGGATTTTTCAGCCTCAGTTGGAGCAGGAGAGGAGTAGGTCGAGGTGACTGGAAGGGGAAGTGCAATATCTATGGGACCCATTGGTTGGAATCCCAACCCCACCTGAAAGGGGCTGTGGCTGGTTGAGCTATGCAGGGTTCGGTTGTAGCTATGTTGGACATAGGAAATACTCTCATCCCATGTGTGAGGGTCCTTGTAATTATACATGCACAGGATATGCATGATCATTCGATTTATGACCTCGGTTTGGCCATCTATCTGGGGGTGGAAGGCCGTGGATTTGGTGAGCTTGGTGTCCAGCAGTGACCAGAGGCTTGACCAAAATGTGATGAGAAATTGACTATCCTGATTTGAAACATTGGTTTGTGGGATTCCAAAATGTACCCAGACTCATTCAAAGAAGAGCTTGGCAGTGGCTTCTGCTGTGATTCTCTTCTTGCAAGCAACCAGAATTTCCATCTTAGAAAAGCGATCGACAACCACAAAAACATGGTCATTTCCCCACTTGGTGGATGGGAGGCCTGACATGTAGTCCATTGAGATGGATTCCCATGGTATGTCAAGAGTAGGAAGAGCGGTGTACAAGCCCTATTTCTTAGTGGTTGGTTTGGCAACAGTGCAGGAAGTGCAAGCCCTGATATACTTGCTAACCTCCTGTCAAAGTTTCGGCCAGTAGAAATGTTTTTGTAGCATCGCCACTATATTTTCAATGCCAAAGTGTCCTGCCACCCGGCTGTAGTGGGCTTCCCAGATCAGCTTCGCTCTCTCACTTGAGGGAACACATATATGGCCCAGATGACACAACAACCCATCCTAAAGATGGAAATTATCGACAACTGCCTTTGTACCCAACATTTTGTAGGTGGTTGCGAAGTCCAGGTCTATCTCATAGAGTTGGGGCCATCCAGAGGTCTCATGGCCATAGGAATCTAGCAGTGTGGTGAGTTTCACGACTAGTGGTCTACTAAGGCAATAAGCGATGTGGTTGGTGCCTCCTATTTTATACTTGATGTTGAGGTGGAATTGCTGCAAGTATGTGGACCACTTTTGATGGTGGTCATTCTACAATTTTCCTTGTGTCTGCATGAACTACAGTGGCTTATGATCAGTGTGGATGACTGTCTCCCTCCCAAGAATGTAATGTCTCCACTGGCGGTAGGCTTGCACAATGGAGTACATTTCTTTGTCATAAGTAGGGTACTTACAGACAACATATGATAGTGTCGCACTATGATAGGCCATGAGGTGGCTGTGCTGCATGAGAATGACACCCACAACATAGTCTAAAGCATTAGTCTCAATCTCAAAGGGTTGTTGCAGGTCTGGTAGTGAAAGTATTGGGGCTGAGCATAAGAATTACTTCAAATCATCGATCGCTTGTTGTTGGGGATAGACCCACACAAATTTCTCCTTACCACCACCCCTGGTTATTTGGCTGAGGAACCATACAATATGGGAGAATCCCAACACAAACCTGTAGTAGAAATTGGCAAGGCCCAAGAAGCTCCGAAGCTCAATTAGTGTGGTTGGGGCTGGCCAGTCACGAATGAATTGGATATTGGCTAGATCCACATGTACGCCATGTTGATCAATTATGTAGCCTAGGTAATGTACCCTGTCCATGTCGAAGGAGCATTTTTCCAAGTTGGCATATAGCTTGTGTTGTCGCAGGGTGTGCAGAACCTGTTGAATATGCTGCAAGTGTTTATCCCAAGTCTTGTTGTAAATGAGAATGTCATCAAGATATACCACTACAAAAGTATTGGTGAATGGTCACAGGATATCGTCCATCATCCTCATGAATGTGGCTGGTGCGTTTGTCAGACCAAAGGGCATGACCAACCATTCAAAAAGGCCTTCCTTTGACTTGAAGGCGGTCTTCCATACATCTGTCTATTCTATCGGTACCTAGTGGTAGCCAGACTTCAGATCAATCTTACTAAAGTATTTGGCCCCCATGAGATGATCAAGGAGGTCATCGATTCGAGGAATCGAGTACCGATTTCTGACTGTGATTTTATTTAGAACCCGATAATCAATGCAAAGTCACCAGGTTCCATCTTTCTTTTGTACCAACATGATTGGGCTCCCACAAGGTGATGAGATAGGATGGATGTGCCCCTTGTGGAGAAATTCTTGGATTTGTTGCTTGATCTCCTCATTCTCTAACAGAGAACAGTGATAGACTGGCCTATTGGGCAGTGGTGCGTTGGGGGTCAGATCAATGGGGTGCTTGACCTGACAATGCAGAGGTACCCTGATAGGTGAGGAGAAGATATCTGAGTATTCTTCCACAACCTTATCTACTTTCTTCTACTGTGTGGAGAGGTCAGCCGCAAAGACCTTGGATGTGGCTGTGATTTTTCTCTCATTCTTAGAGAGAATCACGAAGAAGACAAACTTCCCCATCTGAGAGATGACCTTCCTGCATTTCTTATCAGAGATCAAGGAAATAGCACTAGGTGGGATAGCCTTAGGTATCCTATACAATTTCCTATTCAAAGTAATAATAACACAACGAGGCCTAGACTCATATACAACATGACGTTTCCATAAATAAGGTTGGCCCAAAAGAACATCACAAACTTCGAGAGGAAAAACATCACACAATACCTCATCTTTGAAGGGCTTGATGTCATATGATAGTCGACACTGTTGGCTAACACGAAGATCGCTTCCTTGGTAGAGCCATCCAATGGTGTAGGGTTGTGGGTGCGGCGTTGCCGGCAGGGCCAACCGCTTGATGACCTCTGCTGAGATGAGGTTCTTCTGGCTACCACTACCAACAATGAAGTGCAATGGGGTGCCTTTTACCCACATCTGTGAATGGAAGAGGCTCTCTCCTTCTTCTGGCTCGTCTGGTTCACCATGATGGAGCTTCGTGGTAGAAATGGTAGCACTGGGTTCCATGTCAATGATCCATCTTCCCCTTTCTGGTTCTGACTCAGAGTCATAACCCACATTTGATTTAGAGGCTTTCACTTCGGCCACTAGTGTCTTCTTTGAGTGGCAGACAACAGTTTTATGCCAAGGGATCTTATGGAAGTTGCACCACTTCTTGGTATATTTGTTTGTCTTTCCGGTGTCCTTATCTTCTTGCGGCTTGGACTGGTTGTCTTGATATTGTCCATATTTTCTCCGTCCTTTTTTTGTGGGTTGGGGCCGCGCTTTCCTGGATTTTTTTGTGAGGGGTTCCCCAACCCAAATTTTTGTTGGTTGTGGAGCCTGATTATCTTCTTGATTTAGAGGTCTTTTACTTTTAGTCGTGTTTATATCCCATGAAGTATTTACACCCCAGAAGTATGTAAACTCTTCCACGTGGGGGGGTGCAGAGGGGGGGTACCTCCTCTACAAGGTCTGGGGGGGCTATCCCCTCGGCTGGGGGGTCTGGGGGCAAGTGGGCCCCCAGCGGGGGTTCGGGGGCGAAGCCCCCGAAGCAAAAATTGCCTTGTAAAAGTATATTGTAATTTCATTGTAAATTTGGACCGTTCATTATAAGGTCACAGATCTAACGATAGAGATTATGTTAGGGATTTTTCCCTAGAAAGAAACCCTCTTATATGAGGAAAATGGATTGAGACTATGTATGTTGGGGAGTATTGTATTCTGAGAGAGGATACTGTGAGAGAAAGAAGAGGAAGTTACAGCGGGTTTTCCTGTAGATTGTATCCCTTCATTTTGTTGGATAATAATAAAGAAAGGACCTGGCAATTTCTCTGGTGGGCATAGCCCACACTGGGTGAACCACGTAAATCTATGTCTCTCTTGTATTGTGTATATTTTGTGTTTTATTTTCACATTTGTTTTATTTTATTTCTCCACGGTCCTATTTTTCTAACAACTGGTATCATGGTGTAAGGTAACTCGCGGGAAAAGAGGGTTCTTGGTTCGAGTGGGAGCAATGTCAGAAGATGGAAAGTTTAGGGTCGAGAAATTTAATGGCCAAAACTACCAGTTATGGAAGATGCATATGGAAGATTATTTATATCAGAAGGATCTATTCCTCCCATTGAGAAGAGTAGCAAAGAAGCTAGCTTCCATGAAGGACAAAGAATGGGACATTCTTGACAGAAAGGCTCTAGGAACGATATGGCTGAGCCTAACAGCATTGGTGGCTTTCAATATCTCGAAAGAAAAGACAACGAAGGGTTTGATGGATGCGTTTTCCAAATTGTATGAAAAACCCTCGGCGTCCAATAAGGTATTTCTAATGAAGAGATTATTTAATATGAAGATGTTGGAAGGTGGGTTTGTTGCAGATCATTTAAATGAATTTAATATGGTTACTAATCAACTAAGTTCTGTAAACCTGGACTTTGATGATGAGGTTAGGGCTCTTCTAATATTGTGCTCATTGACAGAAAGCTGGAATGGATTGGTCATGGCTATAAGTAACTCTGTTTCTGGTTCAAATACTTTGAATTTTGATGATGTTGGTGGTGCTATCCTTAGTGAGGAAATGCGATGGAAAAGAACAGGTGAGACATCAGGTAATGCGTTGAACATGGAGAACAGAGGAATTCAAAAGGATAGAGGAAAGGGCTTAGGGAACCATGTAAATTCTAGGAAGGGAAGATCCAAATACAGACTTGGAAAGATAGAGTGATGGAATTGTGGGAAGAAAGGACATCTGAAGAAAGACTGGGGAGCTCCAAAGAAATAAAGAGATGGACAATAGGAGAGAAATCAGGAAGCAAATGTAATAGGTGATGTATTACAAGATGCTTTGATTCTTTCTGTAGATAATATTTTTGAGTCTTGGGTAGTAGATTTAGGGGCTTCATCTCATGCCACACCCCATAGGAAACATTTTCTAGATTATGTTCAAGGTGATTTTGGACAGGTTCATTTGGGTGATGATGCACCATGAAAAATTGTTGGAATGGGAAAGGTAAAAATAAATCAATGCAATGGAAACCAATGGTTGTTGAAAGAGGTAAGACATATTCCAAATTTAAGGAAAAATTTAATTTCAACAGGGCAGTTGGAAAGTGAAGGTTGTATATCCATATTTACAGATAAGATGTGGAAGGTCATCAAAGGATCATTGGTGATAGAAAAAAGAGAGAAGGTAGGTACATTGTATTTATGTACTGGTAATACTGACTCTTCTATAGCTTTAGCTTCTACAGGAGTGGATACAACACTGTCGCATCATAGGCTGGGACACATGAGTGAAAAGGGTATGCAGATACTTCACAAAAGAAATTTGCTGCCAGATCTTAAACAAATTGATTTGGACTTCTGTGAGCATTGTGTTTATGGAAAACAAAAGAGAGTCAGATTTCTCAGAG
>ML790319.1:98924-168211 GCA_009831015.1 Picea engelmannii | reverse complement strand
TCTCCAATGGAAGGCTCTTTGAGGCCCTCAACTGATTTGCTCTCCTTATAAGAAAAGATGAAATGTGGATGAAAGAACTCCAAGCTTATTCACACAAGAGAGGGGTGAATAGCTTATGAAATGCAGCTTACAATGTGTATTACTAAAGAAGAGGTCTCTAGCAATCTCAACAGCATAACAATATGAAGAATTCCTTGAGAAAATGGTGGTCATTCATGGCTTTTTATAGCCAAGCATTGGGCTATTATGCAACCTCTTTTGAATGTGAAAAGAGGCTCTTTAGGGCACAATTAGGTCTTTGACCAGCGTCCCCACGCAGATTGAGCTCGGATTTGATGTCAAATCGACTTGGGAGCCGATCCATTAGTGGTTGGGAGGTCGACCAGCTTCATAAATGCGTCGTTTGGCAGGCGCGCGAGTTTTGTACCCCACAGCCGCGCATATGCGCGCAATATACGAAGATGTTGCACACGCGCGCTCATTTTTAGTGGGTATGCTGCGCTTTTTAATTTTTTAGCCATTTTTGTATAGTTTTGGCCCTTTTGCTGTGCTGTGGAATTAATCCTTGTGCCATGAATGCCTGTTTTTCTGTGCTGATGATGCGGAGTTCTTGTCGCCCTGTGCGGACGAAAGTTTAGTGATAACACTTAGTGTCATCATTAAGGCAGTATGCTTGAACAGCATTTGTGACACTTATGAACAACTTGCGACACTTGCGAAAGTTGTAAGGAAGATGCGACACTTACGACAATTGAGAGGAACATGCGACACTTATCCAGTTGAGTAATTTTTACATGTAACAGAATGCCCCCCAAAGTATGAAGTTAGAAGATGCAAACTGATAACTGAAATTCTTTGTAGACGTTCAAGCAAGGGTATAGACTCAGAGAACTTGACGGAAGTTTCACACAAACATCCAACAAATATTATGACATATTTCAAAACCCAAGGCAGGGATACCTATGCTTGGGTGATCAAGACTTGCAAGATATGGCCACCATCAAATACACTGTGGATCCATAATTGTATTGATAAAAAAGGTATAGCCACCAAATATACAATGTGTATCTATACTCTGATGACTCAGACTGATCATAGCCACGAAGAATACACAGTGGATCTACGAGATGATAGGACATAGCCACGACCAATACAAAGTGGATCTATGTGACAGTATATGTGTTCTTTGTCCAATAGAAACTCCTTCACAGCCTGGGAAAAGCATATATTAAAGTGGTTACTCAACCCAGAGTCTTCTCACCAATTCCAACGTGGTACGATCCTAACCATGTGAATAGATGTCTTGATGTCGAACATGGCAGAAACCACTTGATTACTGGTCAATGGTGTGAACCGTTAACAAGTGCGAGGGAGATCACCATTAATGTCAATGATTCCCAAGGTACCCTAGTACATTCCAGTGAATGTGAATAGATGAGATGAAGTTGAACACTCATGGAATCATTCAATCAGGGGTCAATGATGTAGACCTACTGTCGAACGTGAGGAGGCCTGCCATTGAGGCATGCAGGTCCCAAAGTACTAACTGGTTTCTAAGTCTGATTCCCAGATAATGTGTTGAAGTCGACAGGAATAGAATCATCGAGGGAGGGCCTTGATGTATCCCCCATCAACGACACAAAACAAACATAGATATGTAATTGGCATATTAAATGGACATGGACTAACATAGGTTTTGAGGAAAGATATTTGGGATGGATGACTCTCGAGACGGATACTTCCCTTGAACACTGAGACACAACAACAAAAATGTGACATGGAACAAAACTATGCAGTGGATACTATGACTTGCGTCATGTGATCCAAAGGAGAAAAAGGAACTCAAAGGATTGGCTCAGTGCAGAGGCTTAGCAGATTATGATATGTGAAAATGACAAAGTGTCATGTTCAAGGGCGACTCTAAGAAGTCCTGGATGATGTTCTCAAGAGACTGCTTGGCTTGCTCCTTTCAATTTTCCCCCCCATCCAAATAGATGATTACCTCTTTTTGATTTAATGAGCTCGAGGAGGATAACACATGCTCGATATAACTCACCTTCGGTAAGTTCCTCTTCCTTTGTTTAACGAACCAGAAGAAGTAAGGGTTTAGTCCCATATGGGCCTGTCGATGTGTTCTTTAATGAGTCCAAAGACAGAAAAATCGAAGGTTTTTCGGGATTATAGAGTTTGGAAAAACACTTAAAGAGAACTCTCTCAGTTCCTTTTTTGTACAGTAGTCTAACAACCGAAAAAGGGGTAAACTATCGCTCAAAAGACGCCCTTTCTGATCTTTTAATGAGTGTGAAAGGAAGCAAGGTCACTCGACAATCTTTTCATATTTAGAGAGTCTGAAAAGGGTTTAAAGTAGACTCCAGGGGGGTTCCTTTTTTGTGTGTTCGTGTATCCGTACGGGTCCAAAAAAGAGATAAAAGTTTACCCAATTACGTTCTCATATTATCGAGCTCGAGAACGAACTAAGACTATGCTCATAAGCGTGACAAGGTCAATCATCTGTCAAAACTGCCAGGAAACCTACGATGTCAAAACTACAAACCAGGGATTTAGTGAAGCCATTATATTATTAGACAAACCCATAAATGACCATACCTCATGAAAAATGAAAATTTATAAATAACAATTCATTGAAAATTTCATTTACCATTTCATTTTGCAAGGATTTTGGAGTAGTGGAGATTCTCAGTTTGAAGTAGATCTTGTTTTGTTCACTGCCGGAGCTACGGTTGACCATTTCGATTACCGTTCAGACCAAGTAGATGTCCATCCCTTCTTCTTTCAAACAAATGGTTTCACATTCATTTTAATAGCATCATTTATTTTAAAATATGAATCCCTAAGTTGCCCCAAATAGAACCAAATTGACCTCTTTCAAAATCAATGGAAAAATGGGATTCTTTTACAAAAACGTTTTAGAAAAGGATGGCCAAGATGCCAATGCCCCAATAGTCAATTAGATAGGTTTTTTTTTGGAAAAATAACCCATGAAACATCTTCCCATATGCCCATCCAGCCCCAAAGTCGTTTTGATTTTTTAAAATGTTTTCATTATTATTTAATGAATGTTAAATGGCCAGGAAGGGCGTGGTAATTATAAAAGAGTGTGTGGTCACTTTTAAATGATGTGGGAACCTTATTTCATGTTTTAAATTGCTTTTGAAAATTGTCGGAATTTCCAAACCATGGAAATAATGAGTTTCTTTATTTTTGTTTCGTAGGTAACTTCGGCGACCATGATCGAGTGGAAAGAAAGAGAACATGAGATGGATGACTTAGCTTCCTTGCGGATTCCTTGCACATGGGCCGCGTTGCGAGCTTGTGGTTTTCTCAAATTATTCAAGTTGAAAAAAATGAAGAAAGAGATCTTATTGCTCGAACATATGATCGGCCTATGGGATGTTGCAGAACAAGGATTTCGTATCGGCACACAGCTTTTAACCATTGAGTTAGAAGATGTGTATTTTTTGACTGGCCTCTCGAAAAGAGGGGTCCCCATATATTTCTCTGGGCAGAGGGATCTACCTAAACAACTGGACGTGTATTTGTCTCGCCACTGTATCCCAGGAGCAAAGCTGGTAGGGGGTAGAATCCCTATCAAGGATATTCGAGAACTGCCCCTCTGGTCTATATTGTTTGCTATCACGAGTGTGACAGGAAGTATTAGCGCGCATCTAGCATCAAGATCGCAGGTGGATTATGGTGTTCAGTGTTTGAAACCAACACTGTTCAATTGGAGTGCAGGGTTCCTTTGAAACGTGAAGAAACATATTTCACGGTGCAGGACTGGACAAAAGCAGTTTGGTTATGGCTCATTTTTGGTCTCATTTTTTCTAGAGTGCATCCCTTAGATGCAGCCTCAGATAGCACTGGCGGTGTGACTAGTGGATGAACCTAGGATGGAGAGGTGGACCAGTCTGTCTCCAAGGCTAGTATTGGAGTCAGAGTTCCATTTCACTGGTGATTTCTTTGCCTGGCTGAGATGACAGTATCTCTGGATAGAGGACTTCCCTTATGCTGAGGTAGATTTCCACAGGAGCATGGATTTGATTTTTCCCCTGGGGGAAGAATGGGATGTGTCAGGTAAGAGACTGAGCCATACCTTGTCTAATCTTTTTTTTTTTGAGTTTTTGATGTATATCTATTTTTTGGGGGTATTTAGAAGAGTTTTAACGGATGTATGTTTTTAACATGCAGATAAGGGAGCAGTGCACCCGACTGATTTACCAGTACCAGGACGTCGCAAGGGCATCTCGGTTGCAGCAGGTCCGTCAGTACCAGTGCTAGGTCTCCGGGAGGTTGAGAGAAACCTCAAAGGCCTCACGATGGGCATTCCTCCTTTACGAAGGGGAGAAGTGCCTTTACATCTGCAGAGGCACACTGTGGGAGTACCAGAGAACATCAATTCTCTATTGAGGTGCATAGTGCGTGCAGTGACGTGTTATTCGCAGGACAATGTAGTGCGGGGAGATTAGAGTCTCTCCGTTGATTATATTTTGTATGCCTTGTCAGGCGATGTATGGGTGGAAAGGCCCAATATTTTTCCCTTCTACATAGTTTTTGATGTAATCCAAACATTTCAGTCACGCCATATATATATATATATATATATATATACAATTTCGAGTTTTTTACAGTGCCAATGATTTGTACATGATGATGTCTATGATGTGTTTTAATTTACATGTAATGTACAGTTTTGTTTTCCTTAACTCTTATATGTGGGCAAGATACCAATCCATGATATAGTTAGCTACTGAATCTGAAACACTATTAAGTTCTCTTGGAATGTGTCTATATTCAATGTAATCAAACATTCGTTTAAGGCGACGAACTTGTAAGTGTAGATGTAGCAGGATAGGACTACGGATGTAGATACAATTGAGTTGATAAACCATGAGTTGGGAGTCTAGGTAAATAATGATGTGAGAGATACCTAGGGAGGAGGCTTGGGTCAACAGTCCGATGACAGCATGATATTCTACCATGTTGTTGGTTGCTGGTCCTAAGCAGATACCTCCTAAACTCACCACCTCGTCAAATTGGTAAATAACCCATGCTACTGAAGCAATGTTCCGGGTATGTCGACTAGCGCCATCTGCAAACCCAAAAAAGATAGGAAAGGAAGACGTCATCTACGCATGAAAACACAAGTACAGTCATGAGTGGCAAAGGTAAAGACTCGAGCACGTGAAAGAAATAGACACACCAAAATAAAATACAATAATGTACAAAGTACATATGCTAGGTGATCTAGGCATAGTACTTTTTAAGGTAAAGCCCGTTTCGGGGCTCTCCCAGGGAAATTCCATCATGATCTACTAGTTTGTAAGCACCTCTGTGTAGAACACGCTTCACGACGTAAGGATCGTGCCACATAGGTTCTAACTTTCATGTCCCCAATTTGTCGTGAGCTTGGTTGTAAACAAGGACCAAGTCTCCTTCTGCAAAAGTATGAGGGTGGACAGATTTATCATATTGACTCTTAGTTCATTTCTGATGTGCCTCATTGGTGAGAGAAGCATTGTGACATGTTTCGTCCAACTTGGATAGATAAAAGAATCATTATTCTTTAGCAGAAGTATGGGGCAGGAGTTCTACTTTCAATTTGAGTGATGGAATCTCACACTCGATTGGTAGGACGACTTCAATTCCATAGACCAACTGGAAAGGAGTGAATCTAGTTGAGGTTTTCACAGAAGTGCGATAGGCCCAAAGAGTGGAGAACAGTTGTAAATGCCACGATGTCTTGTTTTCCCCTACCATGCATTGGATCATGGTTTTTAGGACTTTGTTGATAGCTTCAACTTGTCCGTTCACTTGAGGGTAGTAAGGGGATGAGTTCTCATGGAAAAAACCCAATTTGACATGTAACTCGCTCATCATCTGGTTTTTGAAGTGTGCACCATGATCAGTGACAATGGCACATGGTACCCCAAAACGAGTTATGATATGGTTGAAAAGGAATAGAGCTGTAGTACGACCATCGTTTAGGAAGGTAGGCATAGCCTCATCCCATTTGGTGAAGTAGTCGACGATGATGATGATGTAACCGTGCCCCCCGGCTGAGGTAGGCTTACACAGCATGAAATCGATGCCCCATTTGGAAAAGGGGCCGATGGAGATAATGGGGTGCAGTGCAATAGGGTGGGTGCGTGCCTTCTTGTTAACGAGTTGGAAGGGTGGGCATTTTCTTATGGCCTCGATGAAATCTTTGAAAATGGAAGGCCAAAAGTAGCCAGCACGTAAGATTTTTTGGGTTGTGGCCATCCCAGAGAGGTTACCGCCACAGGTTCCAAGGTGACAATCATTCAAAACGTGTTCATCCTCCTCATGAGTTAGACATCGCCGAAGGATGGTGTCAATACCACGGTGGTACAAGGTGTCGCCGAGGATAAGATAACGACGAGAGTGGTGACGAATGCGTCGACGCTCTTCGCGAGAGATGTTGGGCTGAAAACGTTGGGTTTGAAGGTAGAGGAGGATGTCTCCATACCAAGGATCAGAGGTGATGACGAGGAAGAGAGATTCATCAGGGAGAGAATCTCTAGTTTCGATGTCTTCGTCGGCACGAGGTAGAGCACAGATGAGCTCGGCAAACACAAAGGATTTTTTGGCTTTAGCCTTTGTAAACTCAAAATCAAATTCTTGAAGAATAACAATTCATTTTGAATATTTTCCCCCAAGCACTTGACATGTCAAGATGTGGTACATGGGGTTGGAGTCTGTGATTACCATGGTGGTGCGTAATAAGATGTAATAGTGGAACCTTTGGACAGTGATGACGGCTGCCAGAGCCAGTTTCTCGACATGTGAATATCTGAGTTCGGGTCCAGATAGACTCTTGCTCAGATAATAAATCACATGTTCTTTGTCATTAGGGTCCTCCTGAACTAACACCATCGCAATGGTGGAAGTAGAGGTGGCCAAGTAAAGGATATAATCCTTTGTATACTCCAGAGGGTGTAACAAGGGATCATGGGTCAAGGTATGCTTGAGAGAATCGAATGACCGTTGGGCAGTGTCATCCCAGATGAAAGGGATGTTTTTCTGCAGTAACCGCATAAATCCTTTAGTGATCTCAGCATAGTTGCAGATGAAATGACGAAGAAAGTTTTCTTTGCCTTGAAAACTTTGGAGTTGGGTTAATTTGGTAGGTGGGGGTAAGGCTAGGATGGCCTTAATATTTAAGGGATCCACCCTGATCCCATCTTTGGAGACAATGAAACCAAGGAGTCGACTGGATTCGACAACGAAAATGCACTTGTGTGGGTTCAAGCGAATACGATAGAACCTGCATCAAAGAAAAATCGCCCATAAGTGATCAATGTGATTCGATCAATTGGATGAACGGGTGGGTAAATCGTCGAGGTAAGGCTCCACGAAATGCTTGATGTCATGGAAAGTGTACGACATGGCCTGCTGGAAAGTAGCACCAACATTTTTAAGGCCAAAAGGTAGCTTTCAGTAGGCGAAAGTTCCCCATGGGAAGATAAAGGCTGTCTTATGTTGATCAGTGGGTAAGATTTCAATCTGGTTATACCCAGAAAAGCCATCCATGAAAGAGAAGATTACACTCCCTGCGCAATTATCGATGATTTGGTCGATGAAGGGTGTAGGGTAGTTGTCCTTAGGACAAGCTTTGTTGAGATCTCGATAGTCAACACAAACACGGATGGTCCCTTGTTTTTTGGCAACCAGAACAAGGTTGGAGACCCATTCGGTTAAAGGGACGGGGTAGATAAAGCCAGATTTGAGAAGTTTTTCAACTTCTGCCTTTATAACTGCGATTTTCTTGGGATGAATCGGGTGAAGTTTTTGTCAAACGGGTTTTGCGTCAGGGTAAGTTTTGATTTCTTGTATGATGATTGAAGGGTCAATCCCTGGCATTTCCTCGTAGCTCCATGCGAAGACATCGCGGAATTCCTTGAACAAAGCGATGTAAGACACCACTTCGTCGGGTGTGCAATTAGCACCAAGGTGAGTATTTTCAACGAAACCTTCTTTGATCGAGATGTCAATAATGATTGTAGTAGAGATGTTACCCATGTTCCCCTCAGAGAGAGTATCTTGTGTGAGGATGGGATATTGCGGAGCATCGACAACATCGGGAGGGAAGACAGAGCGTATGTCTTGGTAAATTTCTTCCAACGGTGGAAGAAAAGAGGATCGATGATGGTTGTCATCCTAAGGTAGGTCGTCAATGCTGAGCATTTCCATAATTGATTCGTCAGAAGGAAAAATGTGGGAAATGTAATCGACGGTAGATGATAGGGAATCCAACCATGAGGGCATCGAGTAAGCATCGGGTGCCAATGAATGTGACTTGTTGAGAGAGGGAGAGGTAAATTGAATAGCTATGTATGAAGCCTTGGCTGGGCTAAGTGGCATAGTGTCACTGATCACATCGAATTCCAAAGGACTAGGTACAATCCAAGGGTCAAATGATTCCAAGGATTGATAAGGCATAGTCCAGATCATATTGACAACGGCAATATGATGTGCGGTAGGTGGAAGTGGTGTAGGGAAAGTACCCATAAGGATAGAATATTTCAATAAGCCAACACCAATGCTTTCATACGTAACTGGATGGTCTCCCAAAAAAGGAATGTTGTCGGTGGCAGGGATGCGAGCGTCAGGTGTACAAAAATCAAGCTGATCGATGGTGACAATTTTTCCTTGATGGGGGAATTGTACACACCGAAACACCGACGAGGCAATGAAATTCATATCATAGAACCAACTTCTTCTGAGTAATAGGTTGTAGTCGAGGGGAGCATCGACCACCTCGACGTCAACAGTAACAGTTTTTCTGCCCAACTAAACGGCTAAGGATTGTAATAATCCGTGAGGATGAAAACCTTATCCATCGAAAGAGCATAACATCATAGAGGATTTTTTAAGGGTAGGTGACTTTAAGCCTTTCCAACAAGATAAGGACATGACACAAGTAGAGGCTCCCTCATCCAGGATAGTTCGGTGGATTTGTTGATTGTGCACAACAACATTGATTTGGAAGGCTAGCTAGTGGGAGAGTCATAGTTGATGATCATCCAGATTAAACGTGAGGTTGTTTGATGACTCAGGATCAAAAGCATCGATAGTGGCTAAGAGAATTCTACGTTGGCTAGGGCAGTGTTATAGAACTTCTAAGGCGGACATAGTGCACGGTGCTTGGGCCAAATCTTCTATAATGTTGTAATTTTGGGCAGCCCATGAATTAGGATTGAAAGTAGATTTCTGGATGGTGCTCTTAGGAGGGCGTAAGATGGATTCCAAAGAAGGTTTCTCAATTTGGAGTGGCCCGGATGGAGGGCTAACAGATGGAGGATGGAAATGGGTCTGGAAGAGAACCGTTAGCAATCCTTGGCTTATCAGGTTTAACTGGCGTGTCATATGTCAAAGAGTGAGTGGTTAGATTAACCTTGTTAAACATGTAAATGTGGGCACTTGTCGAGGCCTCATCATGGCGTTGGTTGGAACTGCCCCCCGGCGTGGGGGTTTGGGAAACCAAAGATTGTTGCTATGGAAAAGGCTGAGTAAGCATAGAGGGTTGTGAATTTCCCTTGAAAAGTTTGGCCACTTCATCGTGATGTGGACAGTCTCAGGTGTAGTGATCATCACCACAGATGAGACATGGGAATTTTGGTTTTCGTTGTGGTTGTTTTCCGGCAATAGGGGTTTGTGGTTGAGTTTTGGGTTGTTCATTGTTATTGTTTTTCTTTGGTTTGTTTCTCGCTTTCTTCTTTCCCCCAAGTTGTTGTGAAGGGGTTGATTGGACCGCATTCACCTCAGAGACTTGAGTTTGAGCGGGGTGGAAGAGGGTGCAGTCGAGCTAGGAGAAGCCATCGAAGCGGGTCGCTAAATTGTTCCAGCCGATTGGGTAGCAGATTGGGTTTTGACGGAGCCAATAACTCCATCCACATGGGAAGAAGACGATGGTTGGATGGATCATTAGTGGCATGGGTAACATTCAGTATCAACTCGTATAGAGTACTGGATTGTGAATATACTAATTCTAAATACTGATCTCGGGCAATGGCTTCTTCCTCGGGGACCACACCACCCATGGCAACATCACGAGCGATCTGGGGTAACAATGATTTAGTGAACCATTCCGATAACAATTGGTCGTGAATGACCACTTTGATTAGCCTTCGTCATCGTCTCCATTCATGAATATGATCGGAGATATGTATGGAAGTTTTCTGACGAAGGGAGGTTAATAGTTTAGTACCCGTCTCGTATCGAATGGGCAGTTGGAAGTGTGTGAGGAAGGACATGGCGAGGGAGTTGAAATCGTGAAAAGATGTGCGTGGTAATTCAATATACCATTTTGCTGTAGAACCCATAAGTGTTCATTGGAAAAGACGCAAACAAATAGAATCGTCCATGAGGGAGTTGGATTAGCACCACAAATGGAAAGTCATCACGTGGTTGTTTGGGTCTTCTCCATACTTTCCGTCAAATTTTGGGATGTCGGAAGGGAGTTTAGCTGGAATAGCTGGCCAAACCGGAGAATGGTAAATAGGATCATTTGTTAACCAAGACAAGTCTGGAAGGTCTAGGGTAGCTAGAAAAGGTAGTTGTCGGTTAATCTGTGGGTAATGTTGGTGTGGCATGGGGACACCAGTGGGGCCAATCACTGGGTTGTGTGGATAATTGTAACTAGTGGGCCCTCTTGTATGAGGTTGGTTTTGAACAAGGTACACAGGATTTGAGGTGTTTTGAGAAGCATGTGTGAGCGGAGGATAACCGGATGGGTTTTGAGGGTTGTAGGTTGGGTTTGGCACTTGTCCATAAGGAGGTCATTGCAGAGTCTGAGAATTGTGTCCTATTGAGAACTGTGGGTTTCCTTGAAAAGGGACGTTCCATGGATTAGGTGCGGTAGACACATTTTGTCCATGTGGTTGTTGGTCGAATCTAGATTGAGGCTGCCCCCCAGCATGAGGGTGCCCCCACGAATAGAATTTGTCCTCCTGTGGGAGGGTGCCCCTCGACTTGAGGTAGAGTTCCCAGAATTTGAGAGCCAGACGTAAATGTCTAACCGGTACCACCGAGAGGATTAGGACCACCAAGACCAATCCCTCTGGTTTGTTGGATAGGTATGGAACTTCTAGGTATAACTTGAGTAGTATTGGTTTGGGTAGTAGTGGCAGTGGAAGCATTCAGTTCCCTGAACCGAAAAGGAAGTGTAGGTCTTGGTGTTATAGGTGTGCCAATCGCAGCTTGGTTGACCACCGCATTACCGACAGGAATAGTTAGAATGTGAGGGACCATTGTAGAATGGGTCGTCTGGAGGGGAAGAGTAGGCCTTGGACCAACAAAGGGTATGTTCAGACCAATGGGTGGTGTGGTTGTAAAGGTGGTGGTACCGGTAAAATGGTTTAGGGGTACGGTGTAGGAGATGGGTGCATCGACACCTTCCCCTGTTCCATAAATATCTCACACCAAGCGTGGTGAACTTCGAACAATGTCTGCGGTCCAAAAGGGGTCATCGGCTAAAGGGTTTTGATGAGACCCAGTTGAAATATCAAAAGGATTGACGACGACAAATTCACTAGCGGAATTCAGTTGGAGGATACATCGTTCATATTCCTCCGGAATGCAGTAAGCTTTTGGAGATTCTGAAACAATCCGAAAATTCTCCAAAGGAGTGGGAACTTCTTCCTGGGGAGTTGTAGTGTTTTGAACCTCGCTCTGTTGAGGATATTTCTCCATAGAATGAGGGGGTAAAGGGGTGTTTCCTTCCATATTTTCTAGAGGAAGTCCCTGTAGCCTCCGCGAACAGCGTGGAGGGTCGATGTTGGCGAAAAAGAGTCGGCGAAAGAGATATATGGCCAACTACCAAAAAGAAACAACATATGCTAATAGAAATCTAAGAATCACAACCAAGCAAACAAGACCTTCTTTTGATGACCGTACTAGTTGGTGATGAAATCCAACGTCGCGTGATCAAGTTCAGAAGGGGCGGGGATAGGGTGGAACAATTACAATGGTGACTTGCTTAACGGACTTATGCCTTGGTGCAAGCTTCCATGTAGCAATTGTGGATTTACCCTCCAAGGAGACCGAGTGAGTTTGACCAATGTCTACTCTAAGTACATTGAGACTTCCCATCACCGTCACCTTGTGTAAGACCCTAAAGATTATGGCCACTAAGGTTACCAATTCATAGTCAGCCCCTGGGCGGGAACAGTCGACAGTCCGATCCGAACGTATGGGCAGGGTATTGAGACCGAAATCAACTAAAAGGCTTCCACGCAGTAATTGTGGATTTACCTTGAAGTGATCCCCATAATACGATCTAACCACCAAAATCAGTTAAACCATGGAGGGTTAGTCCCTGTAGCTCACTCGAATGTGACCTCATGCGTAACCTTTGTGTGAGAGGGGGATCCCAGGTAGACTTATACGATGATTGGATTTGACTCTCCCTACCTCAGGATGCTACTGTTTTTTTTTTGAAACTTTGGAGAGTTATGCTCACAGCCTAATCCAAAGTACTAAGCCTAGTCTATTGTTGGTGGAGGATCCTAGAAAAGAAAAAGTTCTAAATAATTTTTAATTAGCGTTGATTTTTATAGTTGTTCTTTACTCGAAAAGGGGTGCATGGAAGTGAAATGAATGGAATTATGACTCAGTCCCAAAAATTCATCAAAAATGATAAGCATTCATTTCTTTCCGATGAACATCTATCTAAGGGAGAGAGAGAGAGAGAGAGTTCTTTTCACTAACAAGCACTAATAAGGAGTGTCCTCAAACAAGTTTTCTTCAATCAAATCCTGATGTGATGCTAAAACTTTTGAGATTCCTTCTAACATGCACAATCAATCATGAAGATGCTTTTTATTGTTTGCATATGAATAATGATCAATTCAACACAATGCTCGTCTTGCTAATTATCTTCTTCTATGAATGAAAATCAGACCAACACAATCAAGAATCATACAAACAATACACCCTCTCATTGTGATCAAAACAAGAAGCGAAAGAAAAGAAGCAATCAAAGAGAAAACAAACTTCACACCCAAAAGAAAAATTCGAAGAACAATGATCTTAACTAAAACCAAATGGAAAGATATGTAGACCTTTGATGACCTTCACCAACATTTTTCGTTCAGTTGGTGAGGAGAGAAAGACAATTTACGGGTTCCAAACTCCAAATGGCAGAAAAACTCAACAACGATAGCGAAGAAGGCTACAAAATACAAACAACAAGATGTTTGTTCTTCAGGCAAAAGACATATGTCAAAGATGGAAAGAAGAAGGATTGACTCACAAGGTTACCCAGCAAGAGAGGCACAGAGGAAAAACCCTGAAAAAAAACAATTCTAGGTTTATTGGCCAAAGGAGGGCTGGCGCTCTGTTTCCAAAGGCAAGGAGCATTATAGCACTCTGTGCAAGGCTATTAGGGAGTGTTGGCGCTCTGTTAACACAGGGATAGGGGCGCCAGGTTCAAAAACTCCCCAAAATGTCAAAAATTCCAAAAATTGAAATTCAATCTCGACAATTAGGTTGAGTATGATGGGGTAGGAAGCCAATCAGCTCATGAAACCAATCAAAAGAGGATTGGACTAGGTCTAAAACAATCAAGGGGTAGAACTAGGTCAATGAGGAGAAATCAAAACAAGAAGTTTTGATTTGAGGCTATCTCCCCAGTGGAGTCGCCAGTTTCTATTGTAGGAAAATCTCCCTGCAGATAGGTAGATTGCCTCAAAGAGCTTGACCCTAACTCTAAGACAAAAAATGCTTAACGTGGACACTAACTTCCTTTCAAATCTATGCAAACTAACACATGATAAGGAAGGAGAACAAAAGTACATGTTTATCGATGTTTGTCCCTGCACGCTCCGAGTTGAGCTCCGATCCTTTGGTCCTCGCTGAGTCCTGTAGACAAACAAGATACGACCACTTCCTACTCTATTGATATTAGCTTGAAAATAGATCTATCTATCAATGATAAGTTCATGTAACATTAGACACAAACTAGAAAGAAACAGGCCAAGCGTGTCATATTAATGAGAAGAACGACAATAGTACTTACAATCGTAGATGCGAATGCGACAACTTCGTCAAGTCCCCTTCGTCTAACCCTTGCTCGAAAGATCCACAACCTAGATAACAGTAGCTTCACTGATCACTCTCCTTTGGCTGACTATGTATTTCCTATAAGATCATAGGTTTCATGCTAGCAATTCTCCCCCCTTTTCACCATCATAGAGCTTGCTTATATAGGTTAAGAGGAGCTTAACCTCTTGAGTTATCTTTAGAACAAGTTGGGGAACTTCCTCCTTAGATCAGGGATTCTCTGAGGGAACCAAGAATTTTAATGCAACTGCCTTCTAATATTGAAAAATCCTCTCCTTGTTCTCCTCAATGGGCCAACCACTGCCCCAGATTAGGCAGCGCTCCCTCAAAAGGGGCATCAGAGCACTGTAGCGCTCCCTAAGAAGCTTGAGGGGAGCCCCAACGCTCTAAAGGTGGATAGCACTCCTTGAAAGGGGAAGGGGAGCATTATAATTCTCCCTAAATCCTTATAGGGGAGCGCCAATGCTCCCTACACTGATATAGGAGAGCGCTCACCCTCAAAACCTTCGATTAGGAGCTCTTCTTAGGTGTCAAGAGTTCCTTGACTTCAGTTAACCAGTTCTCCTTCTCCAAACCAAGTGTATGAGGTGTTTTAAGTGCCTCCTTAGTGTCGTCGTTAAGGTAGTATGCTTGACTAGCGTTTGCGACACTTATGAACAACTTGTGACACTTGCAAAAGTTGTAAGGAAGATGCGACACTTACAACAATAGAGAGGAACATGCGACACTTATCTAGTTGAGTAATTTTGACATGTAACACTGGCACTGCTTGGTCTCTTTCTTGCTGCAGTGTGGTCCATTTGACTTCCAAAAGGGTAGTATTGTTCCTTAATAGAATCCCTGAAGGATTCCCAGGTGGCCGTGACTGTAAATAATGAGGGTTCCTCTATTTCCTTTTGCTCAAAGAAAGTTTCCCACCAATCTTTGACATGGGGAACGACTTTGAGGAGCGCAAAAGTAATATTTTCTCTATTTGAAAAGTTATGGATAGAGAAATACCCTTCTAGTATATTCAAACCACTTGTCTACAACATCTGTGTCTATCTGACCTTCAAATATAGGAATATCGAAGCTTATTTGTACCTTGAAGGGGGCGGTGCATCCGCTCTAAGAAGATGTGTCGCCTCTTGGTAGTCGTCAAAGGATTTGCGTGAAATTATCCATCATCTCGTTCCTCTGTTGCGTGAGGGATTCCTTAATGAATATTTTGAAAGGATCTCCTATCCTGTCATCTTTCTTTTCTCCTTCCATGAGAGGTCTCTTAGGTGTGAAAGATCTTTTTTCCTCAAGAGAAACAAGCTTGAGACCTAAATCTTTGTACTCCGACCTCATTGGGGACATGCATTAAGACGAGAAGGAGAAAAACACTCTGATACCACTGATCCAGATTTTATGAGCAGAACGAAATGACTACAGATTATTACGATATGCTTAACACAGAATAACAGAGATACAGTAAAGTTGGTTTTCTATTCAATAAGGAAATAAGCTGAAACTGTAAAATGCAGTGGAAAACAAGCTTGCTGGAATGGTGGCGGCTTATCTTTGAGAAGAGATGTGATGGCTACACTCATTCACAAGAAGATGATTACAATGAGGCTATAAAGGACTTTTTACAATAAATAGGAGTTTTAAAAACCCTAAACATCCAAAAACCTAACCCTAGGAGATGAAGCGCCAAAAGTCATGTGGGCCCCATTTGGGTAAGTCAGTACATCAACTTCCCGGGGCCGTAACTTTTGCATACGATCTCCGTTTTAGGCATATGATATCTCGTTGGAAATATCTATACAAGGAATAAAACAGTTGCATAAAATTTCATCATGAAATTTTGTGATCGCAACATACCCCAAAAAACATCGTTTAGGGCCTCAAAACGGCTCTGGAAGTTCAAGACCCGAAAAAATGCTAAAAATAGTATATTATCAAAATTGATAGAAAGTTGTTTTGAGCCAGCTGGAAAAGATGGGTGGCCACTGATATCCACCTAGATCAATGGTAGAGGTTGGTGATGGATCTCCAGTATGACTAGAAGATATTGGACTAGCGGTGGTGGGTTGTGGCATTTAATTCCAAGGTCCATGGAAAGATTGGATTTGAAACATTGTAGGCCAAGAAGGATCTTGGTTTACATATTCTCCCTATCTGGAAAGGTAGTATCCTATTCTTAACTAATCTAAATAGGTTTGAATGGCCACCATCATTGAAGTTTGTGAAGATATAGAAGTATGATAAGGATTACTCAAGTGAGGATATATGTTTCCCCCATGTGAAGGGGTTCTGTGAAGAGGGAAGCTCAAATCGTAAAACTAATTCTCCCCATAGGAAAGACACGTGGATGTATGTGGACTCTCCATGGAAAAAGTGTTCGAGGGAACCGACATGGAGGACAAAGGATACATGGATGGGGTGTAATAAGTAGAATAAGCACCCATTTGAGTATGGGCTCCCGAAAGAGCATATCTAGGATTGGATCGGTAAGAGGGGAGGTTCCATCCTTCTTTAATGTGTGATGATTCAGCAGCCCTCCAAAAATTGGTTTTGTGCAGTAAAGTTGTGATATCTCAAAATCCACGATCTGGATCGGACTGAAATTTTTGCCAGAGAAATAACATAGGGATGATCATGCTCACAAACAATATCCAAAACCCACATCATATTGTAGGATATATAGCAGTTGTATCATATCTATAGCTTCCATAGCACCGTCAGTCATATCTCGGAATCCATGATTTGGGTTTTTAGGATCTTTTCAGTATCACTAGCAGAGATGGAGGCGATGAAAATTATTCAATCAAGTATGGTGATAATACTCACACTGTACAACTATTTTGAATGGAATTCTAAGTCTGCATTTAAACTCAAAAGAAAATGACTATATAACTTGGTGATGGCGACAGAAACAAAACCTACATCAATGCTTGAGAAGACCAGATGGGAGAACCGTAAGGATGAGGCCACATGACTACTTATTGATTTAATATACACCGATCTATGGTTTCATGTTGCTGTATGCAAGACTCCAAATGAGATCTAGACCACCTTGGAAGGACTCTTTGGAAAGAAGGATGAGATGTGAGGTCATATGCTTGAGGTAGAGTTGAATACGTTAGACACTAAAAGTGTTGATAATATACATGATTTTTTTACTAAATTTAAATATTTTCTATTGATCTTGGGTGAAAGTGGTATTGATAAGTCTGCACAAGAGAAAAAACTTATTCTAATAATATTGGCTACGTTAGGACCAGAATACATTGTACATGTCTCCAATTTCCATTCTGGTAGATGTATTTTTGGAACAAATTGGAAAATTCCTACATTGGCTCAGTTCATTGAGTATCTCACACAAGAGAAGACAAAACTCATACATATTTTCCTCATCAAGAATCCCAAAGAACATGCACTCACCATGCATCATGGAAAAGGATTATCCAAACATAACAAGAAGGATAAATTGAACGAGAAGGAGGGATATTCCAAACCCTTTAACGATTCTTTGGGTTCCAAAGACTCTTCAGATTTGAAGAAGAAGAAGAAGAAGTGAAAGCAATTCACTTATTGCAATAAACTAAATCATGAAGAATCCACATGCATGAATAAATAGATCGATCTTATGGAACATGCACTTCAGTAGAATAACCTTTGAAACTTCATTCCAGAGGGAGTCAAGAAGCAGAAGGAAGAAGATCCTACTCCTAAGAAAGGTAATCATCATGCTCTGGTTGTAATTAATTCATCATCTGATTCATGGATTAAAGATTCTGGTGCATCCCATCATATGGTAGGGAAAGAGGTAGTTTTATATTCCTTTAGTCCATGCTCAAGACCCCCTATTCTCATGGGGGATGATACTCCAGTAGCAATAGCAGGAGAGGGGAGAGTGGAACTCCATAATGGAAGTTTTGAGAATGTTTTACATCCTCCAGAGCTTTCTATGAATCTTCTCTCTGTTTATCAAATCAACTATAAAGGTAAAAATGTTGAATTTACATTGATTCAGTTTCAGTAATTGACATGCATGACAATTCCATCATTGCACTTGGTGAGGTGGATCACAATTCAAGGTTGTATAAATTTACTAATTTTTCTAATGATGACTCCTATATTCTACTTACACATAAGAAGAGTACTTTTCATGCACCTCCAGTGAAACATTCATATACTCTTTTTATTCCATCAGTTTCATACATCAAAGATGATTCCATACACTTAGATTCTATACATGGAAATAAGAAGGTAGTATAGCCAGATAAGAATCTAGTGCCGAAGCTTCAGCAGATGCCCAAGAAGGCATATACCACACTTAAGCCAATAGGAAACCTTGCAGGGAATCCATTGTGTTAGCGTCGGAAGTCACTCCTGGATTGCTTGCAGAAGCAGAGCCCAACGCCCATTAGTTTTATGTCACGAATGTTTTAATGGGTGATGAAATGGGTAGAGACTCATGATGGAATCACTCTAGCCTGGGGACTGGGTCTGGTATGTGAAGAACAAAGGAGGTCTTGATCTAACTTCAGTCAGTAGATAAATTGTGAAATGGGTAGGTGGAATACTTAGTGAGAGGAGTGAGCAAAAATACCTTGGACAATGGGCCTTTCAGCAGTTTGCAGAAGAAAAACTCTAAATGCAAGATCTTCTTGGTTTAGAGTTTTGGGTAACTGAAGGGGTCACTTGACTGGATCCTCCAATTCCAAGTCATTCAGTGCTAAGAAAAACACAGAGGCTGATTAGAAATAATACAACTGTTACAGTGATCCAACCTACATCATCCTATAACAGTCACAATTCGACTGGATCCTCCAATTCCAAGTTGTTCTAATACAATATGAACAAAGACATGGAAAGAAGTTGACATTCATAAGGCAAGAAGTCTCAGATGTTAATACAAACAAGAATAACCAGTACTTCATTAAATTTTTTACAACCGGGAGCCTTGCTCAACCATCGATACTTTACAAAATACAAAGACTAAGTTTATATACTTAGAGAAAATCACCTAACAGAGGCGTTCCTAGTCATCCAAGGCTTGGTGTCCCTTCAACCAAATTTGGGTGTGTATTCTTTGTCAGACCCCACCTTAACTGTGCATGGATCCTACAAGGGGGGTAGTTGAGCCATTAAGTGTCGAGCTAGCGTGTGTGGACCTCCTCCGGCTAGTCAAGAACTCGACATGGCTTCCCTAAAAAAATGGGTACACATGACCCTCTTGAGTAGAACACTTGCTAGACCCTCCATACCTCACACTTAAATGAATGATGAGAGGTTTTAACCACCCCTTCTTTCCCTCATTTAGTCCAGCAAAGACCAGGATCGAAGTCAAGTGTGATGGCAACTGGAGGTTGCGACGGGCCTCTCTGTAACTGAAACCCGACGCCCTCGACCCCCTTTGTGGAGCTCCTTTCTTTCCCAGGTGACCATGGTTTGTAACCTTGTGTTTACTCTCAAAGTCTCTTTCGGTGCTTTTGGGGTTCGGGGCTTCAAGATATAGGAAAATGCGTAACCTTCACCCCATGAACTCCTGAATGTCGAAACGCCGACGCGACTATATCTCACACTACGCGTCCTCTGGATGGATGGCTGCTATCTTTCCCTGCACATAATATGGGCGCTATCCATTGCGATAACCTCGGTGCAACTTCGCTAACCGTGATTTACCGCCAGTCGTTGATCTGTCCCTTTGGATGAATCCTGACCACTGAAATCAGACTGCTTGCTTGCTTGATTTAAGCCTGAAACAAACTTCTTCTGTGAGCTACGCTCGACACTCATCGCGCCATTTGTAGACCTGATCTCTCTTGTGCTTTGGATGTGAAATGTTACTAACATTAGGCTCCATGGGGGATAGAGTTGTCCCTGTGATGCTCTAAGGATGCATTTTGCAGTTCTAGTGCCTTGTTGTTGGGCTATAGAGTCATTTACTAAGCTAAAACAATAAAAATGAAAACAGAGAACTAAAAGGACAATATTTACAAAACACAGGAGCCGCGGAAGGCTCAGAAAAAACATTTTTTAAGAAAATGCCCATTTACTAGGCCACTGAAAACTTCTTCACCCTTTAAATCTTGCAACCTGTATGTGTTATTTGAGAAAACCTCAGAGATTTTGAAAGGCCCGATCCACAGGGCTTCAAATTTGTCATGTTTGCCCTTATCTTGCTTAGGAGCATCCCATTTCAGCACCATGTCTCCTATCTGGAACGCCTCCTTCTTGGCCTTCTTGTCGAACACCTGCTTGGTCATCTGCTGATGGTCCTGAATTCTGATCATTACCTACTCTCTGGCCTGCTGGACTTCTACAAGTTGATGAATCCTCCTAATCATGTCATTGGGCTCTTGTTGATAATCGTGGAATAATTTCACTACAGGAATAGCCAGCTGAGAAGGTAGGACAACTTCTACTCTATAAACTAACTGGAAAGGGGAGAGGCCTATAGATCTCTTTGTGGTCACCCGATCAGCCCATAGAGAGAATTTCAACTTTGAGTTCCAAGCCCTTTTGTTGTCCTCCAGTAATCTTTTGATGATCCTTACTAGGATTTTGTTGGAAGATTCTGCTAAACCATTACCCTGGGGATAATATGGGGTGGAGTGAATCAGTTTGATCCCAAATTGTTCACATAACTTGACTAATGGCTCAGCCTTGAAAGAGGTTGCATTATTAGTAACAATCTTCCTTGGTCAGCCGAACCTTACGATGAGGTCTTCCAGGAACCCAATGATTACCTTGTGGGAATCACTCCTGGTGGGGATAGCTTCAAGTGACTTAGTAAAGAAATCTATGGCAGTCAAGATCCATCTGTGTTTCCCACTAGAAGCAGGGTGGATTTCTCTAATAAAATCCAGACCCCATTGTTGGAAAGTTCTCAAAACAACTACAGGCTTTAAAGGCAGGGAATTGAGTTGTTGCTTTCTTGAAAATCCTTGGCATGTAATACAAGCTCTAACTCCTCTATGGACATCAGTGAACAAGGTGGGCCAGTAGTACCCAACTCTGAGAATTTTGTGGGCTGTGGTCTTCCAGGAATGGTGCCCTCTGCATAGGCTGCTGTGAAATTCAGCCATGATCTTGTCGGCCTCTCGTGGATCCATGCATTTTAAAAGCACCCCCAGGGGGTCTTTCCAGTATAAAATTTGATCGATAAGGCAGTATCTGACTGCCTTGAGCTTCAGAGATTTTGCTTTGATTCTTTACAGGCCATCTCGGGGCCGCAACTCTTGTAGAAAATATATGACATCCTTATACCAAGGACATCGAGCCAACAAGGGTTCTGTTTGAGGGTCTACGTCAGACAAATAATTCTATTGGATTCTTGAGCATTCGTTGATGAAACTTGTCCCCAAAGCTTGGCAATTGGCTTCAGCCGATAGCTTGGATAAACCTTGACCTTTGATCAATTTGGTAGGATTTATTTCTAGGTCAAACTCCAAAATCTTGGCTATCCACTTACTCCTCCTCCCGTATATGTCAGGCTAAATAAGAATGTCTTTAACAACAGCTCAGGGGACATAACATATGATTTTTTACTGCAGGACGTAGATTCTAAATGCCTTGAGGGCCTTTACCAGTGTGTAGGCCTTCTTTTCCATAGTGTCATACCTGACTTCGACATCCCTCAATGCTCGGCTGAAATAGGAAATAGGCTACTCTAGCCCATCCTTGTTTATTTGTAATAAAACAACGACTACCATGTTAGGTGAAGAAAAGGAGAAAATAAGGAAATCCTTTGAGTAATCAAGACTAATAAGCACAGGGGCTTCAGACAAGGCCTTCTTTATTTTCTCAAAGGAATTTCGTGATTCAGAAGTCCACCTCACTTCATTTCCTTTCCTTAGCATGGTTGTTATAAGTTTTACCTCCTCAACAAAGTTAGGCACAAACCTCCTCAGAAAATTAATCTTACCAAGGAAGGATTGGACCTCCTTCTTGGACCTCGGGATTGATAAGGCTTGTATTTCTTCAACTCTGCTAGGGTCAATCCTGACTCCTTCCACTGATACTATGTGGACTAGTAACTTTCCCTCCTACATGGCGAATAGAGATGGTTTAATGAAATGCCAAAACTCCTGCATTTCAGGAAAACCTTCCTAAGACGACAACGATGTTCTTTATCAGATCTTGAAAATACTGTGATGTCATCCAGATAGACGACCACAAATTTATCCTTTTCCCCAATGAGAGCTATGTCCATGGAACATTTAAATGTTTCCCCTGCATTCATCAATCCAAAAGGCATCTTGGCATACATGAATGTGCCCCATGGAGTGGTAAATGTCATCTTTTCCCTGTCCTCAGGTAGAATAGAGATCTTATTGTAGCCAGAGAAACCATCAATCATGGACATCCTAGATGCTCCTGTTACCCTCTGCAGAATATGTTCCATCTTTGGTAAGGGGTAGTTATCCTTTTGGGAGCTCCTGTTCAGGTTTCTGAAGTCTACATAGAGTCTGATTTCTCCATTCTTTTTCCTTACTGGTACCAAGTTGGCCACCCACTCTGAATATCTGAGTGGTACAATGATTTGAGCTTGAAGTAGCTTCTTCACTTCCCTCTCCATGATAGGCAGCAGCATAGGATTGATCTGTCTCAACTTCTTCCTAAATGGCTTTGCCTCCCCCTTTAATGGGATTTTATGCTCGAGGACAGAAGTGTCATACGTTTTGAGGTCTTCGTAGGTCTAGGCAAAAAAATCAGCAAATTCCCTCAAAAGTCCAATGTACCTAGATCTCTGCTCCTCTGCCAGACTTTTTGATAATTTGACAAAATTGGCCTCACTCTTGGTGCCAATGTTGCACTGAATAGTAAAAGCGTCATCCTCTGAGATTTCCCTTTTTAATGACACATCATTTCTATCAAAAAGCCTTTCCAAAGGAACCAGTCCTCTTCGAATATGATTGTTGGGCAGCTGCACAATGTTATGCTTTGCAATCTTATTTAGAAAATTACCCCCATCGATATTTTCTTCAGAGATAGAGTCTTGGTCGATGTGCATCTCTGAAAATTCTTCGACAGTCTCCAAGAACTTCCTGATCTCGAGATCATCCTTGAATACCTTCCAATGTTTGACATTGTCAGGTATGGAGGGCCTGTATTTTACCTCTACATCATATCTGAACTTGGGCAACAAGGGTACTCTGAAATTGCTTGTTGATGTAGCCAAGGAGTCTGCCATTATGTTCTTATCTCTTGGGACAAAAGAAATATTGAATTCCAAGAAGAAATTGTCAACTAGGTCCCACACCTCATTTCTGCAGCTTCTGAGTCAAGGATGCTTGGATTGATAAGCGTTTATGATCTGCTGGACCACCAACTCTGCATCTTCAAACACTGCTACTTCCTGAATTCCCATTTCCTTTGTGGCTCTTAATCCTAGGACAAGAGCTTCATACTCTGGCACATTGTTGGTAGCTTCAAATTCTAGTTTGTATGATAGGTATATGATTTCCTGAGCTGGTGACACAAAAAACACCCCAGCTCCAGCGCCTTCCCTAGAAAAGGCTCCGTCAAAGAACATTTTCTAGATGGGAGTGATGGAGGGAGGAAATTCATGGGAAGTGATGGGTGGCTTCCTGAGTTTAAGAGGAGGCTCGGGAGCATGGGTGAGTTGTAGTAAACTAGAACCTAAATCAGTATCCAAGGCAAAAATAGGATGGTTGGTAGGATTGGCCTCATCACTGATTATATAGGCCAGTTGGGCTTCCCTGTATAGTCTTCTATGGTCTCCTCCAAAAACTGAGATAGTAGCATATGTGAGGTCCATCTGCAAAGTTCACCCTATTCTTTTTATCCAATATCTTGACAACAACATACCGAACTTGGGGGGGACATTAGCCACTACAATATCCATGACCACACTTTTCATGGGCAACTGAAATAAGGTCACGACCAGGTCTTTGATAACCCCGAGACATTGAACTTTATTGGAGTCAAATGAATAGAGGTCATGATATGCTCGGGTGACTTCTAGCCCTAATTCTTCCATGGCCATTTTGGGCATGAGGTTATGAGAGGCCCCCGAATCCATCAAGCAGTTGTGCAGTACCTTGTCATGTATGTTCAAGGAAGTGTAGAAGGGAGGGGATGAGTCATTCTTGTCTTCTACCATAGGACCTAGAATAACTACAGGCTTTTCATCTTGCAAATTGATGGAGTCTATGGAAAGGCATGAGACCTCATATTGTAAAATATCAGAGAAGCATTTCTTGAACCCTTCATGTTTAATCAGTTCGGTTAGGGGCACAGGGATTCTAACCTTTTGAATTTCATGCTCGAAATTAAAAGAAGATGTAAGCTTCGGGATTTCTCTTATTTCAGGAACATGACTCTAGACTATGGGAGAGAGGGGTCGGGTCTTCTTACCTCTATGACTGTCCACTACTTCATTAGCAGGATTATCTATTCTGGTGGACTACTCAGGGACATCAGGCGCTATTGTCTTTTTCTTAGACCTCAAATCATATCTGCCTTGGGTGCCACTAGTCTTGTCTCGTTTACTCAGTTCATTTAGCTTATTGTCCATGAGAGACTCCTCGTATGTTGATTGAGTAAGATGAGGAAAAGGAGGAGTGTCTCCGAAGAAATGGATTTTAGGATCAATCTCATCTGTTTCCCCTTCTTCTCCCTCAGCCACAATTTTTTTTTGAAAAGGGGCCTGATTTTTTTGGTCTTCTCTGTCTTTTCCCCTCTCTCTTTGCACATTCGGGGGAGTAAAATTGTTTGGCCTCCTGAAACCTCCTTTGTTTTCAGTGTTCTAAAGGCCCTTGGATTCTTGTCTCCCCTCCACCTTAATTCTCTCCATTTCTGCAGACAGAGACTTCACCATCTTGGTCAGTTCATCCACTTGAGGGTGAGGCATCGATGGACTAGAAGTTGAAGCTTCAAATCTTCCCTTTATCCTATCGACATCAGCCTTGTTCCTCAGTCTATCAGCTGCTGATACATTGGATTCTACTTCTATGGCTGCATCTTGCATTTGAGTTAAGGAAGTGGCTCTTATTTCTCTCAATAGAAGACAAAAATTAGGATCAAACGCACTAGCATAAGAAATCTTGGTCGAGGCTTCTGAGGGTTTTATTTCGGCAGGGATTTTATTATACATATTATTGAATCTTTTGGAGAAGTCAGAAACAGACTCTCCTCCCATCTTCTTCAAAGATCCAAACTCTGTCATGTAATACATGAAATCTTTCCTATCACCCCACTGCCTTAGGAAAGAACCATCCAGGGCTTCAATCCCAGCAATAGATCTGGGGGCCAATCCTCTAAACCACTTCCTCACCTCACCATCTAGGCTCTGGAAAAAGAATCTCATCTAGACATCTTCATTTTCAATGTTCAGGTTGTCTGCATAACTGTAGAAAGTAGCCAGGTGCTCTTTCGTAGTTACGTCTCCTTCTCCAGTGAACTTGGGCATGTACTTCAAGTAATCTCTAGCAGGGAGAGGATTCATAGGATGAGGTAGGATTAAGGGAGAATATCTGGCAGTGACTATGGCGTCCATCCTGTTTAGAGGGGGATTAGCACCAGCCATAGGAATATTAGGCCGGGGGGAACTTGGAGGAGAAGGAGTCCGTGAAGGGGCTACTGGGAATGAGTCACGAAGTGGAGTGGGAAACAAAAGGGGATCTAAGGAAAAGGCTAACAAGCTCAAGTCAGTGGGTGCTCCCCTTTGCACAGAAGTGGTAAAAATAGGCATGGGGAAATCTTCTGCGGTCCTAGGTCGACACCAAGGTATAGCTTTGGAGGTGAGGGGAGTGACAAGGATTTATCCCTCCAATCCTAGACCAGGAGGGGAAAACTCAGCAGGAACACTCCCAAAATTCAGGAAACGGGAAACCTCATAGAGGGGTCTATTAAGAAACTGAGGAGGACAAAATGGAGTTCCTACAGAAGGAGATGGCAGATTACCTGGTTCGACAGTGGAAGCTTCTTCTTCAGAGGCCTTTCCTTTTCTAAGAACCAGCTCCAGATCAGTTTTAGGTGTAGCTAGAGGCAGTTGTGGGTGAGACTGCGTGTGTCTGCCTCTGAAAGCCACACTTAATACAGTAGGTTAGCCACAGTGGAGTCATCACAATGGATTCGCCAGGTGCACAATAGAAATATTCAAAGGCTCTGATACCTGATGCACCTTCAGAGTCAAAGGCTTAATGTCGTTCAATCCAAGGGAAAATTTTCAACTTCGTCCCTGGAAAAAGCGCCATAAATGTTAGCGTCAGAAGTCACTCCTGGATTGCTTGCAGGAGTAGAGCCCAACACCCATCAGTTTTATGTCACGATTGTTTTAATGGGTGATCAAATGGGTAGAGACTCAGGATGGAATCACTCTAGCTCGGGGACCAGGTCTGGTATGTGAAGAACAAAGGAGGTCTTGATCTAACTTCAGTCAGTAGATTGATTGTGAAATGGGCAGGTGGAATACTTGGTGAGAGGAGTGAGCAAAAATACCTTGGAAAATGGGCCTTTCAGCAGTTTGCAGAAGAAAAACTCTAAATGAAATATCTTCTTGGTTCAGAGTTTTGGGTAACTAAAGGGGTGACTTGACCGGATCCTCCAATTCCAAGTCATTCAGCGCTAAGAAAAACACAGAGGCTGATTAGAAACAATGCAATTGTTACAGTGATCCAACCTACATCATCCTATAACAGTCACAACTCGATTGGATCCTCCAATTCTGAGTTGTTCTAATACAATATGAACAAAGACGTGGAAAGAAGATGACATTCATAAGGCAAGAAGTCTCAGATGTTAATACACAACCAGAATAACCAGTACTTCATTAAAGTTTTTACAATCGGGAGCCTTGCTCAACCATCGATACTTTACAAAATACAAATACTGAGTTTATATACTCAGAGAAAATTGCCTAACAGAGGCGTGCCCAGTCATCCAAGGCTTGGTGTCCCTTCAACCAAATTTGGGTAGGTATTCTTTGTCAGACCCCACCTTAACTGTGCATGGCTCCTGCAAGGGGAGTAGTTGAGCCATTAAGTGTCGAGATAGCATGTGCGGACCTCCTCCAGCTAGTCGAGAACTCGTCATGGCTTCCCTGAAAAAATGGGTACATAGGACCCTCTTGAGCAGACTGCTTGCCAGATCCTCCATACCTCGCACTTAAATGAATGAGGAGAGGTTTCAACCACCCCTTCTTTCCCTAATTTACTCCAGCAAAGACCAGGATCGAAGTCGGGTCTGATGGCAACTAGAGGTCGCGACGGGCCTCTCTGTGACTGAAACACGATGCCCTCGACCCCCTTTACGGAGTTCCTTTCTTTCCCAGGTGACCATGGGTTGTAACCTTCTGTTTACTCTCAAAGGCTCTTTTGGTGCTTTTGGGGTTTGGGGCTTCGAGATATAGGACAACGCGGAACCTTCACCCCACGAACTCTTGATTGTTGAAACACCGACGAGACTAGATCTCATGCCACGCGTCCTCTGGATGGACGACTGCTATCTTTCCCTACACATAATATGGGCACTATCAATTGCGCTAACCTCGGTGCAACTTCGCTAACTGTGATTTCCCACCAACCATTGATCTGTTCCTTTGGATGAATCCTGACCACTAAAATCAGATTGCTTGCTTGCTTGATTTAAGCCCGAAATAGACTTCTTCTGTGAGTTGCGCTCGGTGCTCATCGCGCCATTTGCAGACCTGATCGCTCTTGTGGTTCGAATGAGAAATGTTACTAACACACTGGATTTGATGTGGACTCGATCTCAGCATGAGAATTCTTCTCATGTATTTTCATCTTCAGAACCTGCGATGTAAATGCATTGCTATATGGTTCAATCTATTGATCCTCAGACCTACAATAATGTTGTGGGAAATCCATTATGGAAAGGAGCCATGCAAAAGGAGTATGACTCACTCCTATAGAAACAAACTTGTGATCTGGTTCCACTTCCACCGGAAAGGAATATTTTCATGTGTAGATGGGTCCACAGGATCAAGAGGTACAAGGCCCGACATGTTGTCAAAATAATTCATCAGATCCATGAATATTTATACATCTTCATGAATACTTTCAGTGAGTAAAATATTCATACTTTGCGGGATTGTCTTGCAGTGAAGAACACAGTTTCCTAGCAACTACCATTTTCTTCTTTTCATACATCATATTTTGAGGGGGGGTTTTGTTCCCATGTGGTTTTCCCTCTTTCCTCACTTGTATTTAGTGTTAATTAGTTGCATTTTACATGAGTACCTAATATGGCCTAGTAGTCCGGACTCATTTTTTACTCCATAGTGATGTTTAGGGGGGTGTTGGAGAAATTTCTATTTTCGGCACACTAGTTCAGTGGGAGTTAACTGACTAGTTCTATTTTAGAATTTATGATCCTAGACCATCACTATTATGCATGCATTCCTAATTATAGGATGTCATTTCATATATGAGTGAAGATCATTCACTCATTGATAATATCATAATATGCATTGATTCTCATTCTTCATTGTGTATCTCTCTTCCTTTTCTTGATAAGCTTTGTGTGTGTATGATTTAGCTAGATCGCCTGTGTAGGTTTCCATGAAACACTGAAATGTCTGACCCTTATCTGACCCAGGGTACTTGCAGAATAATCCCTACAAGTAACCTATGTGGCACCTAAGTCAAGAAACTAATCAACCAATGTATAACCGATGCACAGGCGAGCAAACGTAAGTAAGGTCCACCATATGGGTAGGGTAGAAAATCCTGAAACCTTGAAATTATCACCTCTTACAGATGTAAATGCATTAGAAAGATCCCTAGATATGAATAGATCCCTAGAAATATCTCTAATTGTAAGAAAGTATCAGGGGGATATCCCTTCAACCAACCTCACATGACCTCATGATCAACTCCGATGTGAGCAGAGCCTCCTGATATTACCAATTATATAATGGATTTCTCCACTCCCTTTGTTAGATAGATATGTTGATTTAATTTCCTTGGATAATTTTACTCACAAAATCCTATTCCAAGGCACTAAATCCTAAGCTAGTTTATGTACCCTAGAAAATAAAATCGTGACTAATCAATTTTAAATTATAGCGTTAATTTTAGTGGTCGTGATTACTCAAAACGTTGTGGTAGTGAAGCTCATGATGGTATGACTCAACAAGAAAAGTAAATATGAATATAATGCAAAGTCCTAACTTCAATTTTCAATGAATGATATGCTTCTAATAACAAATACAATTTTCAATTTCAACTCTACAATTCTGAAGTAAAAATGAAATATTTCTTTACATGCGCTAAGCTAATGACAAAGACTCAAAAGATCAAAAATTCCAAGCAATGCAAAATGACTAATATTTTTGTATTTTCAATATAAGAAAAATGAAAATGGATGGACTGAACAACAACTTGATATATAAAACTCTGTTGTGTATAGAAATGGATAACTCAAGAAAAATACCAATGAGTGAAACACTCAGTGCAATGTACAAGGACAATCAAAATGAAAAGGTGATGAGAAAGACTCTTCCCAAAAATTCAACCCTAGACATGTTTCTTGTCATCTCATAGGCACTTAACAGTCACTACAGAGACCCAAGAAGACTCGGCAAACATCAAATCCCACCCATCAACCACCAAACCCAACAAACAAGAAAATAAGGCTGATGTAAACAATTGTTCAAGGAAACAAATCATATGTATGTAACTTGCAGAGGGATAGCCAACCTAATACGTGACTGTCAAGCCAAAAATCGCGTATATGTTTCAAAAAAAAATCTAGGGAAGGGAAAAGGATGAAAAACTCAGACCCAGAGTGAACAGAAGTTGTCAAGCAATGATATGACAAGAAACAAGATAAGTCTAAGGAGAAAAGTAATCCAAACCCTAAGAAATATGATTCAATCCCCAGTATGGTTTCCAATTCTATTACGAGGAAAATATATCTATGGAGAGGATAAACCACAACAGATGAAAATGAATGCAGAAATAAACTCTATTCTCAAGTATGCTATGTAAACAAATATGATAGAAAGACAAGATAAAAGGCCTACCTTGTCCAAAAGTTCGATGAAGTCCACCATTGAGCACTTGAACCAAAGCAATATACCTTCAACTAGTTCTCAACAACCAAGAAAAACAAGCATATGGTGATAATAAAAGGTGTTAGCACATTCAATAGAATAATCAATTAATAAACATCAAAAATACTCCCATGGAATAATAATTCAAATACTTTCAAGATATCAATTGGAAGGGAAAAGAGTATTTCTATTAATATATGATGAGCATAAGTGAAAATTTTATAGACTTCCATGTCGGCACAACTCAAAATCGAGAAACTAAGTTCCTTCCAACTGGGCCTCCACCAATTCAATCCTCCACCAAAGGCAAGCTCATAAAAGAGAGACAATGGAACTCTCAAGCAATAAGGGAAGAGATTGGTGGTTTAACATTGTGTTCAGACTTAAAGGAAAAAGGTATGCAGACTCAATATGAATTAAATAATTTCTCTCATTGTTAGTGTGAGTTTCAAGAAGATAGTTTAAAAGTTTGTTTGATCTCATTCATCCACAAGAGTATAAAAATCATATCCTTTTAGGAGACTATGGACTCAATAAAAGTAAAAATATCACTTCAAAAATAAAATAATGATAATGATTATCTAAGGGAATAGGTAGATGCAAGAGGTGTTGGCACTTCAAGTCCTCAAGTAGCTAAATCTTTAAGGGAGGTTTTTCTAGAGAGTAGGCACTTCTAGGCCCCAGCATACCTTCCTTCCTTATCTTTTTGAAAGACAATTAATTGGTGATTTAAAATGAAATGACTAGAGATCTAGCACTTTAGGGCTCTAATAATTACTCCCCAAAAATGTATAATTGGAAAGATCGAGCTAGTAGAAGAGTTATAGGGAGAAAGAAGCATTTGTTTTTTCTCTCATAGGGTTTAAACAAGAAATTTCATAATCTTAGTCATGAAACAAGTCAATTTTACCACAAACATCCATAGCATGAATAAAAATGCATATTTTCCACTTATTTCACCAAGAATAATGAAGTCAAACCCTAGTTGAAGACCATTCCACCATGAAAAATGCCAAAATACATCATCGTAAAGCTCTCCCAAGAGATGCACACTACTTATTTCAGCCAATGACCCTTAAAGAGGGAGAAAATTTCATACCATCATTTGTGTGTCATCAGTTATGGTGAAAATGAATGTCACTTTATGTCTATTTATACTAAAATTATGACCTTTAATTATTTTAGGTCAAAATATTAGGGTTGACGTGGCCAATTTACTCAAAAATTACATTTTTACCAAAATAAATTCAATTTGCATCTAAATAGGCCTCCAAAGATCACGTCACTCTCTCCTAGGGTGACATTAGGACTCAAGTGTGGGATGTTGGGAAAAGGATATGGAACGTTGGGCCTCCAAAGGCCTAAACGTTTCCCACGTGTGACAATAGCCTCATCAATGCCTCCAAGGTGACAACGCTAGATAACATGTGATGTCTAAGGATGCATAGGTGGCATCCAAGGCCTCCCAAGGCCAACATTTAGGTGGGAAGAGCATGAGACCTTAGGTATAGGTCTTCCATAGTGCCTCCAAAGGAAATGTCCTTCCTTCATCTGGTGCAAGCCTTCAATCTTGTCTTACACCTTGCTAGGGTTTCATCTTCCATATGTGGGCTTTGATTCCCCATGAAGGTTCGAGATAATAATTCCTTCATGTGTACCTATCCACTGGGAAAGGTCCTACAGACACAACAAATACATACTCCGGAGGTTTATAAGTCACAAGTATCATAGCATGTAAATCACATCCAATAATTAAATTACCGAAACATGTGCATCAAACCGCACTTAACCCTAAAAAAATGCTCAAAGATGTTATGCAATTTTACAAGGTAGGTTTGTAGAGGGTCTAAGGGTGTCCTATTGGGATAACCTCTCTTAATTTTGGGGTGTTTTCCAGGTGGATTCTATTCCAATTCATGTAAGCGTATGTGATGGCATGGGGTAACTATTTGGGCATGGGGTGCATGCGATAACATGGAAATGTAGACTCTTACCTATGGGTTCCTTTGTGGAGGATGAGTTGCACATTGTCATGGATGTAATTTTTTCCTAGCCCATTCATTTCCATTCTTTATATCTTTTTATATTTTTCTTTTGTGCTTCAAGGGAATATTTGAGGGCCATTATCTTGGCTTGATGACCAGAGGTGACATTTTTATCCACAAACATTTCACAAAGATGAGAAGGTTGGAATGTAAAGAGACCAAATTTCTCTTGGCTATTCCACCAAGATCCACTAGCCTGGCTTGGTGACCATATAGGTGGTAATATCATACTGCTACATGCCCATGGTCATAATAGGCTGGTTCGTGATAATACCTCCTATCCATCAACTAGTACCTTGAGGATTTATGTTATCTTGTGGGTCCCATTTTCTTACTGAGAATCCTTTCACTTATTTCTCAGGGATCTATGGGAAAAGCATATCGAAGGTTTTAAAATTGGATTTTAACTCTTTCCAACTACCTTTACCCTCTGGGCCTTTAGTACCCTCTTCCCATGAGGTAAGGTACAACCCTTCATAGTGTGGCCAATCCCAATTCCCAAAAAGGAAAGGGGATATGGAAGTAATAAATATTGAAAGTGGTAAGTATGGAGGGAATGAACGATGAATCTTCAAAGATCAACAGAGTAGAAACCTATCCTAAAGGAAAATCAGCTTACTGGGGAACTATGTCACCCTTCTAGGTTTGAATGAGGCAAAGAGAATAATTTCCAAGAAAATGTCATTAAATGAAGAAGGATTTCATACAAAATGTTCAAGTGATTCAAAAATTAGAGTGATATATACCATGATACTCAGACTCATTACCTCATGGAGAAAGTCTCACTGCTACTTCAGGACCGGGCTAATGCGATGGATATTGTTTCTAGTGATATGTGGACTGCACTAAAGAAAATAAGGGCCCTTTGGGGCCATTCTTAAATCGGTTGGATCTCATCACTCCATGTCTAGGACCTGTGGCCCTTGAGATGTGACCTCCTTAGTTATTCCTAGGCTAGGGGATAACAAGATGGTAATCCAATTATTTATTTCTATGTTCGACTTCAACTAATTTATTCACATAAATAGAATTGTGCCAAATTTTAGTTTTGGTGAAGATAATTTGGTTTTTGGTTCTAATAGTAGTTTTAAATGTGTGAATAAAATGGGAATATGATGTAAGGTAGTTTGAACAGACAACTTCCTCAAAAAAAGGGGGTAATCTCTTCCTTTAGCAAGTCTCCTGCTGAGGGACCATATCTCCTCCTCATTATAGAGCTTGAGGCAAGAGACTTATTATGGCCTCCCATAGCCTTTATTTAGTGTTCCCACTGTAGTTATTTTCCTCTCACCTCATCATCATATCCATTTTTAGTGGAAGATGTGCATGGGTGGAAAATCATTCATCAACACTCCTTTATTCAAAATTTTGAGCATGTATGGAGAATAAATTTTATTTATCCTAGTAAGAAAAACATACTACAATAGAGTATTCAAAACAATAGTAAATCCAAAACAAAAGTGTAACAAAGAATCATTTTCCAACATTCTTGTACCTACACTAGTGGATTTTTAGAGTTCTTGGTTATTTTGGTACATGAATCCTAGAGTAGGTACTAAAATACTGTAGTTGCATTTTCTATTTTAATCAAGTCTGAAAAATTACAGGTCTTTCTTATCCAATACAAGGAACTTGTAGCATAATGTTTGACAATAGAACCATACTCCACAACCTCCATGTATCAACTCAAACCATGAACATATGTTTATAAGTATGGGTAATTAACATTCTGAGGTAAAATGATTTTAAACTTTGATTAGTTTATTGAGAATGAAGGATATCATTAAGAAGCTCTCAAATACTTGTTAATCCCATTGTTACATTTCTACTCCATGAGAATATTACTTTGATTTTACTTACTCATTAAAGATGTCCCCATATCCTATGCCCATATATTATGTTCTTATATTCTAAACCCATATGATATATTTTCATATCCTATCATCATATACTATGTCTCCATATTCAACGCGTGCATATGTGCACAGGCACGCATATTACTCATATATTGATGTGCAAATGTCTGAGAAACAATTTCACATAGTCTGTAGCTGTAATTCTAATAGGCGCGCATCTCATGTGCGCCTCGTTTTCCACCGACATGCCCCTATGCATGGATGTGTATAGAATAGTTGTACATCATGCATGGGAGATGGAATTATACCCGCACATCTAAGTGTGAGTATCATTCCTTCTCCTGCGCATTATTGGACCCACCCCTAAACCTACCCTTGTACGACCATTCATACGATCCCTACCCAAAAAACTAGAAAATACATATTGTGTAGGAGGATGGGCTCACTAACCTAACTCTTGAAACTCCTGGGTCAGTCGACTTAAGATCTCGTAATCTCCAAAACTCCTACAAATACTCTTGTCACTTCACTATAGAAACAGGTACAAATTAGGTGGCATTCTGGGCTCGCTAGCCATATATAGCCCATTTTTCCAAACTTCCACTCTCATTTACAAGAGCTTAGAGTCTTTGTTTCCTTGATTCATCTTCAACCACGGGATCAGGGTCCCACCATCTGCATAGTCACATTCCCTGGGTCACCATCTATACTCAGCCCCTGGGGAGAATTTTTCTCACATCACGTCTAGGTACACATGCTCATATTCAAAATTATCAAATAACTGTTATATGTTCTTTATCATTAGATGTTGTTCACATTAGGTATTCTGTTTTAATGTGTGCAGGTACTTGGTCATCACAACTAGCGCAACCCCTTTAGGTATATGTTCAGCACTGGTATGTAATCATTCCCTATGAATATCAATTTCATCTCCCAATCACACCCTACGACATTCACCTTTAGGGTCCCTACATCCGGCTTTGCAGTACTATCACCTCTACTACATTTTGGGTACTATTACCTAGTAGCACTCTCCCCCACATGATTTATCCCATTCAAATTTCCCCTTGGTACTTTGATACTCATGCTTCTTTCATCCCCTATGGATCAGAGTCCTTATAGTCTTACGCATTTCCAAGAATAATCCACATACTCTTTCTCATATTTTTTTCTATCTTTCCCAATGGACTCCTAGGTTATCTCATATCGGTTCTATTTGACTGCACCTCCGTAGTATCATTAACCCTCCATTTCATCCATAATCCATTTTCCCATATTCATATTTCCCTCCATTCATTTACCTCATACATAAACCCACCCATGGGCCCCCCACTCTCCACCAGTTCTCCACGCAACTTGTTCCCTCATAATCCAAGCCATCTCGCATTGGGGCACCCATTTCTGTATCTATACACTCATCCTAAATTATTCTTTATTTATTTGGTAATTGTAAAAATTATTTGTTTCCATCATTTACTTAGATTTTTGTCTTCACCCTTGACGACCTTATTTTTCTGGTAATGCAACCCATGTAAACCTTGGTTGGGGAATCCACTCTCCTTTACTCATTCTGACATCATTCATAAACCTTGAGCATCCCACATTCCATGTACCACTGATCTCTGAATTTTTCCACTTTGTCTCTCCTCTGGCACAATTTAACCCCATGTCTAAGTCATCCCCCTGACACTAGGCATAGTTTTATGGTTTCTTCCAATCATCCTTCAAACATACCCCCAACCAAGGGAAGTCTTGAGTCTCACCGCGTATTGACTTCGTTCATGTTCCCTATCAGTTCCTGATCTTATCTCCATGGATTTCATGAATCCCTTTGCTTCTTAGAGTCACATCTCCCTTTATGTCGACATCAAAATAGTTTCCATAAGGGCGAAAGTATCTTGACTCACGTTACCTTTACAATGAAGAGTCTCGGACAACACAGAGAGAACCATCTTTTCTCTCTACTTCTGTTGACCCCCATAACATTCAACTTCAACAAAATATCATATTATGGTGGGTCTTACTATGTGACTTTTACAGTTGTTTTTGTTGATACTGAGAGGGGGGTGAATCAGTATCAAAACCTTTTTCAACTAATACTTATAACATTCAATTATATCCAATGAGCAATGAACAATAGTATAAGAGTTACACCAATACACCACAATACACCATGCACAATATATGAGAAATAATCAATAGTTATTGTTCAAAGGAAGTAATGACTTCCAAAGGTAGCTACAACTTCCAAATTTAAATGGAGGGATAAACCTCCAATAGGAATATACAATCCTCCAATATCAAGAGAGAGTTGAACTCTCCATCCTTTCCCCTTCCTTCCACCCAAGAATATATGAGAGATAATAAAACTTCAATTTAAATCATCACCATCAACCAACCATCACATAGAACCTGATAATGCTTATTGAGACTTCTTTAATTTATGAAATTATTCAACTCTTGGAATACTCTGATCCTATAGATAATATTAATCAATTTATTCTCTAAAACATCTCCAATTTTCACTCCTTGAATCCTCCCCAAAAAGAAGTTATAGAGAGAATGGTAGACTTTATTCAATTCTGGTGTATTCAAGAGATCGAACTTGTATAGAATTCCCCACGCTCAATATTTAACATCAGATTCTAAAAATCACACACACAAAACTAAAGTCCGTAATATTTCCAATGGAATTTGTCCCACTTCATTTGGATTCTCTATGAATAAGTTATGTTTGTTTTACCCGAAACACTTGTTTATTGACTAGCTTCAAGATTGGTCAAAAACGCTATCTTCCACAGAGTTTATCTCCATAATTATACTGAATCAAGAGATGGAACAATTAAAATAGGTATATTGATATGTCTTCTCAATACCATATCAATTTCACCATTTGAATTGTTCTAGAAACAAAGTTATAGAGAAAATGGTAAGATGACCTAAAAATACATACCTTAGAACACATCACCAAAAGACTTCATTCTCGCTTGAAATCCGGCCTTCTTTACTTCTGATTTCCTCTAAAATTCGACTTGTGTATCAAATGAATGTATAATGATATTTATTTATACCATTTATGTCACTTCCTTTTAACATTAGGGCTGACCTGACTCTTTCTTATTTTGTAATTCTTCTCTTTAATTATCTTCAGGGCCTACATGTATTTCCTTCTTCAATTCACTTTGTCATCTTCAAAAATTCATTTCTTCTCAACCATGAGGAACCACGTGACATGCCACATACCACTGGAAACAACATGATGTATACTATCCATCCATGGGTGTTTTATCTACATGTGCATTTTACTTCATGTCCAAATTCCTTCATCGATCTTATGGTCCAAAACCAGTGACTAGGGTTGACATCAATGACAACAACCAATATTCCAACAATTTTATACCACCTGAATACCTATGAATTTGTTAGTCCATCAATTCCTACGAGTCATCGACACTTCTTATAGGTGTCCTTGCCTCTTTTCAGAGTATGTTCACCATTGGAATTGTCATATGTTGTTATCAAACCACCTCGGAGGGCGCTGCAGTTATCTACATCAACATACAACTTCAGTTACTGTCTTATATTTTGCATTACATGACATGAGCATGGGGCATTCCCACCTCGCTTGTATACATATTTTCTTTTTTCCCCGTAGAGAAAGGTTTGGGTCCCAGAATTTCCCCTCTCCCTCCAACGAATCTCTATTGCAGTTCCTATCTGCACTCTTCCTTACAATGGCACTCTTAGTAGAAACAAAATTGATGTATTTCAGATATATGTATTCTCCTAACCTCACACATTAGGGGGCATTTGTTATCACTGAAATTTCATCTGCAACATTGCAGACAAATATTTACATAAATACAACAATTCCAAACAATTATAAGTTCACCTGCAACACCAAAATACATTTACAAAAGGAAAAAAGCTATACAATTGGGCAAAAATTGGCATGTGCTAACTCACTAAAGGAAGTGTGTGTGTAGTGCATGGGCCAAAGAAGCCCGTAGAGTGCATAATGTGCCATATGCACAACTGTGTATGAGAAAATGCATGCACTCCTATGAACGACGCATGCATGGTTCTTGTCAGACCCTCAACCACTTATGGACCAACTCCCAACTTCATTTGACCTTCATATCTAATATAAATCCAGATGGGGGGTTGGTCCAACACCAAAGGGTGCCCTAAAGGGCCCCTTGTTCACACCAAGAACCAATTGAATATTGTCTTGAAGAAATTCTATAAATGGAGGCCATGGGTGCACTAAGAAACTAAGATTTTCATAGTATTATTATGCTGCCTCAATCCTCCCTTGAAAATCCTCTTTTCTCCTTGGAGAATTCTAGCAACATTCCAATAGGCCATTACACTCACCTCTTGAGGGAATAGGCATTGATTTATTCCTCATTTTCTTTCTTTTCCACCATTGTAAGAAGAGCTCTCCATTAGGGAACTCAACAACCCTCCCAAGGAGGAGGAGGATTTATTCCTCATTTGCTTTCTTGTCTAGAAGGCCCAACTAGGCATGCAAGTTCCCTTGTTTCTCTCACCCAAGTGGTGAAATGAACACAACAATTAGGACTCTCTTGTTTACCAAAACCCAACCTTGAATATTGATTCTTGCTGCTCATTTTTTAGTATTTTCAAGAGTGATTGTCTTCTTTCTCCTTTACATCTTTTGAGTCCTTGATTGAACAAGTTATCTCACACATGGGTTCTTTCAGTTCTCATCATTTTTTGAATGCACTTTATTTGATTTCTTTTTTGCGTTGTATTTATTTGTGTAAAACGTTTATCTCTTTAATTTCACTTGAAATTTAAGAAGCATAAAAGTTTGCATATCTCATTGCATACATAATCGAACAAAGAATTTTTTGCATTCTTTAGGAAATTTGTTTTGGTACATTTTTGGAAAAGATATAGTTTTGCATGTGCATTCAGATTTATGAAACATTTGCTTGGTAGTTTGGTATCATCTTGCTCCTCGAAATTGAAAAGTTTTATAGTTTTGAGTACTTTCTTGTGTTAATAAGAATACAACTCTTCTCCTTCCCATACATATAATTCACTGAAAAAAAAGAATTGCATCTCATTCTTTTTCATTCTATTGGAGTAGAGTCTCACACATCATTAGTTTCATCTTTGTGAACCTTCTAAGTAAAAGTCCATTAAAACCAACCACACACTAATAAAATCCACTAGAACTTTTTTTGTTTTTATCATACCAACAGTAGCACAAGATTAGTGTCTTTATATTAGGAAGAGTAAATCATCCAATACTAATAAACAGCCTATAGAACACTAAAGAGTGAAAAAATCCAACTTTCATATAAGAATAACTAGGAATCCCCTCTAACACAGGGCTAAACACGAGGTCACATTTGGAAGAGAAACGAAGATTACCCCTCCAAATATTGACCAATCGTAGCATACAAATCATATATTAGGGGTTTTTATTGAAGTGTCACTGGTTTCATTTGGTCTCAGTTCTTTGTGAATATCAAATTTGTTCAAGGTCCTTAGGATTTTTACCGGTCCACTTGTCTTCAGTACTCTAGAAATATTTTGTACTTTGATATCCTCCCCATATGTTCGGTCTCGACTGTCGGCTGTACTCGCCCGAAATATAACTGTGAGTTGGTAAAATTATTGGCCTCTCCTAGGTATCTACAAGGGTGACTCTCGGGTGATTCCCACAATACCTAGGGTAGATTTTGTATCACAATTTCAGTACCCTTGGAGGGTGATCCCATGAAAGCGAGGGTTACTTTCACCAAGAAAGGTTTTTACATGGAGGTCGGGGAAACTACTTCTCATTTCTTAATTGGAAAGTTGACATCTCATGTTCGAAAGATCCTTGAACCTATTGTTTCTTGGTTGATTTATTTTAGTTTTCTTAGGAGTGTGTTTCCTTGATTTTCGTAGTTGGCCTTAGGATTGTTAATTTTTTGGTTTTGAAGATCTCACAGTATACAAGGTATAGAGCATGAAGTTCAGGAAAATCAAAACAATGTTTCTTACAAAGAAATGATTGAAGATGAAACTTCTAAAGCTAGGAGTGTAGCTCCTAGAGGTGGCCAACATGTAGACAAGTCAGTCACAACCTTCGTAAAAATCCTTGCATATTATGTGAATCCTCTTTTTATTGATCCACTCGGCCTACCAGTCATTAATCCAACATCTTATTATTCTTACCATTTACTAGTTATTTTATCCACTACATGATATTTTGGCATGAAGCCGCAAATTTTTGGTTTTCCAGAAATACTTGGGAATTTATCTTTATCCAAAACCCTTGTAGTTTATATTGTTGGTGCTTCTTATTTACTGGGAAAATTGGTGACCTAGGTAACCCTGACATAACTACTTGCAAATACATATCCCTTCGCACATGGGTCAGGTGAACTTCCTTCTTCATTATTTCCACACATGCACACACCAAGTTCTTTACTTGCTCACCCCATCGATCACATGGTTGGAAGTCAAGTCATTCACACAACCATGCTTACACAAGCTACTAATCCTCCATCTCAAATATTACAGATGAGTACAACCTACATTGGAGGTCAATCTTCAATGGGAGGCCAACCTTTAGTGGGGCAGAAACCTTCAGCCATAGGGAAAAAAACTATGTGGTTGCAACATCAACAAACCCAGGGACAAGTCATTCCTACAAGTCCTTCTATCCCTCCTACCACTGGCTTATATCCTTGACAACCATTTCCAGGATTTTTTAATCCTTTGTGGGTTTAGCCAAATCTGGGGGGAATTCTTTAGCAAAGAGATTTTCCCTATCAATCCATAAAACCCATGATTCCAACACAACATCCCCCTCAAACACAATATACGATATGTCCATTGGGACAACCGCAATACATGGGGGGGGGGCATCAAATCAGTCTCAGTATGTAGGAGGTCCATCTGTTCAATCACAATACATGGGTGGTCAACTAGGAAAACCACCATACATGGGTGGACAATCAGGACAACCACCTTACATGGGTGGACAACCCAGACAATCACCATACATGAGGGGACCTTTAGGTCAACCACCATACATGGGAGGACCATCTATTTTTTCCATCTCACAACCTAGATATGGTCCTACTGGTGGTCCCATTCCACATGGTTACCACCAGTATCCACATGATAACCGACAACTTCCATTTTTGGCTACATTATATCTTCTAGATATGTCACATTTGACAAACGATCCCATTCAACATGCCCCATTTTTCCCTCCATCCCTTCCAAATTATCATATTACATCCATAAATTCAACCAAAAACGTAGGGAAGATCCTAACAATAATGTTATGACTTTCCATTTATGGTCTTATTCAAACTCTTTGATGGATGACAACTTTCTCCTAAGGATTTTTTATAGAACACTTACAGGTTTAGCAACCAAATGGTATATTTAGTTGTCGCATAAATTAATTGTCGACTTTAATTCTCTTTCCATGGATTTCCTTATGCATTTCAAGTTTCATATACGGTATGAGAACGATATAGATCTTTTGACCTCACTCTCATAATCCTCTTCCACCCACATATCTGATCACATTCATGAGTGGAGGTGGAGGAGACGATTGATTAAATCTTCAATTCCATACCAACGCCTCACGGATTGGTTTGCAATGTCACTATTTCCACCCATTTCCTGTGATGTTTCCATGGGAGGTGTTGTTACTGAGGAGTAGGCTATCAGTCATACTTGTTGGAATTTTGGGCTGACCCGGGTTCTATCTTAGTTCTCCAACAAAACCCTTATCATCATTGGCCCTTCTGGTAAACCATAAGGTTACACTACACACAGAGTACACAAGGAAGTCTCACCTAAGATGGTTTATGGGGGACTACAGGATGCAGACGTGTGCAAGAAAGGAAGGGATTGCGGGATGTTCTTTTCTTGCTTATTGTTTCTACTTATCCATGCATTTGATTATAGTATTCATCAGATCCATTCATTCATTCATTTGTATATTTATTCTAGTTTTTGTTGTAAATAAACCATCCATTCATCTATCTAACCATTCAATCATAATTGGAAAAATAGTAAAACATAAAAACACATTTCACACATCATTTTATCGTGGTTCACCCCCCCTAGGGCTATGTCCACAAAGATAGTTTGATTCTATTTTTATCCATAAAAAGGAGTTTCACACATTACATCATAGTAAAGAGTATTGAGTTGGACCATGATCACACCAAGCTACATATCTTGTGACCTAACCCCTGGCTACTTTGACCTCATCTGAGCTCTATATCTCTCAAAACAGACTTCGACTCACAAAAGCACCAAAATAGGTTCTCCAAAATAGACTTGTCACATTCATACTCTACATAGATATGACTATGATGATCCTATAATATACCTCATACCCATTATTTATATTACAAAATTGGGTTAGAAACACTTACAATGCATCCCAAAACCCTAACCCTAACTAGGATAGGTTTGTCCACATTTGCGCCGGATTTCAACAAATCCTGTGGTGCATGCTTCTTTTTCTCAAAATGTGGCGTTCTCTCCTTCTTGGTATTTTTAGCCTCATTTGCTACATTATATTCCAAACATGCCTTCTCCAACAATGCTCAATATTTGGACTTGGTATATTCCCAGTTTGGCATGCTTTATGATATGATCCCTCATGGTTCTCATCCGTCGAATGATCCGACAATACCTGCGCGGGAACCAGGTTATGCTTCAAACACCAAAACTAATTCCTCTCTCTCTCATACCTTCAAGGTGAATGAGGTCCAATCCAATTCATCTCGGTAACTAGGAGGTTAGAAGAAGAACAAGGGTAAATCCAAGAAATCTTCTAACCAACAGGATACTACAAAGATTGTTGATACTCAACCAAATATGAAAGCTAAGTTTCCTTGCATGATTTGTATGGAGTACCACTACATGAAATATTTTCCTTGTCGAGAGGAAGTCAATAAATTTCTAAAAGGTATCTCCCTACCTTTTGAGGAATAAAAAAAGAATCAAACTATCTTTGTGGATGTAGCCCTAGGGGGGGTGAACCGTGATAAAATCATGTGTGAAATGTGTTTTTATGTTTTACTATTTTTGAAATTATGATTGAATGGTTAGATATATGAATGGATGGTTTATTTACAACACACACTAGAATAAATATACAAATGAATGAATGAATGGATATGATGAATACTATAATCAAATGCATGGATAAGTAGAAACAATAAGCAAGAAAAAATACAATATTTTTGAATATTTGGTTCAAGCACCTTGTGCTATGTCATCCCTCAAAGTTCTACAAAACTTTCCAAGTCAACGTAGAACCCTCTTGTCATCCATTGGAGCTATGGATCCAGAGGAGTCAAATCTATTTACATTTTATCTGGACTATTTTAAGGAGAGGATCTCACACCACCTAACATTCCAAATTCAAATTTGAGCTAGTGGAAAGAACATCCATCCCACTATTTTGGATGAAGGAACCTCCTCCTCTGTCATTTATTTTTATTATTGGAGAGACATTGGTTCTCCTAAAACTAACCAGTCTCCTACCATCCTTCAAGAGTTTTATGGACATGGTTTCCAACCTCACAAACACTTGCAGTCTTTCACTATGACATTTTGTTACAAAAAAAAAAATCTCTATGGCTAGGGGTAAACTACAGTAGACGGAAATGACTTCAGAAATCAACTCTAATATCAAGTATGATATATAAGAATATATGCTAAAAATACAAGATAAGAATCCTACCTTGTCCATACGTTCGATGAAGTCCATCGTTGATCACTTAACTCAAATAAATATACTTGGAACTAGTCCTCAACAACCAAGAAATGCAAGCATATGGTGATTATTGTATCCTTTTCGTCACTTGGATGAGAAAAAGAGGGACACGTACAAGTCCAGTTGGGTCAGCTGAAAAGGACAGAAGTGGGTGCAAGATTTAGATACATCAAGCACAATAAATAAATAAAAAACTAAGCTAATAACAACTAAACAAACTAAACTAAAGTGAATAAGGAAATTAGAACCAAAATCAACCAAAATATTGACCAATATTCATGCGACCAATGGATAGATTGTATTAGTGGGAAAACACCAAAGAGAAAGGGAGATTTATGGGTCCCCTCTTCCCTTGAGGGAGGGCTCTTGAATCCCCTATGTGAGATCTATTCTTACAAATGGAAAACTAAAAAAAAAAGGAAATGGTGAAGAAATCCAAAGCTCATTCCCTCAAGAGGTGAGGAGAATAGCTCAATGAAATGATGCTAGTATGCTCCAAGAAGGAAATAGGTTTCTTGTAGGAGAATAGAGGAAGCATAACAATACAAGTAGATTCTTGAATTCATAGTGCACCCATGGCCTCTTTTTATAGAAAATCTTTGAGGCATTATCCAACCAGTCTTTAGTGTCAACAAGGGGCCCTTTAGGGAACCTTTAGGTCTTTGACCAGCCGCCCACTTGGATTCAGTTCAGATTTGAGGGTCAAATAGACTTGGGAGATAAACTAGAAGTGGGTGGGAGGCTAACCAGAATCATAAATGCATCGTTCTCAGGTGTGCATGGTTTTTTCCATACATAGTCGTGCATCGGGTGCATGTGTGATTTTCCTGCATTTTTGACTAGTGCATGTGTGCACGCGTTCTTTATTTGCTGAGTGCATGTTGATTTTATAACCAGTTGTATAGTTTGTACCCTTTGGAAATGCATTTTTTGGTCCATGAATGAACTAACAGGTGTTTGGAGATGTTGGATTCATGTGACCATTTTCAAACAAAATTTCAATGATAATAGATGCCCCCTGATGTGTGAGGTTAGAAGCATACATATAGCGAAAATACATCAATGTTTCTTCTACTTAGAGTACCATTGTAAGAAAGAGTGTTGAGAGGAATTGAAAGAGAGACCCATTGGAGGGAGAGGGGAACATGTGGGTCCTAAACATTTCTCGAGGTGTGGAAAAATAAAAATTGTATACAAACGAGGCAGGCATGCCCCATTCTCATGTCATGTAACTCAAATGTGTAAGACAATAACTGAAGTTGTATGATGATGTATATAATTGCAGCACCCTCGGGGGTGGGTTGATAATGATAGATGACAATTCTTATGGTAAGCATACTCTGAAAAAGAGGTGATGACACTTGTAAGAAGTGTTGATGATTCACAGGCATTGATAGCCCAACAAATTTCAGAGGTCTTCGACTAGTATAAAACAACTACAATAGTCACAAAGTAAGACCCACCATAGCATGAGATGGTGTTGGTGTCGAATGTTATGGGGGTCAATGACAACAGAGATCAATGACGGTTCTCATTGTGCCATCTGAGACTCCTCATTGTATAGGTAATGAGAGTCAAGATACTGTCTCCCTTGTGGAAACTGTTTTGATGTCGACAGAAAAGGAGATGTGAATCCAAGAAGGAAAGGGCTTCATGAAATCCACTAGATTAGATCAGGAACTGATGAGATACATGGACGAAGTCAATATGTGGTGAGACTAAGAATGCCTTTGGTTGGGGATATATGTGAGGTATGAGTGGCAGCAACTGTGAAACTAGATCTAGCGTCAAGGGGACGAATAGACGTGGGTTGAAATTGTGCGAGAGGTGTGACAAAGTAGACAAACTAAAATATTGAAGGTGGATGGCCGGTGGGATACTTGGGGTTTATGGATGATGTCAACAAGAATAGAATGTAAAGGGATACCCCAACCAAGGGAGACATGGGTTTCTTTGCTGGAAAAGAAAGGTCACTAAAGGCAACAACAAAAAGCTATGTAAATGATGGAAACAAAAGGCTTTGTACAATTACTAAATAAATAAAGAATAAGGTGGGATAAGCATACAGATACAGAAATGGGTGCCCCAGTGCAAGATGGCTTGGCCTATGAGGGCGCAAGTTGTATGGAGAATTGGCAGAGGGTGGGGGCTCCATGGGTGGGTTTCTGTATGAGGTAAATGAATGGAGGGAAATTTGCAGATGGGCAAACTGATTGTGGATGAAAGTGGAAGGTTAGTGATATTGCAGTGATGTAGTCAAATTAGAACCGTGAGGAAATATTCTGGGAGTCCATTGGGAAAGATAGATAAAATGAGGAGAAGGAGTATGTGGTTGATTCTCTAACATGCATAAGACTAATGGGACTGTCATCCCTATGGGGTAAAAGCAACATGAGTGTTAAAGTTCCAAAGGGGACTATGAATGAGACAACTCATGTAGGAGAGAGTGATATTGGTTGACAGTACTGAAATGCAGCGGAGGTGATAGTACTGTAGAACCAGATGTGAGGATCCTACATGAAAATGTAAGAGGGTATGACTGGGAGATGAAATTGATACTCAGAGGGAATGATTACATGCCAATGTCGATCATATACCTGAAAGGGATGCGTTTATGCAAGATGACCAAGTACCTACACACATGAAAATTGAATACCTGTTGTGAACAATATATGAAGAGAAAGAATATATAATAGTTATTCGATAATTTTGAGCATGAGCATGTGTACCTGGGTGCATGGTGAGAAAAATGCTCCCCCAAGGATAAGTATGGATGGTGACCTGGGGGATGTGACTATGTAGGTGGCAGGATATTGATCCCGTGGCTGAAGATGGATCAAAAAATGGATGCTCAGAGCTCCTGTAATTAAGCATGGAAGTTTTGCAAAAGGAACTATATATAGTTGTAGGGCCCATATTGCCACCTCATTTGTACCTGTTGCCAGAGTGAGTTGACGATATGTTTTAGAGGATATTTGGAGATTTTGGGAGTTTGATCCAGTCAATATAGGATTACCGAGAGCCAGGTTAGTGGTCTCATCCTCCTTCATAGTAATTATGATTGCCTTTTTGGGCAGGTTCGTATGGAGGGCCGTAGGATGGGGTTTTTTGAGGGTGGGCCTCCTAGTGCATGGGAAATATAAGGATTCCCGCACGTGGGTACGAGGAAACATAGAGGGTAGCTGTGTATGGGGGTTAAGGGAAACAAGTGCGCATTTGATGCACGCCTATTCAAAGAAGAGCTACACACTTGTGCACAGTTGTTTCTCCGACAGTTGCACACATGTGTGCAATTGTGGAGTGAACAGTTGTGCATGAATGCACATCTGTGTGTGTGACATGTGTTCAGTCTCAGTATTGACACCTCTATTAACCTATATTATCTCTGTCTGAGTCAATTTTACCTGTTCTATGAGTATATACTTGATTTTTTCCTCCATAAATACACTTTATGAGCTCATTCATGTGCATAAGAGGTAACTTATGATTAAAGCATGATTTGTTTAGTTTTCTTGAGTTAAAATGATTAAATGTTTAATTTTGCATGATCCTAATCATTTGAATTTTAAGAAGCATTGATCTGGTAATTCCTAGGTGTCTAATATGGTACCAACACCCATTCTGTGTTAATCCGGTACTCATGGTGTGACTATGTGTATTCTGGTACTAAACACCTACCTACAGGATTCTGCTACTAGCATTCTGGTACTAGTATTTCACCTCTATTTCTGGGTCGATGACGATGCATCACAATATTTGGGGACATGGATTTTGTCCAGAAATGTGTTTTCATGCGGAAACATGTGCCAGAATCACCATATATCACACGTGTGGACCTCCATCTTTGGGGGGGATGATCCATCCTAAATCTTTGCCAATTTTCTAGAAATTCTAAGATCATGCCCAAATTCATGGGAACTACATTTCCTTTATTAGATAATGGTTGTACTCGACCTCTATTGATGGAAAATGGTTTTGATTTGGATTGGATTGTCTAGATCTAAATTTTTAATGTAAAAATAATATAAATTGAGTGATGGCTAAGCCAAAAGGGAGAGGAATTGTTATGTTGCAGATTGGATTTATGAACATATTGTTTTTGTAAACATACTTGATGAAGAATTAATATGAAGTTTAATTCATTAATTCCATGTGTTCTGTAAAGTTTATTACTCTGTAATTTTCTTTGAGCTTCCTTTTTGGAATGACAACCGATCCAACCAACGTAAGCTCCTTTGTAATTATTCTGTGAATGTAATTCTATTTGTGTGTGAGTGAAATGGTTTCATAGTTTAATTGTAAAACCAGTTAGTATAATTCATTTATGTTGCATTTCAGCCATAGATTTGATAATGTGCAATATAGGTTTGTGATAATTATGTAGATGTTCATAATTTTTTAGTGAGCATTTATTATTCTAGTGTGTGTGCACAATCATTTGCTAAGTTGTGTGCTTAACCATTTGTTTCCATTTTGCAAGTACAAGAACAGTTAAGATCCCATCATTCACCCTACATGGACCATTAAATGGAGAATCTTAATACACCTAGTGTTTCCTATGCAGGGACTAATAGTTTCTTTCAGAATTGATTAAGTTATGAGTGATTTCCTTTTGAATACTGTGTGCAGAAAATTGATTACAATTTACTGTTGAAATTAGTTTCTATAGGAGGCAAGATCTAAGTTCATCTCCTCATTTCATGAGCCTCTAATGAACATATTTTTCACCTAAGAAAGAACCTTTTGATTCATTGTTTGCTTGAGAAGTTTTGTTATCAGTTTTCTCTTCTAAGTTTGGAGTTGTATTGTTGAAGTGTGCCCATATTTTCTTTCTAGTTTTTCTTAAGAGAAGCAGCTATATATGACTAATTCAAAGTCCATATTTCCACTTCATGAGATTGTAAATGGACAAGGCATTATCTGAGAAAAATCTTTTGAGTGCATGACTGCAAGTTTTTCTTTCTAATTTATGAATTGTGTGAAGAGTGTAAAACATAGTATTTTGCTATTGATGGTTTTCTTATCTAAGATATACTAAACAAACATAGGAACCTATATGTTATCAGCACATATAGTGTGACAACTCTACTGATTATGAATATCGCTTGATAATTTATGTTTGGTAGTATATTATGAAAATAATTGCACCAACATTTTGGCGTCGTTGCCAGAGAGTTGTAAATGGTAATAGGTAGTATTTGGATTAGATTGCTTAAATGGTTTTGGATTGGTTTTATGGATAAACTAAGGGTCGAGAGAAGATGGTAAGGCATGCGGGAAGAGCCCACACATCCACTTTGGTGGGGTTTCTCCAAATTTAGGTTGTCCTCTCTTCTTTTGATGCAAGTGTGTTTTTATTTATGCAAATTTAGTTTTATTTATGATAAGATAACTTTTACGAACATATAACCTGGTGACAACAGGGTCCGAGTAAGGCAAGGAGTTCAATTTTGGTGTGTTATATTTTTGAAAATAGTTTTAAAATTCAGATCTTTGATGAAAAATCATTTTTGCGGTGTTGTAAGAACCCTCAAATACTAAGTTGTGTTGTGAGACAGGGATCATCAACCAGCTAGAGTAATTCAAGGATGATCAAGAGCTTGAAGAATGTTCCTCCAAGACCTTTCTCACATTATAGAAGCAGTTGGGATATCCACTTCTCAGGAAGAGCATATCTTGACAGTAGCCAAGAATTTAGTTGTCTCTCCACAAGAAGATTTAGAAGTCCCTTCGGATTCCTATTGTTCATTTGTTGAAGAGACTCAAGAATCATGGATAGAATGCAATGAAGAGAAACCATTGGAAACTGAGATTGAGGATTTCTTAGCATGCCTCTCATTAGATCATATATGTACCTCATAGACCAATCATCTTGAAGAAAATAATTTGTGTGGCATGGAAAAGGAGGACATGTTGTGTGACCTAAACAAAGAAGGGAAACAAAAATATCTTGATCCTATTGAAAGATGGTTCCAATTAGTTGTCATGTCACACTACTCTTTTACTTTTCATTATTTTTTTATCTCATCATCAAAGAAGTTGGTCCTTCATACTCTGGTATGCATTCAAATTTATATTTTAAACCCGAGTATGGATATATTTCTAACCCTGTTATGCACATGGCTTCACTAGAACTATTCTTATACTTGAAGGACATTTTATTTTGTTCAAGTAGAGTAGGATAGTAAATAAATAAATAAATGTTGCAATACTTTTCATAAATGGGAATGTCAAAAGCTAATAAAGAAATTGGTTTAAGATATTTTGTTCCTATAGTAGATTTCTTTTTAAGTTATGATAATTTTGTTTGGAATCTTATGAGAAGTGAATCTCTTCATCCTATGAATGCACACATAATACTGGAAGGGTTTCAAAAGTGGAGAAGGAATCCTTCTCAATGGAAGATAACACTTAAGGGAGTGCTTCATGACCTATTTCTTCAAATTTCTTCTTTTTCATTAAGTTGTTAAAAATGATGCATTCGTGATTTATCATAACCTTTCTACTTTAAGACCACTATTTCACAAGGATGATCAATTAAGTGATATTTTTAATAGTAGTTGAAACGAAATGTTAATTCCAAACTATTTATTCATAGCTAATAATTCAACTTTTGATATTTTTCCTAAATTTTCTGTTTGTAAGCATTAATAAAAATCTAGTTTTAATTAGTTCTATTGGTTTGTTTTCAGCAGATGTTTGCAACCCTCTGAGAAGCCCCTTTTTTATTAGTGTCTCACATTGTTTTCATGAGGCCATTCAAAACCTCAAGCATGGGGGAGTGGTTGCTGAGACAGTAGTAGTTAGGATTAAAAGGAAGTCCCAACAGGAGCATTGATAATCATGTTTCCAAAAGAGGAGGGTTCTAAATCTCAACATATGGTCATCCAATTACAGAATGCCCTCTTGTCATAGAACTTGGATTCTAGTCACCAAATTATTTTTGCATTATTCCAATGCAAACTCAGAATTCCTACATCTAGCGTTGGTATTTGTTCCCATCTACATGGTTTTTTAGTTGAATCAAATCACATAACACCAACTACTTATAAAAGGCACTACCACCAGTACTGAACCATATCTGTGCTCATCTGATACCAATGTTCATTTCTTCACTATTCCGATACTAAACCATATTTTTGTGCTCATCTGCTACTGGACCACATCTGTTACTGAACAACATCTATGCGTTCATCCGATACTGAAGAAGGAACCCTGTGTTATTTTGGTACTAAGCACAACCCTGCGTCCATCTGGTACTTAGGTGATCTGGTACTGGTAACAGGATGATGGTAGCTCTAATCATATATTCAAGTTTTGTTGCTCGATTTAAGTACTAGGACATATAAATTCAACATTTTTCATTTTATTAAAGAAATTAGACTAATTATGCAGTAAGCATATGGTTACTCTCAATCAATATTGCACGCTCCATACCATGAATTTATGCAAGCCCTCATATACATCTCCTCGTATAGAAATCATTCATCATGTCACTTTGTTTTTTCCCCTTGATCTGTTTGGGTACTACTTTGTTTTGATACTGTCCTATTCTGGTACTATCTATTATGGTACTATAGAAACATGTTTTGATACCAATTACCACTCTGGTATTGATGCCAAGGTGATATGATCTTTGTCCTATTCTTAACATTGTTTTCACTTCAAGTAATTGGAGGTATGAGATAATCTCTTCATGTTCTTTCTATCAAGGATCATGTAAGTATGGTGTTGAATTGTCTTTACTCTCATGTGCATCTTCCTCCTACATTTCTACACTCACCCCTAAATGAATCATCCTTTATATCCTTTAAGAATATATTTCCACATTTAGCTCGATATGATAATGGGTGCACTTGCCTTATTACCTCATCATTTTGAAAAATTGATTACTAATTGAAATATCCATTGAAAAGTGGTGACACCATTATGTATAATACTAACCTAGTTGATTCAAAAATTTCTTATCCAAGTTTATCTTTTCAAGTTTCTCTTGGAGGTATTGATGAAAACCTCATGTGGTGGAATGCCCTTGCAAAACCTCAATGAACTTTCATGAGAACCCTAACAAGATAAAATAGAGGGACCTCTTAGTCATTATCTGAGATGTTCCATTATACATTGAATAGATGAGATTTAAGTTGAATGTGGATGATGTCACCCTTGGGATAATTACAAACAATTGATTATGTTCCTAATAACTCTAAAACACTCTTGTACCACCTACCTTCCTTATACTCTAAAACTGTCAATGAGCAGTATACATAATTCTAAATATTTTGACTAATATAATAAAAATGAAGTATCGGGAAGTACAAGTAAACCTGCCAGGGTACTGAACAAACCTACTCGCACCGGGGCTATGCTTGTATGGTACTAAGGTAAACCCATCGGGGTATTGAATAGGCTTGCTGATAGTGGGGCTATTCTAGGTAAAGAGAGTTGAAAAATGTAAAGTGGTACACCTAAAACTGAACAAAAACCCTTGGGTCTCATTCTGAAGCATTATCAAATCAAGGCTAGGAGATGACCTTTATATCTCTCGGATGATGTTCTTAAGAACCTTCAAGTATCCACTTTAGGGATGATTTTAAGGATGGAATTTTTTTTTTAAATGTAGAAACCTTGGCGAATCTTACTAATCCTTCATATGCCAACTATAAATGTTTGGCGATATTTTTGTAAACAAATTCAAATTTATAAGGATTTTATATAGTTTTTGTAAAATTTTGGCGATTTTTAAGGAAAAATAATTTTATCTTATAGAATTTGGGCGAATCATTTTTAAAATAGCGAATCTCGTTTTTGGAAAAACCATGGAAAATTAGCCCATGAGCGAAATTTAGCCCCTAAAATCATCCATGATCCACTTTAAAATTCTATCTTTAAAATAAATATGTTTGCATGAGAAGTGGGACCTTCAGTATGTGTAATTCACCTTACCTAAGAAATAAGAGATTCATCTCTAAAAACTTGGATAAGAAACAAGTTAATCATCTTGGGATGTATTTTTTTATGTGTTCCTCTCCTCAAATGAGATCTAAACTATGCTTATATCTCTTTTGTTTTAAAGGTAATCTAGCTAGGGGGGGGTCCATTAGTCAAAGTCATTATGAAAAAACTTGGACACTATCCTATAATCATATTAGAGTCACATCCAACCCTTTCTCCTAACTTTGATTGAAAACAGATTGGATAAGACTTAACATCAAATCACAAACAGATCTAATCTATTACTCATGACTCCACTTTTCCATCATAACTATTTTACTTTCCCATGGGTCAGAAGTGTGAAGCATAGGCCATGAAGTTTATATCATATAACATGAACTTAGGAGTTGAAGAAGGGTGGAATGTAAAGAATTCTTGATCAAGTGAGGAGTACCATCAATTTTGAAATTTTGAAGATCATTGTTGCATGAGGACATGCAATGACTTAAGCATGGGGAAATGTTGAGTCTCAGTATTGACAAGTCTATTACCCTATATTATCTCTTTTTGAGTCAATTTTACTTGTGCTATGAGTATATACTTGACTATTTCCTCCATAAATACACTTGATGACCTCGTTCATGTGCATAAGAGGTAACTTATGATTAAAGCATGGTTTGTTTAGTTTTCTTGAGTTAAAACGATTAAATGTTTGACTTTGCATGATCCTTATCATTTGACTCTTAAGAAGCATTGATCCAGTAATTCCTAGGTGTCTAATCTGGTACCAACACCTATTATGTGTTAATCCAATACTCATGGTGTGACTGTGTTTATTCTGGTACTAAACACCTACCTACAAGATTCTGGTACCAACATTCTAGTACTGGTTTTTCACATTGATTTATGGGCTGATGACGATGAATCTCAAAATTAGGGGACATGGGTTTTGTTCCAAAATGTTTTTTCCTGCACACTCGTGGGCCAAAATATCTAGATTTCACATGTGTGGACCTCCATCTCAGGGGGAATGATCCATCCTAAATCTTTGCCAATTTTCCAGAAATTCTAAGATCATGCCAAGATTTGTGGGAACTGCATTTCCTTGATTAGATAATGTTTTCACTCAACCTCCATTGATGGAAAATGGTTTTGATTTGGATTTGATTGTCTAGATCCAAATTTGTAATGTAAAAATCATATAAATTGAGTGATGGCTAAGCCAAAAGGGAGAGGAATTGTTATGTTGCAGATTGGATTTTTGAACATATTATCTCTGTAAACATACTTGCTAAATAATTAATATGAAGTTAAATCCATCAATTCCATGTGTTCTGTAAAGTTTATTGTTTTGTAACTTTCTTTGATCTTCCTTGTTGGCACGGCAAGGGCCCACTGATCCAACCAAGGTAAGATCCTTTGTAATTATTCTATGAATGTAATTCTATTTGTGTGTGAGTGAAAACATTTCATAGTTTAATTGTAAAACCAGTTAGCATAATTCATTTATGTTGCATTTCAGTCATACATTTGATAATGTGCAATATAGGTTTGTGATAATTATGTAGACGTTCATAATTTCTAAGTGATAATTTATTATTCTAGTGTGTGGGCAGAATCATTTGCTAAGTTGTGTGCTTAACCATTTGTTTCCATTTTGCAAGTATAGGAATAGTTCAGATCCCATCATTCACCCTACATGGACCATTAAATGGAGAATCTTAATACACCTAGTTTTTCCTATGTAGGGACAAATAGTTTCTTTCAGAATTGATTAAGTTATGAGTGATTTCCTTTTGAATACTGTGTGAATAAAATTGATTACAGTTTATTGTTGAAATTAGTTTCTATAGGAGGCAAGATCTAAGTTCATCTCTTCATTTGATGAGCCTCTAATGAAAAGATTTGTCACCTAAGAAAGAACCTTTTGATTCATTGTTTGCTTGAGAAGTTTTGTTATCAATTTTCTCTTCTAAGTTTGGAGTTGTATTGTTGAAGTGTGCCCAGATTTGCTTGCTAGTTGTTGTTATGAGTAGCAACTACAAATAACTAATTCAAAGTCCATCTTTCCACTTCATGAGCTTGTAAATGGACAAGGAATTATCTGAGCAAAATATTTTGAGTGCATGATTGCAAGTTTTGCTTTCTAATTCTGAATTGTGTGAATAGTGTTATCTTTGAAAACAGAGTATTTTGTTATTGATGGTTTTCTTATCTAATCTATACTAAAAAAACATAGGAACCTATATGTTATTTACATATATAGTGTGAAAACTCTACTGATTATGAATCATTGTTGATAATTTATGTTTGGTAATATATTATGCAAAAAATTGCACTAACAACAAGTGTGCATGGATGCACATCTATTTCTTCGACAACTGTGCAAGTGTGTGAAGAACAAGTGCACATATGTGCGTGCCTATGGGGGTGACAACCGTGCACATGAGGCAAAGCTGGGGGATGAATTTTTTTTTTTTTGAAGATTTTTTATGAAGTGTGATGGCTGATTAAGTGTTGTTTGTGTGAATGCAGGTGAGAAGTTCAGGATGCTAGTCCACTGGAGGGAGAGGGACTGGGCACGCCTCAGGGAGGAGGTGAGGGATGATGAGTCAGGTGTTTGGGGACCTTTGAAAGCCTGTGGGTTGCTAAATTTCTTTTATTGTTCATTTCTATAGGCACAGGAGTACCTATTGCAGTTTGTGATTTCTATGTGGAGCACTGAACTGCAGTGCTTCATTGTGCGGGGGCAGTAGCTGACATTTTTTGCGATGGAGGATGTCTAATTTCTGACTGGGATCCCTTTTCGAGGGAGATCCCTACTTTCTGATCCCCATTTTCCAAGGGAGGCACACTTGGTGGATTTGGCCAGGACATATTTTTCGGGGGAGGATTTTATGTCAGGCTCGGTTGTGCGGATTGAGGCGATGGATGCACTAGTGCATCGTTGCGTTGCCTTGATGATCATGAGGATATATGGATCCTTAGCTACTCAATGGATTAGTGGTGTTCAACTGAGGATCATGCAGAGGGAATTGGGTAGAGAGAATTTTTCCCGAGGCTTGATGTTGCACACCAAGATGATGGGGCAACTCAACTAGTGTCGAGTTGCTGACATAGGGGAGTTTGCATTTGGGTCGATCCTAGTGGCGTGGTTCTTGGATAGGGTGCCTATGTTGCGCCTGAGAGTTTTGTTGGAGGCGAATGATGCATGGTGTTAGCACTAGAATTCAACTCTGGATTGCAGTAGAGGTAAGCCTAGTACCCATCAATTTGTATGTCACAATGAATAAATTAAAGGAGTTCAAATGGGCACAGACTTAATAAAATATCGCTTTAACTCAGAAATCTAAACTAGGCAATGCATGACCAAGTGAGGTATTACTTTAACTTCAGTCAGTAAGTTGTAGTAAAGGGTGAGTAGGGGGGGGAACTGGTGAGAAAATGTAGAGGTCTACTATGGACATCGGATCTTCCAATAGCCTAAGGAGGAAAAGATTCAAATACAAGATCTTCTTGAACCCAAAACTTTAGGAACTGAAAACATCATAAAAATATTACAATCAAACATACATTACAATACAGTCACAACAACTCAACTAGATCACCCACACCCGAGTCTTGAATATCAGAAGAAAGTTGACTGTCATTAAACAAGAAGTCTAAAATGGCAACACATAACCAGAGAACCAGAGGCTTCATAAAACTTTACAATATAGGATCTTAGCTCAACCATCGACCCTAACAAAAAATCAAAACTGAGTATTTATACTCGGAACAATTGCCACCACTAGGAATGTGACCTGGCCACTACAATTAAAGATTTATGTCTACATATTCTTCTGTCAGTATGCACTTTCATTCTTCTATCAAACACAATCTCATATCAGTATGGGCTTTACAGGAGAATCCATTGACAGGGGAACTTTCAGCTAACAATCTTCCTCCATGGCCATCTTTCCATGCTTTCCATTTATGGGGTGAGATGAGGTTTCAACAACCACCCCCATTTCCATTAACTACTCTCAATGGGATCGAGATGGAGCCTGACACCCATGAATGTTCTAGGAGACGTTCACGACTCCTCTAAGACAAGCCCAATGACTCGAAACTACGTAGATATTCAGATGAGACCAAGATGAGCATTGTTTTCTCTTGGTGTAGCTCCCATCCATCACTCCTTGTGACCTCAAGCCATGACCTTATGCATATCCCACATGAAATTTCAGAATCTCGCATTTCAGGAGTCTTCACTCCCCTTTATTTCAAATGTTCTGATGTTTGATCCCATGAAACAACCCATTTATATTGACAGTTGGACTTACTTTGGATTTGATGGCCACGATCATTTCCTTAAAAAATATTAGCTTCTCGTTGCTCGACAAGTGCTTTCCCTTTATTTATGGCCCTGCTTCCATATGACCACGGATTGTGATCATGGGCCTAACTCCCAAGCATGTCGTTATTTCATGTTTCATGAGCTCTCATTGTGATGCATGCTCAAATCTTTGAGTCTCAAAATCACGATCTCTTGGATCATGTGCCATGTTTCCCCTTTAATTGGATGACCCAGATGGATATCGATATTTTAGGACCTTGGGCCATCAAAATTTTGGGACTCAGGGCGTTGGCATTTCTCACTTCAGTTTTCCCGAAATGAATTCCTTCGTGGTTCGGATCCGGTGCCATGCTTCCTACTGGATCGAATGGCTCCTACTGATTTTGGGTTTTGGGGATTCAGATATTTTACAAATAACTTCAAAAACATTCTAAACTATGGATTCCCATGCTTATAATTTGTCATTAATCTCCAAACTTCGAAATGAAATTTCTTCCGCTAAACTGAACTTGCTCGATCACTTGATTCAAGTCCATATCAGACCACTCTAAGTGTTTCGCTCATGCTTATGGTTGCGGCCTCTGTAAATGAATACTTGGATGACTAACTAAGGGTTCAGGAAGGCAAAAGGATCAATGACAGAGACAAGGGGAGAGAAGTGATCGTCCTTAGAGAAAACATAAAGGCTTAGGGTTGACACCCCTCAGGCAGGCAAAAGAAGAAAACTATAAGCCAAAATAAAAAACCTTATGATTGGGTCTGCAAAAGGAGGAGAGACATTCAAAATTATAGAATTAGGGGAAAACCCTAGATTCAAAAGACTCTGACAAGTTTATGTGATAACATTTGGCTCCATAGGGGATGGCATGCTCCCCGCAAGGTTCCAAGAACAAGTAGTTACAGTGCCTTAGTATTGGGTTATGGAGTCTAGCTATTAAAAAAAACAAAAAACAAGAACGATATTTACAATGGTGGGATCATAGATGATTTTAGGGGATAAATTTCGCAAATGGGCTAATTTTCCATGGTTTTCCCAAAAAAATATTTGTTAATTTTCATTTTTTCAAAAAATATTCGCCCAAATTCGATAGAATAAAATTATTTTACCTTAAAAATCACAAAATTTTTATAGAAACTATATAAAAATCCTGAGAAATTTGAATATTTTTACAAAACTATCACCAAACATTTTACATTTTGCATATTAAGGACTAGTAAGATTAGCCCATGTTTCTACATATTAATATAAATTTCCATCCTTAAAATCATCCCTGGGTGGGATGCCGATTGCGGCTTTAGACAAAAAACCTTTTTAGAAAGTTCCCATTTATAGGGCCAATAAAAACTTTGTCACCCTTGAAATTCTGGAACCTGTAAGTATTATTTGAAAGTGTCTCATAAATTTTGAAGGGTCCAATCCAAAGGGCTTCAAATTTACCATGCTTTCCCTTGTCTTGTTTGGGTGCATCCCATTTGAGTACTAAATCCACTAGCTAGAAACCATCCTTACTACTTTTCCTGTCAAAGTCCTGCTTAATTTTCTGTTGACGGTCATGTGCTCTATCCATCACCTGCTCTCTATTCTACTGGACTTCTACCAGCTGATGAATTCTTCTGATCATATCGTCAAGTTCTCCATGGAAATATTGGAAGAATTTTGCCATAGGCAGGGCAAGCTGAGAAGGAAAAACTACTTCAGTCCCATATACATGTTGGAAATGAGATATGCCTAGGGAAATCTTTGTTGGCATTCTATTAGCCCACAGAGAAAATTTGATCTTTGAATCCCATGCTTTCTTGTTGTCCTCTAGCAGTCTTTTGATGATATTTATTAGGCTTTTGTTAGAGGAATCTACTAACCCATTGCCTTGGGGATAGTAGGGGCTAGAGTTAATCAATGCAATTCCAAACTACTCACAAAACTTGATCAATGGTTCAACCTTGAAGGATGCAGTGTTATTAGTGATGATTCTGTTTGGACATCCAAACCTTTCCATAATATCTTCAAGAAAACCAATGATCACCTTATGAGAGGCACTCCTTGTGGGGATAGATTCTATCCATTTGGTGAAATAATCTGTTGCAGTTAAGATCCACCTATTTTGACCACTCGAAGGAGGATGAATCTCCCCAATAAAGTCTAGGCCCCACTACTGAAAGGGTCTTGAAGCTACCAAAAAATTCAATGGAAGAGACTTGATTTTCTTCTTCCCAGAGAATTTATGACATTTGATGCAAGCCCTAATTTTCGCATAGACATCAGTGAACAGAGTAGGCCAAAAGTACCCATCATTGAGAATTTTATAGGATGTGGTTCTCCAAAAGTGATGTCCCCCACATAGGCTTTCATGAAAATCAAACATAATTTTTTGGGCTTCCTATGGGTATAATCATCTCAAAAGAATTCCCAGAGGGTCTTTCCAATAAAAACCTGATCAATGAGGGAATATTTGATTTTTTTGAGATTTAAATATCTTTCCTTTCTCTTCCCCATTCGATCTAGAGGTTGCATCATTTGCAGGAAATATATGATATCTTTGTACCAAACACATTCTACCAATGGGGGGTTGTCCTGAGGGCTCCTATCAAACACTTTAGCCTACTAATTTTTTGAGAAAGAGTTGATGAAGTTAACCTTAAAAGGTTTACAATTAGATTCATCCAACAACTTGGATAAACCTTGGCCTTTAACCATCTTGGTGGGTTTTATTTCCAGATCAAATTCAAGGATTCTGGCAATCCACTTGCTCCTCCTCCCATCTATGTCAGGATGGATGAGGATGTCATTCATAGCAGCTAAAGGAACATATGCAATGATCTTGGAATGCAGAACATAGAATTTGAAAGCTTTGAGGGCTTTCACCAAAGCATAGGCCTGCTTCTCCATGATGTCATATCTAACTTCTGCATCTCTTATTTCTTTGCTAAAAAAAGAAATAGGCTACTCCAACCCTGCATCATTCTTTTGTAGTATAATGGTGGCCACTGTGTCAAATGAATCAAAGGAAAAAATAAGAAAATCCTTGGAATAATCAGGATCGATTAGCATAGGTGCTTCAGTTAGTTCCCTCTTGATTTGGTTAAAGGATTCTCTGGACTTGGCAGACCATTTTACTTTGTTCCCCTTCCTGAGCATGGTTGTGATATGGTTCACCAATTCAACAAAATTTTAAACAAACCTTCTCAGAAAATTGATTTTTCCCAGGAAGGACTGAACTTATTTGTTATATCTAGGGAGTGATAAGGCTTGAATAGATTCTACCCTACTTGAATCAATCATGACCCCCTCAGCTGATACAATGTGTCCCAACAATTTTCCTTCCTGCATGGCAAATAAAAACTTTTTGGGATTCAGGGAGAGACCAAACCTTATGTATTTTGAGAAGAATTTTCTCATATGTTTACAATGTTCTTTATCAGATTTGGAGAAGACTGTTATGCCATCCAAATACATGACCACAAATTTGTCTCTTTCTCCAATGAAGGCGATGTCCATGGCTTGTTGGAAGGTTACTCCTGTGTTCATCAATCTAAAGAGAATTTTGGCATACATGAATGTGCCCCAACGAGTGGTGAAGGTTGTCTTTTCTCTGTCTTAAGGTAGGACAGAGATCTGATTGTAGCCAGAAAATCCATCAATCATGGAGATCTTATATGTGCATGTCACCCTCTACAATATGTGTTCCATCTTTGGAAAAGGGTAATTTTCCTTCTTAGAGCTTCTGTTCAGATTCCTTAAATCAACACAAGGTCTAATTTATTCTCTCTTTTTCCTTACTGGAACCAAGTTGGCCACCAATTTAGAATATCTCAAAGGGACAATGATTTGGGTGTCGAGCAACTTCTTTACCTCTTTCTCCATAATAGGTAGCAACATAGGATTTATCTTTCCTAATTTCTTCCTCAATAGTTTGGCCTCCTCCTTCAATGGGATCTTATGCTCAATGATGCTTGTGTCGTATGTTCTGAGGTCTTCATAGGTCTAGGCTAACACATCAACAAATTCTTTTAATAGCTCAGTATACTCGACTCTCTTCTCCCTTTACAGGAAGCTTGACAACTTGACAAACTTTGGATCCTCCTCTGTACCAATATTTTATTCAGCTACATCAACATCCTTAGCTGGGCCTTTAAACTTTACTGCCACATCATTCCCATCCAACAATATTTCTAAAGGAACTAACCCTTATGGAATGTGGTTGCTAGGCAGCTTAATAATATGATGATCAACAATTTTCTTTAAAAATACATTAGCATGAGGCTCACTTTCAGAATTAGGATCCTGATCTATATGCAATGTTGAAAATTCCTCAACAGTCTCTAGGAACCTTTTGATCTCAAGATCATCCTCAAACACCTTCCAATGCTTGACATTGTTAGGTATAGAGGGATTGTATTTTACTTCTATATCATATCTGAGATTGGGTGGTAGGGGAACTCTAAAATTGCTCGCTGAAACAACCAAAGAATCAACCATTGTGTTTTCCTCTCTCAGAATGACTGAAATGTTGAAAGCCAAACAAAAACTGCCAGTCAGGTCCCACACTTCATTTCTATAAATTCTAAGCTTGGGATGTTTATCTTGATAAAGACTTATAATCTGATTAAAAATCAGTTTGATATCCCCAAACATAGACATTTCCTTGATCCTGATGTCCTTTGCAACCCTTAATCCCAAAACAAGAGCTTCATACTCTGCCACATTATTGGTAGCTTCAAATTCTAGTTGTAGGATAGAGATATGGTTTCTCGAGACGATGAAACAAAAACCACTCCGACACTAGAAACATCCTTAGAATATTCTCCATCAAAGAACATATTCCAAACATAAGTGGTGAGAGGGGAATCTTCATGAAAAGTAACAGACTTATTTCTGAGTTTAAGGGGAGGCTCAAGAGCATCAATGATTTGTAACAAACTAGACCCTAGATCAGTGTCAAGTGCAAAGATAGGATGATTGGTGGAGTTTGCTTCATCACTAATAATATATTCCATTTGGGCTTCCCTATAAATTCTTCTATGCTCCCCCCCCAAAATAGGAATAGTGGTATACATGAGCTCCATTTGCAAGGTTCCCCCTAGTCTTTTTATCCAATATCCAAACAGAAGCATCTCAAACTTAGGGGGAACATCGGCTACCATGATGTCCATGATCACACCTTTCATTGGTAGCTGGAAGAGAGATACAACCAAGTCTTTGATAACTGATCCGAAATCGGATCCAGAAGCCTGATAGGGCTTGAAAAATGCTCAAAAATGAAAGTGCTCAGAATGCAACGAAACCTATGCCATTGCGTCCGTCTTGTCTTCCTGATTCCGGTGGTATATTTACTTTGTCAAATGGAGTCCGTATGGAGAAGATATCGTCTTCCTGATTTCGGTGGTATATTTACTTTGTCAAACGGAGTCTGTATGGAGAAGATATCGCGTTCTGTCCGAAAAGTCAAACAGGAAAAAAAGGGGATGACTGTACAGTCTGTACAGTCCATGTGTCATGTCTGTACAACTGATGTGGCAGATCTGTATAGCTGACGTGGAGGTTCTAGAATGCGACACGTGGCAAGTCCGTACAGGGACACGTGGCATCTCCAGGGAGTGACACGTGGCATGCAATTTTGGATGAATGGGCATACAGTTGGACCAGTACTGAGGTGACACATGTCACCACTAAAAGGGTGACACGTGGCAGGGTGACATCAGTAGCTGACATGGTAGGCTAATGCGGAAAGTGACTGGGAAGTACGGAGATGACGTGACAAGGATGATGTGGTAGTACGATAGTTTGATATGGGTGAATCACAGATTGACACATGTCAGGTGATGGTTGGTTTTTAAGGTGCCATGTGTCCCATTCACGGGCTGCCATGTGGCACCATATTATTGGTTGTTGGTTTATTATATAAAATTTGGTTTGGTGTGGCCGGGGGGTCAAACCTGTGACCTCCTGGGCTCGAAAGGACTCACAAAGTCGGGCTAGCCACCTGGGCAGTCGATGATACTTGTTATGTATTCGGCATAAATTGTATTTGAATTAGAATATGATTTGAGTCCGTGGGGAAAAGGGCCAGGGCCTAGCCCCAACCCTTGGTTATAGTGTTGTGTCATATGACCGGGTGAGCAGCACATGCGCACTGGGTTTTTGTTATAATCGTTGGCCCATGGACGCGCCAACAATTCCATATGACCCGGGCTCCACCACATAAAACACGGGGTGTTAAGCCACGGTTCCAACCAAAAGCCATAAAACCGGGGGTTAGCACGCCAAAAGGGGGCCAACGTGATGGCGCGTGGCCATATGGGCCAACATATGACCAAGAAAAAGGTGTGCGTGCCCAGGGTTCAGGGGCTAGAGCCCAATACATTTTCCAAAGTGGGTTTTATTAATAGTATTTGTTTTTTAAATTTAATTATGCCTATTTTTAATAGATTCTCTCCATTTTTGGGGGATATTGGGCATTTTTGGACGCCAAATTCTTGGAGGAAGTTGGGGATGTGAAACCAACTTCGAGCCTATATAAACCAGGCCTATTTGAGGTCATTGACAGTCATTGAGAGCAGAGTTATTCTAAAGAAAAGCCAAGCCAAAGTCAGTTTGATGCAGGGAAGCCTTTGAGGAGGAGACGCTGTCGGATCATTTCTGGGAGCTTGGAATGTCCATTTTGCGTGTCGTTTTCTTTGCAGGGTTCTAGATATCTGGGAGAAAAAGACTAGATCAGTATTGTAGCCATTTGGCATTGCAGAAATGTAATTTTGAGCATTTTATCAGAAATAAAGAAGCCTCCCCCACAAAGAAAAGGCCCGGAGACGTAGGAAAAAGTTGTGCCGAACTCTGTTATCAACCTGCATGTTTATGGTTTGCTATCTATTATTCATTTCATATATGCATATGTGTATTTGAATATTATAATTCCTCTTCTTTCCTCATTCTTTCACAAAATTCTCAAATGGTAAATTAACACATGCAAAATTAAAACTCAACCATAGTCATTTAAAAGATCCTTCGGATCAAGTGGTATCAGAGTTAGTTGACGTTTGGATTTGAGTTGCATGTTAACCAGGGAAAAGCTACAGTGTGGTGAATGCGAGCTTGTTGCAGAGAATCCATTAATTAGATTGAGAAAAAGAGCTTCTTTCAAAGAGAAGATGGCATCGGAAGAAGGGATTTCTCAAGAAGAGAAAGAGTTCCAGAAAACATCCCATGCTATGTTGGAGATGGTGACAGTTTTGTATGAAGATTATTTAGAACGGAAGCGACCAGTTTTGGGTAATTCTTCGAAAGGAAAAAGTGAAGAGGAAGAGGACCATCCTCACATTCCTCCTTCACCTCCATCAACACCTCCTTCTTCTCCTTCTTCTTCTGGAAGTTCAAGTTCCAAATCTAATGAGAAGAAAAATGTTCATAAGCATAAACATGAAATGCCATTGTTAAAACTTGATGTAAAATTTGAGTTACCCATATATGATGGTGAAGTAAATGTAGAAAAACTTGATAACTGGATCAGACAGATGGAGGTATACTACAGTGTGCAGCAAATCAAGGATGAGGCCACACAAATTAAGTTGGCATCTTTGAGACTTGCAGGCACAACTCTTATCTGGTGGAAAAGCAAGCTGCAAAAAGGAACACAAGATGTGGGTAAGGTATTTCCATCATGGAAGAATTTTATTTCTGCACTTAGGAAACAGTTTTATCCTTTGGGTTATAAAGAAAAATCAATCATTGAATGGCAATCTTTAAAGCTAAGAAAAGGACAATCAGTGCAAGAATACACCGATGGATTTAGAAAAATAGCATTAATGTTAGACATTCCTTTGCAAACACAAGAAACTCTTATGAAGTATATAGGTGGTTTGCCTGCACATATTAGAAACATTGTTTTCAAGCTACGCATATGAGGTTTCTATTCAAGCTACGTATATTGAAGCAGGGAAAGCAGGTGTGTCAGGGGAATCGTCATTTTCAAAGAAAGATGACAAGAGGAAAAGGCATGGCAATGGAAAGAATGAAAATGTTGTGACAAAGAAGGAAGGAAAGCCCTCTTGCAAGCATTGCAAGAAAGAGGGACATGATGAGGACAAATGTTGGCAGTTGCATCCCAAGAAGAGGCCAAAGTGGTTCAAAGAAAAGAAGGTAACGCAAACAGTGGCAAAAATGACATCAAAGCCTACAGACTTGGGATTAGATTCAGGTGATGAATCTAAGATTTCATTGGTTGGTATGACAGGTAAATTTGGTGAAGAGATTGATTGTAGAAGCAAGTTGTTTCATATAAGAGTAATCATGCGACACACTAAGATAGATACATTAATCGATAGTGGATCTCAATCTAATCTAATCTCAGAAGAATTGGTTAAGAAATTGGGATTAAAAACACAAACTCATCATAAGCCTTACAAACTTAAATGGATAAGCAATCATCATCAGATGCACATAACAAAGCAGTGCACAATCAAATTTGCAATTTCAGATAAGTATGTGGATGAAGTAACTTGTGATTTTGTGTCATTAAAAGAATGTGGAATGGTCTTAGGTAGTCCGTACTTGTATGATCGTAAGGCAATCTTCTACAGAACAAAGAATCAATATCAATTCACTAAAGAGGGTCATGATTATGTGGTTCATGATCATCATGTTAAAGCAAGTAAAACACTTCAAATAATGGAACAATTAACGAAGGCAATGCAAGCATGCGACAAACCACTAATTGTTTCAAATGAAGTAATAGATCTTAAGCAAGAACAAGATATGGTTGTTGAGTGGAAAATCAATCATAAGTTGCTTCAAGAAAAGCTCATGTCATGCAGATACTTCAAGCATATCAGTTCATTTGAAGTCATCTTTTTGATGCTGTCATTAGCAATGTTTTCTACATGGATGATAGTAGCTTCAGTAAGATGTAATAGGGTTCAAGTGGCTAACAATATATTGTCATTTGTCATGATTGTGTTACAGTTGATCTTGATGAGACAGGTGCACAGAACAGAGTTCAGAGACAGAGAGCAAGTCGGGTGGCCTTTCCCGAGCTTGTTGACTGGTCAGTAACCTTTTGGGGACCAAAAGGTCTTTTTGTGGGGAGGTGTGATCCGAAATCAGATCCAGAAGCCTGATAGGGCTTGAAAAATGCTCAAAAATGAAAGTCCTCGGAATGCAATGAAACCTATGCCATTACATCCGGCTCATCTTCTTGATTCCGGTGGTATATTTACTTTGTCAAACAGAGTTCGTATGGAGAAGATATCGTCTTCCTGATTTCGGTGGTATATTTACTTTGTCAAACGGAGTCCGTATGGAGAAGATATCGCGTTTTGTCCGAAAAGTCAAACAGGCAAAAAAGGGGATGACTGTACAGTCCGTAGAGTCCACGTGTCATGTTCATACAGCTGATGTGGCAGATCTGTACAGCTGACATGGTGGTTCCAGAATGCGACACGTGGCAGGTCCGTACAGGGACACGTGGCAACTCCAGGGAGTGACATGTGGCATGCAATTTTGGACGAATGGGCATATAGTTGGACCAGTACTGAGGTGACATGTGTCACCACTGAAAGGGTGACACGTGGCAGGGTGATGTCAGCAGGTAACATGGCAGGCTGACGCGACAAGTGACTGGGCAGTACGACAATGACGTGACAAGGCTAATGTGGCAGTACGACAGTTTGATGTGGGTGAATCACAGGTTGACATGTGTCTGGTGATGGTTGGTTTTTAAGGTGCCACATGGCCCATTCACGGGCTGCCATGTGGCACCATATTATTGGTTGTTGGTTTATTATATAAAAGTTGGTTTGGCGTGGCCGAGGGGTCGAACCCGTGACCTCTCGGGCTCGAAAGGACTCACAAAGTCGGGCTAGCCACCTGGGTATCCGGTGATACTTGTTATGTATTCGGCATAAATTGTATTTGAATTAGAACATGATTTGAGTCCGCGGGGAAAAGGGTCGGGGCCTAGCCCCAGCCCTTGGCTATAGTGTTGTGTCATATGATCGGGCGAGCGGCACATGCACACGGGGTTTTTGTTATAACCATTGGCCCATGGATGTGCCAATAGTTCCATACGACCCGGGCTCTACCACATAAAACGCTGGGTGTTAAGCCACGGTTCCAGCCAAAAGCCATAAAATCGGGGGTTAGCACACCAAAAGGGGGCCAGCGCGATGGCGCGTGGCCATATGGGCCAACATATGACCAAGAAAAAGGTGCGCGCACCCAGGGTTCGGGGGCTAGCGCCCAATACATTTTCCAAAGTGGGTTTTATTAATAGTATTTGTTTTTTTAATTTAATTATGCCTATTTTTAATAGATTCTCTCCATTTTTTGTGGGATATTGGGCATTTTTGGAGGCCAAATTCTTGGAGGAAGTTGGGGATATGAAACCAACTTCAAGCCTATATAAACTAGGCCTGTTTGAGGTCATTAACAGTCATTGAGAGCAGAGTTATGTTGAATAAAAGCCAAGCCAAATTCAGTTTGATGCAGGGAAGCCTTTGAGGAGGAGACGTTGTTGGATCATTTCTGGGAGCTTGGAACGTTCATTTTGCATGCCATTTTCTTTGCAGGGTTCTAGAGATCTGGGAGAACAAGACCAGATCAGTCTTGTAGCCATTTGGCATTGCAACAATGTAATTTTGAGCATTTGATCAGAAATAAAGAAGCCTCCCCCACAAAGAAAAGGCCCAGAGACGCAGGCAAAAGTTGTGCCGAACTCCATTATCAACCTGCGTGTTTATGGTTTGTTGTCTATTATTCATTTCATATCTGCATATGTGTATTTGACTATTATAATTCCTCTTCTTTCCTCATTCTTTCACAAAATTCTCAAATGGTAAATTAACACATAAAAAATTAAAACTCAACCATAGTCATTTAAAAGATCCTACGGATCAATAACCCCAAGACAGTTGACCTTCCTAGAGTCAAAATAATATAGGTCGTGGTAGGATTTTGTAATCTCAAGATCGATCTCTTCCATGATGATTTTAGGCATAATATTGTGAGATGCCCCTAAATCCATCAAACAGTTGTGAAGCACCTTGTCATGTATGTTTAGTGAGACCATATAGAAGGGAGGAGATGAGTCATATTTTTCTTCTACTAAAGGACCTAAGATAACTTATGGCTTTCCATCTTCCAAATTGATTGAGTCTATGGAGTGAGACAAAGCTTCAGGATGCAAAATTTTGGAGAGGCACCTTCTGAAGTCTTCATGTTTGACTAGCTCAAAAAGGGGTACAGGGATTCTAATTTTTTGAATTTCATGGTCAAAATTGAAAAAGGGAGAGGGATTCAAAATCTCCTTCACTTATGGAACATGAAATTTAATTACTATAGAGGGTGATTGCACTTTCTTCCCTTTGTTGTTGTCTTTTATATCTTCAACAGGCTTCTCTACTTGGGTAGGCTGGTCAGGAACATCGATCTTTCCTTCTTTCTTTTTGGACCTTAGATTATATCTGTTTGGGTTGTTGTTGGCATTGTCTCCCTTACTCAACTCATTAATTTGGTTGTCCATGACATATTCCTCGTATGCATATTGATTCAAATGAGGAGAGGAGGAGGTGTCTCCAAGACAATGGATTTCAGGATCAAATACCTCATCCTCACCTTCATCATCTGTAATAAGATTATTTTGGAGAGGGGTTTGGATGTTCTGATCATTTCTATCTCTGTTCCTCTACTCTCTTGGAATAATTTGAGGAGTGTTGTTAAGTCTCCTAAAGTTACCTCTGTTATCAACATTTTGTGGATTTATATAGTTTTGTCTTCCTTCAAACTTCAACTTCTCCATCTCAGCAGACATAGATTTTACTAATTTAGTAAGTTCATCAACTTGAGGATGGGAAGTAGAGGAACCATAGGTTGAGACTTCAGACCTCCCTATTCTTCTGTCTTTGTCATCCTTTCTCCTAAGTTTATCAACTGCAAATATATTATACTCTACTTCAAGGGTTGCATCTTGCATATGAGACAATGAAGTAGCCCTTCTTTATCTTAGCAGGAGACAAAAGTTAGGATCGAAATATCTAGCATAAGTAATCTTTGCAGAGGTTTATGTAGGCTTGAATTTAGTAGGTGTTGAGACCACATATTGTACCCTTTTACTCATACTTTTTGCCATTGTTATACCCTTCATCACCTATATTTAGACCCATATTATCACTTCATCTGATCACCTCAAGGTATACAACGTCCTTTCTCATCACTATATGTTTA